>JACEFZ010001579.1:402500-435000 GCA_014155875.1 Cepaea nemoralis
CGTCGCGTTATTGTATGTGACATTTGTCTTGTGTAGAATTGCATTATTGTCTGTGCCATTGGTCCAGATTAGAATTGTTTTGTCTTCTGTGACATTGGTATAGTTCTGAGTTGCTTTATTATCTGTGACATTTGTCTAGTCTAGAATTAATTTGTCTCCTGTGATAAGTTATGAAACAGGTCCCTTTAATCTGTAGGACGTTGTTTACACAAGTGTGTCTTCTAGCTGCACTGAAGATTCGACTAGTTTTAGCTCTCGCTTACAGAACATTGGGTGTCTATTCCAATAGTCGGCTTCTCCGTTTTCTTTGTTTAGTTATTTGGGGAAGAGGAATGGACCACGGTGACGAACAACAAGACAGTCTTACACAGAGAAACTAGCAAACATGTATAACAACAGTATTGGGAGTGCTAGCATCAAGGAGGAGTGGTTACACAGCTATCTGATTCCCTTACCGAAGCCTGACAAAGACCACACAAAAGATTTAGGGATATCAGTTATAACCATGCAGAATACAATAGGCAAGCTGCTGGAGAAGTTAATTGCCAGGAAAATATCAAGTCATCTAGAGAGGCAAGGTGTTTTCCCACCTACCCTGGGAGGGTACCGTCCAAAAAGAGAAACATGGACCAATGCAGCTGTGTTTGCCCATGGCGTCTATGTAGGTGTTTAGATGTGGCAGTTGGACTTCGGAACCAACAACAATATATCCTGGCCTACCACAGGGATCACCATTATCTCCGGTGCTGTTCAACGCCTACACTGTGAGAATCACCAGTGAGCAGAACACTGGACCGGGGAGGACATTGTCATATGCCGACGATGTTCTAGTGTATCGTCAGGGTAAGGATAGAGATCGGGTTGCTGTGGAACTACAAACCGAACTCAATCGCATAAGCACTTGGTGTGTTGAAGCTGGCGCAATGGTCAACCCAACAAAGGCAACAGTGACATGGTTCTATTTGAATAATCATATTGTTAACACTCCAACACCAACTGTAAATCTGTGTTCAGAGAGTGTGGAAAGAACGCAGGCAATGAATTACCTGGGGATACGTTTTGATCGAAGCCTTGCTTATAATCAGCACACAGACCAGGTGATAACAAAGGCCAAGTGGGGTTTGGCTGCGATGCGGGTGATGGTGGCAGCAAACTGTGAGCAGCGCCATCTATGTCTTCTATACGAGAGACTGGTCATGTCTGTTTTTGAGTATGCGATGGCGATCCTGACTCTCAGCCGTAAGCAGATAGAAAGGATGGAAAGGATGCTAAACGTAGCTTTGCGCATTATTCTTGGATGTACAAGAGATACAGCATGCAGGGCGATGCGCTACCTTCTTGATTTTCCACCCATTGAAGACAGAATACAAATTTGCCAAGCACGTGCCTACCTCAGAGTTAACGCAAACACACAATATCCACTGCATTGTGGAATTATGAAGGTGAAGGGCAGCATGTTAAAAAGAGGAAGGTCGTAAATGGGTCAAGCTGAAGACATTCTTCAACAGGTCTGTTCACTTGAGGACTTAGAACCTGGCGAGGAATGAGTACAAGAGCCAACAGATTTATGTACGTCTTTTTCTGTTTGCACACATCTAGACAGAAAATGCAGACAAGAAAATCCGGCTGCTGTGGAGCGGAAGTACAAGCTTTGATTTTCCAGAATTCGTTAGACGGTGATTCTGTCATTTACACAGATGGGTTGGTCGTCCGACATGTGAGAAGCTCATGGGCCTTTACGGCTCAGGCCGGAGGGAGAACTGTGAAGGGGTACTATGGTGCTTTTGTTGACACCATAGTAGCCTGACTGTGGAAGTCATGACAGTAAGTAAAGCAATAACATGGCTCAAGATACAGACATTCACTAGGGCATGTTTCCTTAGCGACTCAATGAGGATGCTCAAAAGGATAGAGATAGGATGGATCCGAAGAGAGTGGTTGCTGTCTCTGGAGCGGTCTTGGCTGGCAAAGATTAGTTTCATCTTCGTGCCAGGGTATGCGGGAGTACAAGGAAATGAGCGGGCTGACAAGCTCGCAGGTAAGACTGCTGTGGAGGGCGGACGCGCCATGGACCAGGCTGACATTCTGAATGCTCCACGAGAAGTAAGACTTTTGCGAGAACCAAGTGATCACTGTGAATCTACAACCATGGTCAGACTGCGAGAACAGCAAATTAAAAGAGGTGTGGCCAAACAAGAACACTACGCAGGAAGCCAAAGAAGATTGATAAACCAACACAGAACTGGTGTCGTTAGCCGCTACACGCTGCGGGATTTGCTGAGGAGGGGATCCGAGCACCTATGGACTGAATGGTTCGATGTGCAATGAGGATGATCTGTCGACTAACTAAACAGTCTTACATAGAAGGATTTTCATGCTGAATCGAGGGTGTTGGGGTCAGTGGGTCAGACAGATGCTTCCGTGCAACAAATGATAAGCAACACACAATTGACGCACAAGTGATGCGGTAATACTCACGGGTGAATCTGTGGTCCCATATAAATGATGTGGATGGGCGTTTAATTGCGCATGTTAAGGATTACTTAAAAGGAAAAGGGGAAGAGGGCAAAGAGGAGACAAAGATAGAAGAGGAATAAGTGGAAGAATAGGAAGAGGATAGAGGGAAGGAAGAGAAGGAAACATAGAAGAATGGTGAAGAAGAACGGAAAGAACGAACGAACGCACGCATGCACACACGAACGAAGGAACGAATGAACGAACGAACAAAAGACAGACAGACAGACAGACAGACAGACAGACAGACAGACAGACAGACAGACGATAACGATGATGAGAATGATGATGAAGATCCTGTTGGTAGTGATGATGATGCTGACTGAGTGAGAGAGAAAGTAGAGGAGCGAACAAATATTAGCTGAAGAAAGAGAATTCCACCGTTACGTCATCATGATCGAGGATCCAAGAAGCTGGCAACCAACACCGAGCAGCCTGCACTCTAAGCTTTAATCCACGTTGCTCTATCATTTGCAGGTTAGTGTGAGTTGGCACTTGAATGCGCAATGCTCACACGCCAAGCACGGCAAAACAAACAATTAAGCAGGTAAACGAGTAACAAGAAGGCGTTAATTACAGTTTGAACCAACAGCGCTAACTATGTCATATTTTAATGAACTTTGCTGAAACGTGAGTCTCTGCCTTTGTTTCTTCAGTTGGCAATCTGGAGGCCTTTATTGTGTGTGCACTGGCCTAGCAACACTGTTTGTGAAATTGACATTTTGTGAAGAGATTTATAATTGAACTAGTCGCTACGTTGGAGTCAAATGTTTGGTCGCAGCGGCTATTATTATAAACATCAATAAATGCACCTGAGCAAAGTTAACTATTCCTATTCCAGCACATTTTTGTTTTACAATAACAAAGCTGTTAGTCAGGGGGTAAAATAGCGATCTGCGATTACAATAACAAAATGAATTATACTGAAACATTTTTCGTGGTTATATAGACGTATAGCCTTTTGTTGGTTGGTTGGTTGGTTGGTTGGTTGGTTGGTTGGTTGGTTGGTTGGTTGGTTAGTTGGAATTGAATCTTATGAAAGACTGACATTTAACCCTTAAGTCTTGTTCAGTGGCATTCGCGTGGTCGGAACCCTTAGAAAGTGCTTGCATCTTTCGGAGTGAGGTTACTGTAGAGACTCTCCTCCCGACTCACTATCATTCCACGGGGACGTTTTGCACATCTCTCATTCCCCTCCCGAAGCTCAGAAACCAGCGAAGTGTGCAACATTAGCACTGAACATTCATATCTGCAGAAGGGCATATTCGGGTGTAACCTGGTAATGATTCACCATAGCGAATATTGTCGCATTAGGCTTATTATGGTAATATTTCCTACATAGGTTATAGGTGGTAAACAGACCCAAACACAGTGTCTGAAGTCTATAACGCAGAGAAATATATAATCGTATGGAAAGAATTAAACACCCAAACACGGTGACTGAAGTCTATAGTCGCAGAGAAAGACTATCATCGTATGGAAAGAATCAAACACCCAAACACATTGTCTGAAGTCTATAGCGCAGAGAATGACTAATATCAAAGAATTAAAGGGAGATTAAGGGTGAGACTTCATTGCATTGTGTTTTATTCCATATGTCTCTGTCTCTGTCCGAAATAGTCATACAAACCACGAACTCTGTAGCCCCATCGACGACCCCAGCCCGCGAACCGAACGATAGAGACCGGAATTGAACTCACAATCTTCTTAGCGCAAGACAAGGGGGCTTAATCACTTCGCCGCTAAGGCCTCTTTGAGAAGAATACAAAGAAATACTTCTTCTTCTTCTTCTTCTTCTTCTTCTTCTTCTTCTTCTTCTTCTTCTTCTTCTTCTTCTTCTGCGTTCATCCAGAGTTGTTTTTTTCCGGATGTGATTGCGTTGTGCCTGTTTACAGCAAAGCTGCGTTCTTGCGCCGTTAGGCCGACACATCCGACTTCTGCGGGCATTTGTTGACCGGGTTAACCATCCCGGGGAAGAAATACTTCAAAAACGTGGATGGAAGGAAACGTTGAATGAGATCAAAGTCAGACAATTAAGTTACTTCGGCGTGTAAGACACTTGGATTCGTTTAAAGATTGGGCTTGATAGTGGGGAGGAAGCGTGTAAGAGAAAGACGACGTTACATGTGGATGGACAACATCAGTAGATGAACTGGAAGACGACTGTTCACGAAGATGTCGAAGATAGGGTGTTAGAGATATATCATTATACAGACGTTTAAAGCGGTGGTTACAACCGATGTGATAATGATGACTAATATATTCAATTTTGTTCTATTATTTCTTGGCTTATGGGTTAACAGAACTCTGAATAAAATAAACAACTCCGAATTACAATACGTTATTTATTAATTAACTTCAATAAACATCAATCAATAAATAAAAATTGAAATACACTGGGGCCGTTAACTAGCTATTCATCCCACCACACACTGTCCTTTGCTGACATGTTTGGCGATCTTCGTATCAAACAGTTATCCCTGTCATTTGTCTATGCTGTCTAGCATAACATCACGAATGCGCTACCCCTTCGCTCATACAAACATGTATGTATTCAGTCAGATTCCGTGTTAGACCACCATTTTCGCGACATTGGAGGACTAATGGCCAGACGTGCAAAGCTCTTCGGCCACTGGCGCCTATCTCGTCAGCTCATCTGACATAACATGTGGAAGTGACTTTGTTGCAAGACAATTTTGCTTCCCCTGCCATCGTGCACACTTCATTCACAATGCTACAATAATAGTTATAATAAAAAGCATAACTACTTTCAAATAAACATATATGTATGCACACACATACACTTATGTACACATGTATACGTGCATGCAGGCAGATTTGACATATAAGCCTGTAGAGAGACAAGCAGGACAGACCGAACAACGAGCGTTTGTATCTACATTCAGATAGACACATATTTACTGAGTGACTGGCAGGGACAGAGAAAAACCACTGACCAAGTCCTACAAGAAACAAATGAAACCCGTAAACTGATAGAGAAATTAGACTTAGGCAGTCGCAATTTTTTTTCAAACGTTATGACAAGTGACAAGAAATACATTATCGAACTTGGTGACAACTGGCAAGATTGAGGGAAATAAAACCAAGGGAAAGGTAGAGAAGTAACTACCTGGATGTCATGGCCGCTTGGTATGGTCGAGACAAGAGCACATATCTGATCCACGACTCTGGTGATTGTGTGAGATGAGGAAACATGACTGCCCATGCTTATCGGCATGGCACATGATGATGATGACTGACTGACACACTGCTGTCTTGATAGATACTAGTTTGTACAATAGACTTATACCCCTCAATAGTAGAAAACCCGGGCTGCATTTAGAGACCAAGTGTTGCCCATGCTGCATGATCCCTCTCTCGGCCTGCCTGGTTTACTCCAGAGGAAAAGTAATAGACAGATATACAGACAGACACATGGATAAATAGAAAGACAGACTCATAGGCAGACAGGCGGACACAAAAATACTTAGTAAGAAAATTACCTCTTTGTATGCCGGCTTCGAGCCACAAAAATTGCACGTCTACTTACACAACATTGAAATGGTTCTTGTCTGAAGTTCATAACATCTATGTATTACTTCAGGATGATTGTTATTCTCAAGGTTGCTACAGTAAAATAAAATAGAATCCTGGTGATTGGTCTGTCTTCTCCACACGCAATTCTTATTGCAGCGGGCCTGAATTACAGGACTGGCTGAACAAGATTGCTGGGATATTAAAGGGCCTGTGGCCATCTCTCCATGGCTATTGCAATCAGGGCAAATGGCTGCAAGACAGAATGCAATCGTGAGAGGGGCCAGGATGAGGAGAGTGATCAGGTAATCGCTGGAATAGTCTTACAACTTTCCCTACATCGCCGCGGAGAGTAAAATTGAATTATTGTAAAAAATTTCCCAGCGTTGAGTGAAGAAAATTGTGAAACCGGTAGAGCTGAGATAACCTGTTGTGTTTGGTAACGTGCCAATCTACACATTTCTAGAATGAAATGTATTGTAAGAAGTAGGGAAGTTGTTTAATGCAGTGGTTCTCAACGTAGGCTATATTGTCCCTCAAGGAGACGTCGTATTTACAAGGATCCACAGACATGCCATAATTATAGGGAACTGCGATCAGTCTTTTTTTTTTAAAGTGGCCATCAACATTTAACTGTCAGTGTATCGATCAGTGTCCACACAGCCCACAATAAGTGCGTATTGGTCCTCTGGTTCGCACTCAGACCTTTTCGTTAATAACCCCACTAAAAGCAGTACTTTGGTTTTAGGTGTTTTTTTTTTTGTTTGTTTTTTGTTTTTTTTTTTTTGGGGGGGGGGGGGGGGGGGGTGCGTTCTCTCGCTTTGAACTCAAATGTAGTCCACACACGAGGAAATATAAGGCACTTATAGTGCACTGGACTTATGTTTGCGGGCGGGATACCTTTCCCTATTACCAGTGTCCCTCACCCCCCGGTGAAACCACTCCGACTACAGAGGTACTTGTAATTTACGTCCCCATTTCAAGGACGGGAAGTCAACATTTTAGTCTAAACCGTCCGGTATTGAGACTGAACCCGCTACCTCGGCTTCAGCACACCGGATGTTTAAAAACAAACCCTCTTATTCATTCGGCCACGCTAACCTCCTAGGTTTAGATTCGTGACATTCCCGTATAGTTTTTTGCTGGATGGAAAATGGTTGATGCCGTATCTGTTTACGTAACATACTGAAAGATGCGAAGAACTGCAATGACGGCCTTCCCATCATCTGGTTATTGTCAATCGTACAGCAGTCTTACAAACAACTCTTTGAATATATGAAAAATATTATATTTCAGAAAGTGATATCATTTTCCCAATCAAAACATAATGAACTGATTTTGCATTAACAGTTCATGATAAGCATCAGTTTTCATTTGCTCATTATTACCTTGAAATAGATGTCATATAAATTTCTGCCGTTCTATAAGTTATCATTAAATTAAATTAGACCTTCTTCAGCGATCAACATTTACTATGAGTCCAATCCGGCGAGGGTCACGCGCAGCGCTGATCGCTTGGGCTGCTGACCAGAGTGTCTCGAAGATCGTTCCAGTGAGCCAGATTTCCTGTCTCTGTTTGGTGAAGTCATGGCACTCTTGTCGGATATGCTCACGATTGTTGGACATGCACGTGATTTTAGGTCATGATCGTGATTGTAGGACATGGTCGTGAATGTAGGACATGCTCGTGATTGTAGTCCGTAATCTGGGATTCACCTTGGTGCTTCACATTTGTAATGGACGTGTCTGGGGGACCCATTTGGTGGAGGTGGGCTCTGAGTCTTTGTGTTCAGTTCTTAATCTTGAGTGTCCAGTTCTGAGTCTTAAATGTCCAGTTCTGAGTCTTCAGTATCCAGTTCTAAATCTTCAGTGTCCAGTTCTGAGTCTTCAGTGTCCAGTTCTGAGTCTTCAGTATCCAGTTCTGAGTCTGGAGTGTCCCGTACTGAATATTTAGTGTTCAGCTCTGAGTCTCCATTGTCCAGGTCTGTGTCTTCAGTGTCCAGTACTGAATCTTCAGTGTACAGTTCTGAGTCTTCAGTGTACAGTTCTCAGCATTCAGTGTCCAGTTTAAGTCTTCAGTGTCCAGTACTGAATCTTAAATTTCCAGTTCTAAGTCTTCAATGTCTAGTACTGCATCGTCAGTGTCCAGCTCTGAGTCTTCAGTGTCCGGTTCTGAATCTTCAGTGTCCAGTTTTTAATCTTAAGTGTCCAGTTCTGAATCTTCAGTGTCCAGTTCTGAGTCTTCAGTGTCCAGTTCTGGGTTTAAAGAATCGTATCTGCGAGTTTCTGCTAAATTAATTTATGCTATGGTGATCTGATCTGTAGTTTTCTCTTTCTTTCCTACAATTCATAATCAAAGACAGGAGGGCAAATGGACAAATAGACATACAGACAGACGGACGGACAGATGGACGGATGGACGGACAAAAGGGGGGGGGGGGTGATCGGGCGAGGGAGGGAGGGAGGAGAGGAAGGTACAGACAGACGTACAGACAGGTACGCAGATAGAGACAGACAGACAGACAGACAGACAGACAGACAGACTTAGTGATTGATTCATTGATTGATTGATTCATAAATAGACTGGCATTCTATATTTCAATGCGTAAAATGTTTTAATTATTATAGATTTTGAATAGTAATGTTTGTTATCTTTTAATTTCTTTGATCACATTTGCATCGTCCGTCCTGGGAACCTAGATATCCAAACATTACTCACTTTCTGTAATTTTTCACCGTTAATAAACATTTCTGTTGCCATATTTAGTTTTCTCTCGCAAAATACAATCAATACAATTGATCTATCCCAGCTCCTCATGCATTCATGATTGGATTGAATACTCTACTGTTTCATACAATCTTCCATTACATGCCCTTTGAGTTTTCATTACTCACAACTTCCGTGTTTGTGATGCGCATCATTGTAGTGAACATCCGGCTGTGTGTGCAAACGTGAATGGACGCTGCGGAATCAATGTACCGTGATGAGCTCGTCTAGGGAGGGGGCCGTTTGTATGGCGCAAATGTTATATCTGTCTTCCGCAAGAAGGCGTCAGTTCATTCATAATTCACTCAATACGAAGTCAGTATTATTGCAAGAGAAATAACATGGGAATAATATGTATTTAATTATGAGAGAGTCATGTTTATGGCATTTAGATCAATGTGAACATTTGGGGGAATCAGAATTTTAATGTTACACCTGTTTATTCAGACCGAAGATAGACTCCTTGGCGAACTGGTTAAGCAGCCTCCTTCGCGCTCCGAAGTGGGTACGATTTCTGTCGTTCGGTCTATCTCATCTCATCATGTTCCTCTTGTACCTTGCGGTGTCGAGGTGAAGTATAAACATCGTGAGAGTGCCCGATTATGGGCTTCATGTATCGATATTCCCTTGGACTCTGCTATTCACTCCATCCTACGTTTACGTGGTCGGCTTCTTCCTCTATCTCCATCTGGTCTGTATATCGTTCGGTTCACGAATGTAATTTTTTCGGATACTCCTTGGCGTCGTCGATGGGGCGACAGAGATCGTGCTTTGTGTGACGCTGTCAGCAGGCCGTCCTGTGAAAAGAGACCGAGCCATACGGGATAAAACCCGGTGTAATGAAGTCGATCCTCTTGACATTTGACCCTTTTAACTCTTTTTTTTTTATCTGACCGAAAACTGGATGTGAGGAACATACATATATCTAGTAAATCTTAATATCTTCTTCTTCTTCTTCTTCTCTTCTTCTTCTTCTTCTTCTTCTTCTTCTTCTTCTTCTTCTTCTTCTTCTTCTTCTTCTTCTTCTTCTTCTTCTTCTTCTTCTTCTTCTTCTTCTTCTTCTTCTTCTTCTTCTTCTTCTTCTTCTTCTTCTTCAGCGTTCCGAGCCATTGAGGTTCTTTGCTGCAGATACAATCCGTCTCCATTCGTCTCTCTGGTGGACCTTCTCTTGCCAGTCGTTGATTCCAAGTGCTTGTAGGTCTGTATATGTATTATCTCTCCACCGTCTTCTTGGTCTACCTCGGGGTCTACGGTCATTTATTTCCTGAGTGTAAGCGAGTTTTGTTTCCCTATTATCTTCCATTCTTTCTATATGCCCCAGCCATTGTAGTCTATTAGCCTTCATGATACCAGTGATTAGCGGGGACTTAAACAGATCATAAATGTCTTTGTTACTTCTTCTTTTCCACTCTCCACTTTGTGTATCCCTAATGGGTCCAAAGATGCGTCTTAAAACTTTGTTCTCAAAGGTTTGTAACAAGGCTTCGTCTCCTTTCGTTGTACTCCAGGTTTCAGAGCCATACAGCACAACTGGTCTGATCAGTGTTTTGTATATTGTGATTTTGGTGTTACGAGATAGCGCCTTTGATTTTAGTAGATGTTGTAGTGCATAGTATATCTTATTTCCAGAAGTTGATTCTAGTTTGTATTTCTTCCCTTATGATGTTGGAGCAGTTGAAGATTGTACCCAGGTATTTGTATGTTTCCGTTCTTTTAATGGTCATATTATCTATTTGTATGTGGCCAGAGTTTTTAGCCATTCCTTCTTTTGAAATTACCATATATTATGTCTTATCTTGGTTGATAACCAGCCCCATCTGTTGGGCTTTTTCCTTTAAGTGAGTCAATATTTCCAATGTCTTTTGTTCACTTTTCCCCTATAATATCTATATCATCTGCATAACCAAGCAGCTTGGATGTTCCTCCAATATCACATTCCTCCTTTACCCTCCTTACAACTTTCTCTAGAGCCAGATTGAAGAGTAGCGGCGATAGTGCATCACCCTGTTTCAAGCCAGATGTTATTTGGAAAGGGTCTGATTTCCTTCCTTTATATGTTACTATATTATAAGTATCTTCCATGCATAGTCTGATCATGTTGATTAACTTCCTTGGTATTTCAAATTCCCGCATAGCATTCCATAGACTATTCCTATGGACACTATCATAAGCCTTTTTAAAATCCACAAAAATGTTATGGAGATCTCTTTTATATTCCCAATTTTTCTCGGCTATTTGTCGTAAGATAAATATCTGATCTATTGTTGATCTGTTTTGTCTAAAACCCGCCTGGTAGTCACCTAATATGTATTCTGAATATGGTTTTAGTCTATTTAGTAATACTGCGGATAGTATCTTATAGCTTATGGACAGTAGTGATATTCCTCTATAATTTTCACACTGGAACTTGTCTCCTTTCTTAAAGATAGGTATCAATAATGACTCTTTCCAGTCATGGGGTAATTCTTCAGTCCTCCAGATTTTTATTATTAGTTCGTATAGCTTTAGATGTAATGCATGGCCACCCGCCTTTATAAATTCAGCAGCAATTCCATCAGCCCCAGT
Source organism: Cepaea nemoralis (assembly GCA_014155875.1). Classification (NCBI taxonomy): domain Eukaryota; kingdom Metazoa; phylum Mollusca; class Gastropoda; order Stylommatophora; family Helicidae; genus Cepaea; species Cepaea nemoralis. Next base: position 413,881 of record JACEFZ010001579.1, read on the forward strand.
TGCCTTATTGTTTTTAAGTCGTGTGATTACATATAGGATTTCTTCAAATGCAGGTTCTTCAATTTGTGGTTCACACGTTAGAACCTCTTCCTGTGGGAAAGTGTTACTTGGAGCTTCACAATTTAGTAATTCAACAAAGTATTCTTTCCATGTGTTGCACATTTCCTCATTGGTATTTATCATATTCCCATTTTTGTCTTTTAAACCATATGTGTTGTGTTGGTGCCCTCGTTTCATTGACTTCAGTTCTTTAAAAAAACTTTCTGGATTCGTTTTTCTGGTGATTAGTTTTCATATCTTTGATTATATTACTCATATATTCTCGCTTCTGCTGTCGAACTATTTTTGTAGCCTCTTTACATTCATTTCTATATTGCTCTTCCTTTTGGATGTTGTTGATGTCATTTAGCCATAGCTGTCTGGCATTCTTTTTCCTAATGACTGCTTCTTCACATTTTGGATTGAATCATCTGTTCTTTCTATGCGTGGTTAACACACCGAGGCATTCTTCTGCGGTAGATTGAATTGTAATCTTGATGTTCAACCAAGTTTGATCAACGCGTAGGGATTTACGGTATTATGGATCATAAGAGGCAGGACTGGTTTGCTGCAAACAGCCAGACTCTACAGCCCTTGATTGATAAGAAGAAGATAGCTCTCTTAAGAAACAAGGAAAGACCAACGCGTAACACTCTGAGTGAGCTAAGGCTAGCTAGGAAGTATGTGCAAAAGGCTGCCAGGCAGTGTACAAATGATTATTGGATCAACTTATGTGAGTCCATTCAAATCGCAAGTGATAAGGGAAACATCAGAAGCATGTATGAAGGAACAAAGAAAGCCTGTGGTCCAATGATCACAAGAAGTACACCATTGAAACCCTCGACTGGAGAAATCATAACTGATAAGAAACAGCAGATGGGCAGATGGGTAGAGCACTATTTGGAGCTTTACTCAAGTGAGACCAAACTAGCGGATGATGCCCTCAACGCCATAGAGGCTCTACCAACTCTTGACCACCTGGACACACTTCCCACTGCCATATAGTATTTATACATGATGATGATGATTAGACAAGATCGGGAAAACCCGAGAAGTAAAAGCACGCATAGGCACGAGTGCGCACCAACGTAAACAGGACAGTGATGTTGTTTTGACAACGGAGACTTGCAGGGACGACTGAAGGATAAGCGGGAGTTTTTGGATGCCGGAGCATTTTCATGTGGTTAGGAATCTTGTGGATATTAGTCAATGATTATCAAGATGACAATAGAGAGAAGAATACTGTAGCAGATTACTGGCGTTAGTTATGGAGAAAACACGGACGGAAAACCTAGACTGAATTGACACGGCAGTGAAGCCAGACTTGGTCAACAGAACGAAGAAGGTATACAGATGAACAGTGGCCGGGCGACTTTGTAACAAGGTTTGGGTAGTTAACATTATAAACTTGCCATTAGATCTTAAATACCCGCCTCGTCACAAGAGGCAATTTAAGGAGGCAAACTGATATGTGATCTCAACAAACGTTGCTAGCTGTATTATTAAAACAACATTATTTACTGTTGAAACCAGACGTCTCTGATTCCATTTTGTACGTTACCAGTTGGAGACTCCAGTTACTGCCAATGTTATTAATTTGAACCTAATCTAGTTAAGCCGGACTGTTGGTTCATGGAAATTCAGATTCAAATTATGTTACGAATGAGGGAACAACAGCATTCTGGCACCCACCATAACAGAAGTTAAGTGTGCTATAAATGAACTTGCATCTGGGAAGGTTATAGGTAAGGATGGGATTCCAATAGATGTTATCAGGAGTGGGCAAGACACACTCACTCTACAGATCCACCAGATAATAGAGCTATGTTGGCGAGAAGGACAAGACCCACAGGATTTCAAACATTCAAGCATCATAACACTGTACAAGAGCAAGGGCGATCGGAGCAACTGCAACAACTATGGGGGTATTGTCGCATTATTGCGCACTCCGTCTTGTTCACTTCTGCACAGCACAACTTCAAAACACACTTGAATCCAAAAGCGTTCGCACTAGGAAGCATTGGAATGCTAGGAATGTGGTGTCAGCTCTAATAATAGCTGTGACACCCCGTGATGGACAGGTCATGTGGTCGAAGCCTGCTCTACTCATTGGGTAACCTAGAAGAATCGCGTCGGCGCGAAAGGTTTTGGGTTCAGAGACGCTAACATTTGACACATGCAGATCGACCGTCAATGAGGCCAGATGTGGTTCCAGTAAGAGTCCATTTGATCTGTATGTCCCTCTGCCTGATTCATAGGAATACTTCAGACTAAATTATGGCTGAGTTTGGATACTTATGAATCAGGTAAAGCTTTATGTATGAGAGTGTGTGTGTGTGTGTGAGTTTCGGCACAAATGAATATATGTATTCTTCTATCAGAAGATAGCCGCCAACTTTCACCCGGTCCCAAAATGGCTACTCTCTGCCAGCACTGATGTAGATATCTAACTCCATCTACCTTTCGTTTCCAGAGGAGTTGCTGTACAAACACTATGTATTAAGCTGTGAAAAGAGGCTCACTTATGCCCAGACTGTTTCCTGTTCTTGAGTCTAAATGCTACTAACTTTCTGACTGCGTTCAGAGCAGGTTTAGTACAGGATAAACTATGATCTGTGGGCTATGTGTCGCCTTAGTTCCGATCCACAGCGAATCGTCAACACACGCGAATGTGAGACGGAGGAATGAAAGGCTCTACCTCTGATCTTATATGTCCGTGGCGTGAAGACAGATTGTGTGTATACATGTTTAGCACCAATGACTGGTCTAGCATTTATACTGCTGTGATTATTCGAACGCATTGTGATGCGACCAAACATGTATCTAGCACTCTGACCGAATCACAGTCAAGCTAACAGCCCAGCCCCAGCATTCAAGTGAACGAATAAAGAAGAAGATTGGTGTTAGAATGAGAGAATGAGTGCATTGTGTCCTCTCATCTTTCTTTCACTCCGTATATATATGTGTTAATGAATGAGAGGCAGTGTAAATCCTCATAAGGAATGTTTCACACAGACCTCCACATTCATACCAATTATATGTTACTTATATTAACATAAGAGTGAAAATATTTAATGTATGTTCTTTACATTATTACTTGGATTCAACATGTGGAATGTAGTTTTATTAAAGCATCACCCTGTTTGACAGAGTAAGTAAAGGAGAAACATATAGTATGCTTCCATGCATAAGCACTTCTAAACTGTCAAGGGGATTACCACCCCAGTGTCAGAAGAAGTAAGTAAAGGTAATGACAGAAGAGGTGAGAAGGTATAAACAGGAAAGGAACCAGGCAGACTAAAACAATTGAGGCAGCACTGATGGTAACATGAGTTTATGAAATTAAAACAATCATCCTGTTCTGTTCCATTACTATTTAGGATCAGTTATGCTGGGTGCATTTTATCATTAACTCTCCATCATTCCTCTCCTCGCCTTGTCATTCACTGTCTGTGTCCTCTGTGAGAACATCAGTCAACAGATCACCATGTACAAGGGCAGGATAAGAGGGCCTGCCAACTACAATTGCTGAGGTCTAATGCCAGTACAAATAAGAGACACTGTAGCTCTAACTTGTAGTACTTCCTGAATCTGCTACCTGCTGGAACTTCTGTCTGTAGCCCTTTCCATTCTTGTCAACTGGAGAATTATCATCCATTGACTAGATATAAATAGGTTCACCATGTTTATCCACCTCAGGTGAGGATGACGGTGTTCGCAGATTGTCATGATCCAGAGTTGCAGATCATTGCCCAATAATGTACCATGGATCTGCAAACCATGAGCAGTTCTGTAATAAAGAGGTGCACAAGGGATCTGTGGTCAGGAGTTAATCTGATCAATGAGTCCCCACTGAACTGTGCCCAAAACTGATCTGTGCTTCATGCTCATTCTGATGATTGACAATATCTGAATTGCAGAAACATTTCTAAGATCACTAGGATCATTTTATACCTCACTGCAGATTACTTACAAATAAGACAGAAGTCTTGGCAACATTTCATCATTGCTATAACTTTGATTCCACTCAGTGAAACTTGATAAATATGAAAACAATCAAGGACTTTAATGGACAGAGAATAGTCATGAACTCCTCTGATTCTTATGGTTGTGTAGAGACTGTTTAGGCAAAGTGTTTTATAATTCGTGGGAAATTTTCCAGTACCATCTTGTGGATTAGAGAAACAATTGTAGGCTACTAGTGGAAAGGCATAGTGACCAAATGACTGAAATCATCAGTGAATTTAATGAGAGTTCTTAATTCTATATTTGAATGATGAACATTATCTCTATTGTCATGATGTATTCCATATATGTCATTAATGCTTTACTGGCTTATTTCCACAGCTTTTTGGGTTAATAAACAAAATTAACTTTTCCTGCATTCTTCTGTCCAGTACATTGTGGTGTGACAAAACATTTTATTATTTATGTGTTTAGTTAATGAAACTACCTCACATACTGGTAGAATCTGGAACTACAGGTGACTGGGTAAACACGAATAGACAGCTAAGTTCTGTTCTATTGTAATCTCCCAGGTTCCAGGTTACTCAGAAAAGGGAACTTTAAATCTTATAAATTTCCTGTGGCCATTTCACCCAAAAGGGAAATGATCATAGGTGGGGGACTCTTGAGCTAAATAAGTTTCTCTTTTCGGGAAGGAAGATTTTGGAGGGAAGAAATAACATTCCTGGGAAACCCATAGATTTCTAGAGCTATTATGGGACACTTTGGCTTCCAAGGACTCATCCCCTCCAAATGAAATTAGTCCCATCCTCATAGCTTTATTTCATGGTGGGGTAAGTGAGGTGGGTACTGCTTCCAACTTCCCAATATGTCACAGGTATCTCACTTCTGTGTATTGTTGGAAAAGTATTTGCCAGAATTGTTCTGCGCAGACTGCAAGTCCTAGGAGATCAAGTCTACCCATAATCACAGTGTGGCTTTCGACAGAACCGGTCTACCATTGATATGATATTCTCATTGCGACAAATGCAAGAAAAATGCCGTGAACAGAATCAACCACTGTTTATTGCCTTCGTCGACCTCACAAAGGCATTTGCTTTGGTCAGTCGTGAAGGTCTGTTCAAGGCACTAAAGAAGATTGGCTGCCCACCAACTCTTCTGTCCATTGTGGAATCGTTCCACAAAGGCATGAAGGGTATAATCAAGTTTAACGGTGCAACATCTGAAGAGTTTGAAATCAAGAGGGGACTTAAGCAAGTGTGTACTAGCTCCCAACCTCTTTGGAATATACTTTTCACTTCTACTGAAATATGCCTTTCGTGATCAGGATGGTGGTATATACATTCACTCACGCTCAGATAGCGGCCACTACAATGCTCAGAGATTGAAGGCCAAGACCACAATTAGGAGGGTACTGATCAGAGAGTTGCTTTTTGCAGATGATGCTGCAGTTACGACCCACTCTGAGGAAGAATTGCAATGTCTACTATCTGCATTCTCCAATGTTTGTTCTGAATTTGGTTTACTAATTAGCAAAAAGAAGACACAGATTATGTCACAAGGTGCACATGGGGTACCATCAATCTTTATTGACGACGCCGAACAGGAGATGATAGACCATTTTACATATCTAGGATCAGTGGTAAATAGCAAATTATCCCTAGATCAGGAAATAAACATCCGGATTGGTAAGGCAGCAGCAACAACGAACAGGTTAAGAAAATGAGTCTGGGAGAACAGGAAGCTTACTGCCAAAACAAAAGTTCTTGTCTATCAAGCCTGTGTCCTTAGTACTCTTCTTTATGGCAGTGAAACCTGGACAACTTACTCACACCAAGAGAAACGTTTAAACATCTTTCATATGCGGTGTCTGCGAAGAATTCTTGGTATTAAGTGGCAAGACAAAATCACAAATACTGAAGTATTGGAAAGATCAGGTTGTGTGACGGTTTATTCCATGCTCAGTCTTCGTAGACTTAGATGGATAGGACATCTTAGGAGGATGGATGATGGTAGAATACCAAAGGACATCTTTTTTGGTGAATTACAGATGGGTAAGAGATCTCAGGGTCGGCCTCTTCTACGATACAAAGATGTGTGTAAGCGGGACATGATTGATACAGGCATTGATAATGTACATTGGGAGCAAGTCGCCGCTGAACGTGTTGCATGGAGGGCAAACATCAGAAATGGAATAAAGACAAAGGAGAAAATTATTGCAGATAAGTCACACACCGAGCGTGTGAGACGTAATATGGTGTATGATGGTGGAAATGACTACGTGTTCACATGCACCCACTGTGAACGAACATTTACAGCGCGAATTGGCTTTATCAGTCACATTCGCTACCGCCATGGGTAAAAGTTATTATGCCTTTTTAAAGCGCAAACTATCGTCTGTCAAGACGGCAAGGTGCCAATGATATTACCAGTGTCCCTCGTCATCAGGCGAATACACTCCGACTTCAGAGGTACATGTAGTTTACGTCCTCAAGTCAAGGACGAGAAGTCAACATTTTAGTTCAGCTGACCTGTGTAGGGGTTGAACTTCGTACCTCAGGGTGTCATATGTTTAATAACGAGAGCTATACTGACTACTCGACTGATATTTCCTTCAGTTCTAGTTTAACACGTATTTTTAATTGCTTTGATGTTATGATGATCCTTTTCCTCTTCCTTTTGCCCACAATCCCGATCTGAGACCTACGCTCTCAAACAAATTACTCCAACCCCCTAACTTTAACTATTCCATGCAGCTCTGTCCACGTCCTTCTCATTTTCTTCATTTCTGTTTCTTCTTCTCTTCTCCATTCATGTTTAGATCTTCTTCTATTTTATTTACCTTGTGGGTTCTAGATGAAGACTTTTGTATTTATACTGTTCTGGGGTTTTCTCAATGTGTGGCCAATCCAACGCCAGCATCTCTTTATCACCCCTTGGTTCACTGGTATGTGTCTAGTTCTCTCCTTGAGCTCCAAATGTGTGATTCTATAATACTATTTTATTAGGCGAGGCAGCTTTTAGTGAATGTTTTTAGCTGTTCTAGACATAAAAAGAAGACATATAATCCGTCTAACTGCTATTACGTCATAGAGGAAGCGTGACACTAAGCCCGTGTTTGTGATGGCACACGAACAATCGGAGGCTGATACGATCTGTGTCACATCGGTCGCCTTTAACTGCCCAGACAAATAAATATCACGCCATGTCACGGCATATCTCAGGTGTTCAGTAGGAAGATTAGTGTGAAGTGTCAGAATATGTCACTTTCCAATTCCAAAAACGATTGAAGTTAAATAAGAATACGAAGTCAGCAAAAAATGACAAAACCAAAAATTAATAATAATGGACATTTCCATCAAAGTCTGTTGAAATGTACAAAACAAAACAAAAAACAAACATAAAAACAAAAACAAAAACACACAAAAAAACAAAAGAATACTTGACTGTAAAAGGAATACTCACAATCCACAGACGATAGTCACGGGTTCGAATTTTTATTGGGACAAATTTTTTTAAATTGGCATAAGCTACCAGGTTGACCCAGGTTAAAAAGCATACGGAACAGAAAGAAACGGAACGGGACTAAGCCTGATATAGACATAACCTATAATGAGACAAAAGAGGTTAATGAACAGCACTTATCAAGTTGGAATCAGAGAATCCAAGCTATCAGAAAGATCATGCTTACTGCCTTTTCGACCGACGTGAACAACTAGCAATATTCCGACTCCGCACAGGACATAACAGACTGAAGACCCACATGTTTAATAAAATAAGGATATGAGATATTGATGAATGTAGCTGTGCAATTGTAAAATGACAGCTAAGGATTTTATCTAAGAGTGTCCAATATATGCAGAACAGAGAAAATCATGTTGGGCTACACTCGTTCCACTTAGGACAAACTGTTGAAATGTCAACAAGCCAGGTTGACATCTGAAGGTGTGCGAAGAAGATGAAGAGGAAGACATTCCATATCAGGGAATTACGGTTTGCTTTGTCTGCAAGACATTATCACGTGATAGGATTCCCTGTGCCGTCTTCAACTGGAAAGGTGTGATTTAATTACCAATGTATGAGTCACGTTTGGAGAAATGTGGTTTGTGTCTGTGAGATTAACGAAGTACGGATCGCTCGCAACACGTGAACGTGCCAAGACAGACACCGTGTGAATCTAAGACAATACTGCCTTCGTTTTGGTATGCATCTGTTAATATGGGGCACTTTGTTGTAGCCAGCATTATATCTGTTAACATGGGACTCTTCGTTTAGCCTACAAATGTATATTTTCGTTAACAATGGACTCTTCGCTGTAGCCTACATATGTATATATTTGTTAACACCGGACTCTCCACTGTAGCCTGCATTTGTATATATCTGTTAATCTGAGACTCTTTGCTGTAGCCTCCACGTATATATTGGCACCTTGCCGTCTTGACAGACGATAGTTTGTGCTTCGAAAAGGCATAATAACTTTTACCTATGGCGGTAGCGAGTGTGACTGATAAGGCCAATTCGCGCTGGAGATGTTCGTTCACAGTGGGTGCATGTGAACACATGGTCATTTCCACCATCATGCACCATCTTACGTCTCACACGCTCGGTGTGTGACTTACCTGCAATAATTTTCTCCTTTGTCTTTATTCCATTTCTGATGTTTGCCCTCCATGCAACACGTTCAGCGGCGACTTGCTCCCAATGTACATTATCAGTGCCCGTATCAATCATGTCCCATTTACACACATTTTTGTATCGTAGTAGAGGCCGACCCTGAGATCTCTTACCCATCTATAATTCACCAAAAAAGATGTCCTTTGGTATTCTACCATCATCCATCCTCCTGAGATGTCTTATCCATCTAAGTCTACGAAGACTGAGCATGGAATAAACCGTCACACAATCTGATCCTTCCAATACTTCAGTATTTATGATTTTTTCTTGCCACTTAATACCAAGAATTCTTCGCAGACACCGCATATGAAAGCTGTTAAAACGTTTCTCTTGGTGTGAGTAAGTTGTCCAGGTTTCACTGCCATAAAGAAGAGTACTAAGGACACAGGCTTGATAGACAAGGACTTTTGTTCTGGCAGTAAGCTTCCTGTTCTCTCAGACTCTTTCATTGTTGTTGCTGCCTTGCCAATCCGGATTTTGATTTCCTGATCTATGGATAATTTGCTATTTACCACTGATCCTAGATATGTAAAATGGTCTACCATCTCTAGTTCGGCGTCGTCAAAAAAGATTGATGGTACCCCATGTGCACCTTGTGACATAATCTGTGTCTTCTTTTTGCTAATTGTTAAACCAAATTCAGAAAAAGCATTGGAGAATGCAGATAGTCAATCAATCATGTGCCATGCCGGAAAGCGTGGGCGGTCATGATTCACCATTTCACTCGATCAACACCGTCGTGGATCAGCTCAGTGTTCCTGTCTCGCCCATGCCATGTGGCCAAGCCATCCAGGTATTTTCCTCTCGGTCTTCCTCTTGGTCTGTTCCCTTCGATGCAGATAGTAGACATTGTAATTCTTCCTCAGAGTGGGTCGTAACTGCAGCATCATCTGCAAAAAAACAACTCTCTGATCAGTACCCTCCTAATTTTGGTCTTGGCCTTCAATCTCTGAGCATTGTAGAGGCCGCCATCTGAGCGTGAGTGAATGTATATACCACCATCCTGATCACGAAAGGCATATTTCAGTAGAAGTGAAAAGTATATTCCAAAGAGAGTGGGAGCTAGTACTCAATTGTGCTTAATTTCACTCTTGATTTCAAACTCTTGGGAAGTTGCACGATCAAACTTTATTATACCCTTCATGCCTGTGTGGAACGATTCCACAATGGACAGAAGAGTTGGTGGGCAGCCAATCTTCTTTAGTGCCTTGAACAGACCCTCACGACTGACCAAAACAAATGCCTTTGTGAGGTCGATGAAGGAAATAAACAGTGGTTGATTCTGATAACGGCATTTTTCTTGCATTTGTCGTAATGAGAATATCATATCAATGGTAGACCGGTTCTGTCGTAAGCCACACTGTGATTCGGGGTAGACTTGATCTCCTAGGACTTGAAGTCTGCGCAGAACAATTCTGGCAAATACTTTTCCAACAATACACAGAAGTGAGATACCCCTATAGTTGTTGCAGTCTCTCTTGTACAATGTTATGACGCTTGAATCTTTGAAATCCTGTGGGACTTGTCCTTCTCGCCAGCATAGCTCTATTATCTGGTGGATCTGTACAGTGAGTGTGTCTTGCCCACTCCTGATAACCTCTATTGGAATCCCATCCTTACTTGGAGCCTTGCCAGATGCAAGTTCATTTATAGCACACTTAACTTCTGTTATGGTGGGAAGTGTGTCCAAGGGGTCAAGAGTTGGTAGAGCCTTTATGGCGTTGAGGGCATCATCCGCAAGTTTGGCCTCACTTGGGCAAAGCTCCAAATAGTGCTCTACCCATCTGTCAATCTGTTGTTTCTTATCAGTTATGATTTCTCCAGTCAAGGTTTTCAGTGGTGCACTTCTTTTGATCATTGGACCACAGGCTTTCTTTATTCCTTCATACATGCTTCTGATGTGTTTCCCTTATCACTTGCGATTTGAGTGGACTCACATAACTTGATCCAATAATCATTTGCACACTGCCTGGCAGCCTTTTGCACATCCTTCCTAGCTAGCCTTAGCTCACTCAGAGTGTTACGCGTTGGTCTTTCCTTGTTTCTTAAGAGAGCTATCTTCTTCTTATCAATCAAGGGCTGCAGAGTCTGGCTGTTTGCCGCAAATCAGTCCTGCCACTTATGATCCACAGTGCCGTAAACCCCTACGGCAGTTTTATAAAGAGTTTACTTAAGTTGACCCCACTTTTAAGTTACTGTACAATTTTCTGGTGTATCAGTGAAAGCGTCTTCAAGTTGCTATTGAAACTGAAAGCACTTTTCAGGATAGTGAGTGTTATTAATATTAATCCTGGGGCTAGATTTGTGTTTAGCTTTGTAGATTCTCTTTGGTCTCAGTCTAACCCTTGCAACAACCAAAGAATGATCCGTATCACAGTCAGCACTGTGGTAACTTCGAGTCAATGATATATGGTTCAGATGTTGTCTTCGTGTGATGGTGAAGTCCAGCTGGTGCCAATGGCCGGATCTTGGATGTTTCCATGTGACCTTATGCAGGCTCTTTTGTTTTAAAAAAGGAGTTTTAATACATGTGTCATTTCTGGTGCAATGCTCCAGCAGCATTTGCCCATTTTCATTCACGCGACCGAAGTTGTATTTTCCAAGGCACACTGGCCATGAACTCGAGTCCTTGCCCACACGAGCATTGAAATCACCGAGCATATAAATGTAGTCAGATTTTAGAACTGCCTTGATCACGGAGTCTAACTTCTCATAGCAAGAATGCTTTACATCATCAGAGGAATCGAGTGTCGGTGCATATGCAGTAATAATGGTGGCAAAACCACAAGAGGTTGCCAAACGCAGGGATAATAGTCTTTCATTTCCTCCTGCTGGAATTTCAATAATTCCCAGTAGCGAATTCTTCACTGCAAAGCCCACACCATGTTGCCTTTTTTCTGCCTGCCCTCTACCCTTCCAAAAAATGGTGTAATAGTTTTCCCTGAGTGACCCTTCCTCAGCGAGGCGAGTCTCCTGCAGGCCAGCAATATCAATGTTAAGACGACTGAGTTCGGCATCAATCACAGCCGTTTTTCTCACGTCGTCAATATTGGTAAAGTCAGTGGAACATCCTGGACACATGGTTCTCACGTTCCAGGTTGCAAGCCGTAGCTTGAGGTTTCTATTTTTCTTTTTTTTTTTAGTACCTAGTGCATTGGTTTTACAGCCTGCGATTCAGATTGTGTCCTAGCCCAAAGCACCCATTGAAGCAGGCAGACTGTGGCGGATCAGCACCCAATTGGCCGGGGGCTGCCCAGCTTGAGGCGGGCGGTAGCTGATCAGTGACACCTGTATGCTGTAGCCTCCACGTATGTTATCTGTTAATATGGGACTTTTCGATGTAACCTACATTTGTATATGTGTATTATTATGGAAAGCCGGCTTCTTGGCTTAGAGGTTAGCGACTTCTCTCCGTAATCTCGTATACTCTCGTAGGTAACGTGATGACGGTGAGAATCAGCAGTGGTTCGAATCGCATCGGTAACTTACGAGGTATGTGAGCCGGCCGCTCAGAAAGCAATGGCAAACTACTGAGCGTAATCTTGCCAAGAAATCAACATACAGCTGAAAGATGCTGGTGTTGACAGCGATGTCCTGTAAAGGATATGCAAAACATTATTATGGAACTCTTCATTACAACATACAGTGCATTAACATGGGACTCTTTGTTATATCTACATTTGTATATATGTGTTAACATGGACTCTTCGTTGTAGCCCACATGCACATATCTGTCACCATGGGGTTCTATGTGTAAACCATAGTAGCATGCTCACCTTCTACCTACAGATCTGAAGCTCCGTCTCCTGTTAGACACAACATATTACGATGTCAAGGAGATCATGCTTATCCACATCTCCCGCTCTCTAACGGAATGTGACAGTTCTTGAGCTGATATCTCTGCATGCCCTGATCGAGATCTACCAAAAATCTACTCTGCCTGTCTTCCTTTACTCTTTTCTTTTTCCCCTATCTATTTCTTATATATTGGACTTTATGATATTTATTTAAAACCACAAACATGTCTCACATTTTATCATGAGGTAAAATAATGTAAAGTAATTTATTAAATATTCAAAACAATGTATATTTTTAGAGAATTTACACACACATTGCGTATGAGACCACGACCTCCAGCATAAGAATAGAGGTGGAAGCAGTTACAGCGGCAGTCCGTTGGTTAGATTAGAGGAGACCACTGTGACACACATTGCATTCATTATGGACTCAAAGTGTATGCTGAGTAAGGTGAAGAAAGGAATGTTTGTTTTTTTCCCCTGCCGAATGGCTTTCCTCGCTTCAGAGGTCACAGATTGTGAGAATTGTATGAAATGTGTGCCCTCGTCATGCGGAAGTACGGGGAAATTAACAGGCTGATAAGCTGGCATTGAATGCACCCCTTGATGGTTGATTACTAATGGACAAATGCGATGTGGTAGTGCGCCTGTGGGACCAGGTGGAGAAGGTGAGGGAACAGATTGGGAATCCGTATGTGGAAAGAATGATATTGTGCGGTACCGACAGGGGTGTTGGAAGAATCTCACAACATAGGGAAAACCAGGAGAACTTTCATTCATATAGCGGTGGGAACTATTAGTAAGCATGACTCTTCTCTGGCTGTTGAACGAAGGGACGGAGCACATATGAGAATGTCTTGGATGCAGTGATATTGGTTCTTAACTAAACTAAACGCAGTTTAAACAGACATGTCATAAATAACAAATTGCACGATTTATTGCCTGGCATATTTCGCTGCATCGAGGAAGGTGCATACCAATTATCAGATACAAACCCACCTCGCCATATGTAAAAGAAATATTATCTCTGTACACTAAATAAAACTGTATTTATCAATTCCAATGTGAGTACCAAGCAACTCGCATAGGCAGCACGGAATGACAATTGGCAAATGGAGTGGATGAACGTATACTAGTGTGGGTGGAAACAAGAGTAAATCAATCTTCAGAAATCCTTGTGAAGTCGACAGATCATAAAACGTTGAATTCAGCCAGAACATTACATTTGCTGATTAGAGCAATCACAGTCAATGAACAATCTGCATTTCGTATGCTGCATTCTACGAACAATAATTGATTGCTAAAATATATCGAAGCATTATATATTAGTCGATTCCAGCCATTGCCATGTAAACAGAAGGACTTCCTGCTAATTGTTAGACTTCGTGGATATAACGTTCTACACTGTCGCGCTGTCACAAAGTGAATGTTGACTAAGTGACAGATAGAGTGGCTATGGTTATGTCTAGGGTATGTCCTTGTAACAATGTGATGTTGAACAACAGATTAATCAAGATGCATCACCACCAAACACCAGTCAGTGAACAAGCGTTAATTTGCGCACATAATATTCCTTTAATTCTGAATTAACACAGACACATGTAACATATAAATCCAGGAACAATAATTCTCTAAGAATATATCTCCATCCCAATGGAACACGTCGAATAACACTGCCTCTCAAGGCTACTAAAATATCGTCCCACACGACAGGTATACTAGCCTCTCTCTAGGCCCGACTCAAAGTAACCCACTATGGGTCTCGAATTCCACTCACTATCCCTGGAACCCACAGTGCGGAGTTATCTTCCAAACTCCGTCACAATTCTTCACTTTTTCAGACCACGACCTTCTCCTGGTCTGGTCTACACTCAACTCCTCTCAGCTCGGAGTCCAAACATCAACTCCCCGTCAATCTTTGTCCCTGTCTTTTTAAACAATTCTATGCCCCACATTGCCTCACACACACCACACAACATCACTGCTCCAACTGTCTGCCTCACCAGCTGACCTCTTCTCAGCTCCCCCCTTCAATTACTGTCCTCTCATTTACGCCCTCTGGGGGACCCACCATCCGCCCCATTTTATCTCGTGAACTGTTTATCTTGTACGGCCACTCACCTTAATGCCACTGAACACAGGCATGTGACACTACCCCACCCTCAAAAGAAAACATCGTTTTCAAATGTTGGGAGACTAAAACTTATTAAATATGTGACCCAGACACATTGCCTGGGTAGCCCTAAGTATGGCTGCACCTTACTCTAGCTACCACACTTAATAATATATCAAATACTCATAGTAAACTCCCATAATCCCCACACATAAATACAAACAACTTTCTATCTTTTGTATCAATGCATGAACTAATACATCACATAATAATAATAATAATACATCATAGAAAAGCATTATACTTATGTACCCACAGGTCTATTAATATCTTTAAGACGACACAAGCTATTTGTGTACCGACCATATATCAGGTGGTTCTTTTCTTGCATCAACCCACCTCTGATTCCTGTCGATGCTGTGTCTACCTTTCATGTACCCATGGCTCATGGTACCTCTACAATTACAACATCTGTTTGCTATCCCTAGGTCAGTAATGTCGCGAACACTCTTTTGACCTGACTCAACTTTCCTATCTGCATATTGTACTGTTACACTTGAGTCTCTGTTTAGTCTGAACTCTTTATTCAATCTTGGCCCATATATCTGGCACCTTTCTTTCTGCTGCATACGCCTTATGCCTATGTGCCCTGCACATGTACTATCCTGAGCTGTTCTAGTATATCGGTGTCTGTGTGCTAAAGGTACTGCTACTTGCCCACGTGCAGTTCCACTATCTGAAAAGCGGCGAGTAAGAACATTGTTCTTCCTCTCGAAGCACCATCTACCTTTCTTTGACTGCCTATGTTCTACTCTCCTACACCCATGTGAACATTTGTTCAGAGTAGTATCTTGTCTCTGGGAGCCACTAGCACTATATTTGGGATCCATTCTCATCTGCTCAGCTGTACTATCCTTGTCCTGAGTTCCTGTGTCTACTTCAAGTGCCTCTTCTACCTCAGCTATACTCTCTAATTTAGGTTCTCTTGTGGTAACTACCTCATTACTGCTTACACTATATTTTTGGTCCCAATAAACTACTTCCTCTTCTGTACACTCTTTAACTCCTATAACATTTCCTATGATGAGATCTGCCACTGGTGAGTCTAAAACACATGCTGTCACTCTTCCTGTTATGTATGGTGTTTTTACTGTTATCACGGCTATTGGGTAGAATTCTACTGTCCCATTAAATGTTATGGATCTAATCTTTTCCCCTGTATAATCCGAGGGTTGCACTAAACTCTTTCTCACCCCGATGGACGTACATCCGGAATCCCTAATTGTTAACGCTGGCCTATCATTAACAAACCCATGATGCATCTTCAGACTTCCTCCTTCATGCACTGCTGATCCTGCTTTAACTGTGTGACCACATATTAAGACTGGCTGACTGTCTTTTTCAAAAAGAGGTTTGCACCCACTACAATCTTCATTAGTTCAGCGTCTCAATTACTTGTGCTGCATTTGAGTGCTCTGTTTCTCTCATCCTACATTGATGACTGACATGCCCGTTCCTTCCACATTTGAAACAAGTGATCTCCCTTTTACTGTTGTTCGTTGGTCCATCTGATGGTTGTGCATCACAATCTGCCATTTTGTGTCTCCAGCTCCCACAATTCCAGCATCCGGCATAATTTGGACGTCTCTGGAAGTTCCCTCTTCTATATGGGTACCGTCCTACTCTACCAACATTGTTTCCTCGGAAACCATTATCTTGAAGTTCTTGTTGCTCACCTTTCTGTGCTGACTCCACACTTTTCGCCCTTGGTCTAATGACTGGATTCTGGTCCTGTTTAGTGTACGCTGCACAGACTATTTCCTCACTCATTAGTTTCCCAATAGAACTGTTAGGATGTGCAGTCATATAGTTTTGCCCTAACTGTGACATTGTGTCTATGTCCTTTGGCTTCCGTTCCTCAAAGAACGCCACTAAATTAGAATTGCATGCAGATACTACCTTGTCTCTTAACATTAGATCTACTAATTTATTAAAATCTTTCCCTACTTCTGCAAGCTCCATCCATTTGTTAAATGTATTCTTTACCGTGTTAACAAAATCTGTGAAATCTTGATTTGTCTCTGGCACTAACTGTCTAAACTTTGTCCTATATCCATGCTCCGTTAGTTGGAACTTTGTCAGCAAACGTTGACGTAAGATAGTGTAGTTGTTTCTTTCTTCTACAGGTAAATTGAACATGGTGTCTAGTGCCTTGCCCGTAAGAAATTCGCCAAGTCTAATTGCAGTACTCCTTTCTCTGGATGACCTAATACGCTTGCACTGATGCCTCGAATCTCGAAAGATAGGCCTCAAGGCAATCCCGGTCCGTAAAATATGGCAGTTTTAATCTCTGTGACGACTGCGACGGTTTTCTACTTTCCTCACTTTGACCCTTCGATGCAAATTCTAACTTTTTAATAGCAATTTCCGCTTCCATCTTAATCTTCTCTTTCTCAATTTCCATTCTCATGTGTGTGTCTCTCTCTTCCTGTAGACGCTTGGCTTCCATTTCAGCCTGTCTTTGTTCTCTCTCAGCTAACTTTTCTTCCTGTAGACGCTTGTCTTCAGCTACCTTTTCTTCCTGCAGACGTTTTGCCTCGCGTTCATTATGCCTCTCCTCTCTTTCAATCTGTTTTTGTTCTTTTGCTTCGGCATACTCCTGTAACTCTTTACCCTTCAGGCCTATTCGTTCACCTGCTTCAATATATTCCATTAAAGTAGGCATCTTGTACTTGTGGACACGTTGCTGTCTGTCAGCAAACTATAAATGTGACGACTCTGCTGTCAGTCTTTGTGTCACTTCCCTAAGTACACCCACACTCCCTGTGTACGTCAATTCGTAGTGCTAAAATATCACTCTGTACTCACCCAGTCACTCTATAAGCACTAGGTAGTGAGGGGGGAATATAACTATACTCCCTTCTCTCTATATATATATATATATCAAATAACTGTAGAACAATTCCTGGAAATAGTTGTAAACATACATATACATACACAATGGATG
This sequence comes from Cepaea nemoralis, assembly GCA_014155875.1. Taxonomy (NCBI): domain Eukaryota; kingdom Metazoa; phylum Mollusca; class Gastropoda; order Stylommatophora; family Helicidae; genus Cepaea; species Cepaea nemoralis. The sequence goes on from JACEFZ010001579.1 coordinate 431,477, forward strand.
ATACACACTAACTGCGAACTATTAAACGCTAGACGCATAGGCCGGTGAAACGCAGACGGATGATTACATAGAAATAAAAACCACTGACATAAACATGCCCATGAAAGACCATACCGTGCGCATAATATAAACTGACAAATACCATCTAGATAGAAGATGTATTAACATAAGCATTACAACAATACCATATATCCAAAGAACTCAAATATTATATGTAACAGTAAAGAGAAAACAGTAAAAAGAACAAATATAAAATGAATAATGTACATAGATCTGACGTAGACACTTGGACACCATGTATAATGTCGAGACGACCCAATGCCACAGCACAAAACAAACTGACTCGTCAGCTGTCTCTCAACCAATACAATGTGCACCTAGAAACTTCACCTTTGCTCTGTCTCCCGCATTTCGAGAAATAAAGCAAAAATATCCTACTTATTACGACCACTGGACCACATACAAATATTTACGTAACGCACAACAACAACAATACTTAGGACGATGAGAACAACAGAAGCAAACAAGGGTTGCCGACACCAATGCGATGGTAGAATCTTAAAAAAGTCCTTAATTTGTTTTCAATAGTCTCCGAAAATCGCCTGGAAATGTTTGTCGGTTACTGTTTTGAAAAGATTACGACGTTAGCTTCCCACAATGAATTAAAGTTCTGATGCGTTGTCACTTTTTGTTGACGTGGTGACACGATTTTCGACTGTCGTAAAAGTTGAAGATGATGATAATTATCCCAACGCCTTGTATCTTCACAGTCCGTAATGTTTTTGTAACCCTCCCTGTAGGGATGGCCTGTGATTGTATAATGTATGTGAACGCTCTTGTTTTGCCAGAAATATTGGGTTTTCGTTGCGTTTTGGGGAGCCGAAAATACCTTTAAAATCAATGAATGTTTATCTGCGTAGTCACTGTCGCTTTGAAGTGATGGTATGGTTTCACTGTTGCTGACCCGGTTAAACCAACGAATAGCAGAAAATGATCACGCGCTTTAAATCCGCTTCGCAAGTCTTTTTTGGTGAAAAAATGCGCTCATATTTGCGAAGACGGCACCTGAATGACTGTTGTGGTTTGTTTGCCGATGATGACACACACACACAAAGACGTTAAACGTAAATCCTAGTTTCAGTAGAAACCCAACGTGTTATTCTCCGTGGAAATTTTTCCGTCAAATTCCCTGGTTCTCGGCCTTGACTCACAAGGTCATCTCTGTTTCTCTTTATCACAATAATCCGTGTAGAAACGCTTACTTTTCTGTGGAGCAACGATTGTCACCTTTGTGTGTTCCCCACACTTTCCTCCTATAACTCCCCTCCTCCTGGCGAGTTTTTAACCATGAATTACCCTCGTAACTCCTCTGGCGCCCCTTTCCATCTTATTATCTGCACCGAACTCTGAAGACGCCGTAAACACACACTCGCTGTCCACAAGTTCACCTGACCTATAACCACACGCGCCTGTTTGCGTTAATTTTCTGACGTCCCTGATAGCCGAAGAAATACTGCCTGGTATCCAATTTACCTGTCCTGACCTTCTCGTGATCTATGTGCTACCCAGTTCCCGCACGGAAGAAACCCCAGTGTTTATATCGTGGACACACTTTCCCCGTCTCCTCTCCCCACTCCGAGTGAGAAATGATATTTTTACCTGGTTTCTCGTGGACTCTGTATTAATTCTCCGACACTTTTGACATGCGTTGTCTACTGAAAATGGTGTTTATTCTTGACAGGAGAGCTCTCATTATTGTTGTTGTAATTGGGCATCCGACTAATGTCTCTGATGTTAGTGTTCTCTCTAATCGACGAAGCCTCCCAGAAATCTTCTCTGTCACAAAGTGAATGTTGACTAAGTGACAGATAGAGTGGCTATGGTTATGTCTAGGGTATGTCCTTGTAACAATGTGATGTTGAACAACAGATTAATCAAGATGCATCACCACCAAACACCAGTCAGTGAACAAGCGTTAATTTGCGCACATAATATTCCTTTAATTCTGAATTAACACAGACACATGTAACATATAAATCCAGGAACAATAATTCTCTAAGAATATATCTCCATCCCAATGGAACACGTCGAATAACACTGCCTCTCAAGGCTACTAAAATATCGTCCCACACGACAGGTATACTAGCCTCTCTCTAGGCCCGACTCAAAGTAACCCACTATGGGTCTCGAATTCCACTCACTATCCCTGGAACCCACAGTGCGGAGTTATCTTCCAAACTCCGTCACAATTCTTCACTTTATCAGACCACGACCTTCTCCTGGTCTGGTCTACACTCAACTCCTCTCAGCTCGGAGTCCAAACATCAACTCCCCGTCAATCTTTGTCCCTGTCTTTTTAAACAATTCTATGCCCCACATTGCCTCACACACACCACACAACATCACTGCTCCAACTGTCTGCCTCACCAGCTGACCTCTTCTCAGCTCCCCCCTTCAATTACTGTCCTCTCATTTACGCCCTCTGGGGGACCCACCATCCGCCCCATTTTATCTCGTGAACTGTTTATCTTGTACGGCCACTCACCTTAATGCCACTGAACACAGGCATGTGACACGCGCAATGTCAGCAACGATGCACATCATATTTCGGAAAATTATCATTCATTGTTTCCCGTACAATGACATTTTCTTCTGCGGTATGCACCCGATGAGATGCAGTGATATATTCCAGGCAAGAAATCGTGCAATATTTTATTGATGGCGTGTGTCTAAAATTATTAGATACCAATTTCATTATAATTTATTCATGCAAAAGATCTTTAACAACATTAGCTGGTCATTTTCGTTACTTCAGTTTATTTTAAAATATGCATAAATATAAGAATGTAACAATCTATTCAGCCGCGTTTAAGCATCGTTATATTTATGCCCGAAACACATAACATATTATATCTAAGCCATGACAGCAAATTGACACGTGTTTGGAGGTACCACGTTGTCTATCACTCTCGTGGATCTTAAATGATGTTGGCTGTAGGTGCTTTCACGAAACTAAGAAAGGAATAAGCAACTTCGCTCTTACTCTCTCCCTCTCCCTCCCTCCCTCTCTCTCTCTCTCTCTCTCTCTCTCTCTCTATTTCTCTCTCTCTCTCTCTCTCTCTCTCTCTCTCTCTCTCTCTCTTTCTCTCTCACATCCGTGTGTAGTGGATCGGACGATTAGACTTACCTGACAAAGGTAAAACACCAGAAGCACTCGTGTGCATTTTAAAAATACCTCTACGAATAGAAATCTAAAAGAATTAACCGAATTGCCTCTTCAGAAACTAACATTCAAAATGTAAAATCCACACACAATAGAATAATAGTTGTTTTTATGTTATGGTATATACACTTTTGTTGTCATGAACTAGTTGGCGGCCTATGCTCCATAGCCACGGCAGCCTAGCGGCTAGGCGCCCGCCTGCTGTACCTATGGTCTTGGGTTCGATCCGCGTCATGGAGGTTTCAACATTTTTAAACGACTGACCCAGTCTAAAATTATTGCCAGGTAATTCTTGGCAAGT
>JACEFZ010001579.1:440000-519070 GCA_014155875.1 Cepaea nemoralis
AATGTGTTTTGGTTTAAATGTTTGTAACTTCTATATTTTACACTTATGTGTTTATGTTTAGGAGTTTTAATTCCTTGTTTAGACCACGTGCAGCATATTGGGTGGTGATCGCTCATTGCACGATTGGGTACAGCGCATTCTATGATGTTGTCTGAGCAAGTTACATAAATGTGATCTATGACTGTTGAAGATGACTTTGTTACTCTAGTAGCCTGTTGTACTATTTGTTGGAAATTGTATGATGCAATTATATTTCCCCATATTATGTTGGATTTGTTGGTGTCAATATTAAAGTCTCCGAGTAGTATAATTTCCTTCCCGGAAGCGAAAACCACATCCATCATGGTAGTGAAGTTTTCGTACCAGACGTGTCCAGCACTCGGATTTCGATAGAGGTAGCCAATTATCAGGGGTGTGCGGTTTTGAAGTTTTAGCTCTAACCACATACATTCTATTTCGCAAGTTTCAAAGTCTAGCCTACGGTGAGCATTTAGTAAATTAGAAACATAGGTTACTATGCCTGTCTCTTGTTTCCTACAGGGATCCCTTCTAACAACTTTGTACCCTTTAATAGATATGTCCTCATCTGAAATGTTATCATTAAGTCTACTTTCACTAAGGCCGAATAAATGAAAATTTTGATTAAGAATAGAAGATAACTCTGGTAGCTTGTTAAATAAGCTGCAAATGTTTAAGTGTCCAAGGCGTATTCCTGACTTATTGAGCCAGTGTTGCCACTTCTCAGACATTTCATCCATGAAGAAAGTGTAAATTAGTCAAAGTTAAGCAAAAATACAAGATCATTAAAAAAAATCACAATTACATTAACTTACAAAATATCAGTAATACAAATCGATATGTAAATGACAATATTATAACGATATAACTAATTAGACCAACGAATATAATGCAAACACGGAACAAAACGAATTAAAGAACATACAACAAATAATTAAACTGAAAAAAAAACTACTTCACAAGCTAAGTAACCAACTGTTATCCAAAAGAATTATTAAATGACTATACAAGTCAATGTCTCTGTTTAAAGCGGAGTATCCCACACGGGAAATAAAACGTTAAACAGTAAGCAGAAGGAAGAACAGTGAAGACCCCCTCACTCACAGTAAAAACACAATGAAAAGTATTATAAAAGCTATACAGCTAAGCACTATCAATTAATATAAAGTCAAAACAAGTCAATGTTTGTAGTTGCTTATAACCTAATACGTTACTAGATCAAGTAGTAACCAAATATGCAGATAAACGTTCTAGGAGAGGCTCTTTCTTGTACCGAGATCCGGTGTAGCTTTGTGCTAAGTTGCTAGTAAATACCAGGTTGTGTTGGTTGTTAGTATAGCGACATTATAAGTGCTTGACGAAGTGTAGCTGGGCTATACCGTGTGAGGTGCAACCATTCTGGGTTACAATGAAATGGGTACTGATGATGTCTCATGGGTATGTAATGACTACCAACTAGAGCCTCTGGTTGGTGACTAACAGGAGGTTGTGGTGGCACATCGTTGTTGCTGAGAGTTAGTTCCTTTCTGGGGAGAATAGGAAAAATATCTTCGTAATTATTACCCTCCTGTGTGAAAGTATTTAACGGACTTGGTGTAGTGGTAGTGTCCCGTCTGGCTTGTATTTCAGGTACAGTGGTTATGAGTGGTCTGCACACTTCTGTCCTATTGGTACTTGATGTGACGGGAGTATGTCGTCTGGCTTGAGTTTCAGGAGTAGCTAAAAGTGTCCGGCGCGATCCCGTATTGGATGTATGGTATGTCCGTTCAGGATATTTGATATTCTTGGCGAGAAAACTGGTGCCCAATGTAGACAAATGTATTTGATCCTTATAAAGACTCTTTTTTGGTGCACCAGCCTGTGAAGTGAAAGATGCTGTGTTGTTGATGAATTGTATCATGTTTTGAGAACAGAACTTCTGCAAAATGTTGTTATTTATGTCAGCTAGACGGCGCTGCTGTCCATAACTTGGTGATATGATGGAGGAGAAGAAAATGGATGAGTTAGGAAAAGTGTGACGTAATCCGTTCAAGAGTGCCAGCAGTTGAGACCCTGTGATTTGTTGGTTGTTCATGGTGTCGGTGATACCAAGAGAGAGCAAGAGAGAGAGGGAGAGAGGGAGAGAGAGAAAAAAGAGAGAGTTGAATTGCATCACTAATGTTTACGCTACATAATGTATATGTACAATTTTTTCTCCACTTCTTGCAATTGCGAGAATTCTCACGACAATCGTCAGTGTCTCAATTGTGTGTAAAGTGTGGGAGTTTGTTCTTATTAGTTTCAGTGATCATGTGAGGCATCACGTATGTGTCTAGATGTGAGGATGTGTGTATGGGTGTGTATGTGAGGGATATGTGTGGTGTGGGGGTGTGGGGAATGTATGTGTGGAGGGGTTGTGTGTTGGGGATGTGTATGGGTTAATGGGTGATGTGTGGATGTGTGAAGGGATGTGTAGTCGGTGGTGGATGTTTGTGTGTGTGAGGGATATGTGTGTGTGTGTGTGTGGGGGGGGGGGGGGGGGGTATTTGAGAGGATAGTTGGAAGTATGTGGGTGTTGGTCGGTTGGGAGGGTGTGTGGGTAGGGAATGTGTGTTTGGGTGGGTGAATGGGTGTGTAATGGGTGTGGGGGATGAGTGTGGGGGGTGTCTGTGAATGGGATATGTATGTGTGGGTGGGAGTGTGTGAGTGTGGATGGGGTAAATGTGAGTGGGTGGAGGATGTATGTGTGGGTGATGAGGATTTTTGTAGGTGGAGGATGTGTGAGTGGGTGGGGAGATGTGTGGGCGGGGATGTGTATGGGGAATGTATGTGGGGGATGTGTGTGTGGTGGGATGTGTTTATGGGTGGAGTTTTGTGTGGGAGGGGAGATGTGTGAGAGGTGGGGGAGGTGTGGGATGTGCAGGTGATTGAAGGATGTATGCGAGGATGGGGATGTGTGTTTGGCTGGGTGGTTGGGGTGTGTGTGGGTGGGAGGGTAGATGAGAGATGCATGTGTTGATGGGCGCGTGGGTGATGTGTGGGTGTGAGTGGTTGATGGATGAGTACGTGAGTGGGTGGATGTGTGTGAGAGATGAGTGTATGGGTGGGAGATGTGTGTAGTTGTGAGAAGATGTGTGAGCGGCGGATGTATGTGGGTGGGGTATATGTGGGTGGCGGGGTGTATGTGGGTGGGAGGTGTGTATTTGTGGGTGTTTATGGGTGGGGGATATGTGTGGGCAGGTGGGGAGATGTGTTTATGGGTGGGGATGTGTGTATAGGTGGGGATGTGTAGTTGAGAGGTGGCGAATATTGGGTGGGTGAGTGGGTGTAGGTTGGTTGATGTGTGTGTGGGTGGGTGGGGAAAATTGTGAGAGTGCGGGATATGTGTGTGGATAGGTGCGGGATGTGCGGTTTGGCGGGGGTATGTGTGTGTGGCTTCTTCTTCTTCTTCTTCTTCTTCTTCTTCTTCTTCTTCTTCTTCTTCTTCTTCTTCTTCTTCTTCTTCTTCTCCTCCTCCTCCTCCTTCTTCTTCTTCTTCTTCTTCTTCTTCTTCTTCTTCTTCTTCTTCTTCTTCTTCTTCTTCTTCTTCTTCTTCTTCTTCTTCTTCTTCTTCTTCTTCTTTTTCTTCTTCTTCTTCTTCTTGGTGTGTGAGGATGTGTGTGCGTGGGTGGGGAAATGTGTGTGGGTGGGGGATCAGTGGGTAGGTGGCGGCATGTATGTTCGCCTTGTTCTGTGTGAGTGCGTGGAGATATGTGTGGGTGGGTGGGTGAGGTTTGGAGGGTGGAGAATTGGTGGCTGCGGGATATGAGGGTGGATGGGGGATGCGTCTCACAACATTGCAATATGCACTGTTTATGTTTGCAACTTTCATTTGATAATGTTTGTTTTTTTTTCTCTCATGTGAATGTATCATGCGTAATATGCATTGTTTATGCTTACAAAATCCATTTGACAATGTTTTTCTCCCCTATGTTAATGTAACATGCACATTTGATGAATGAAGATGAGTGATTAAAAGGGCCGAATGTAAGACGGGCCTGCGTGCTCAATTTGTTACCCTTTTAAAATAAAGTTTGTTCGTTCGTTCGTTCGTTCACTTACAAGGGTAAGTTAATAAGTAAGTCACAAATGACTGTAGAAAAATAACTAAATATGATAATAACTTGAAACCAGTTTATTTGTATACATACATTGTCCTTTTATTTCTCAACATAATTTCCATCAACATTGATGCACTTATCCGATGGTTTTATCTGTTCTCCCATACCGGCCGCAAAGAACTGCGTGCTCTGTTTTCTAAACCACGTTTTCACTTCACATTCAACTTCGGCGTCATTCGCGAAATGTCTCCCGCCAAGGCGGGTTTTCAGTGGACTTAACCCTTAGCGATTTCCAGTGAAGCGGTGCATAGCTGGTAGAAAAAGTTACGAGGGCTAGTCAATAAATAAGTCACACATTTCTGTTGGATGGTAGGTAAATGAAAACAGGGCACTCAGATTTATGCAGTCGGTGTGGGAGAACTGGTAAAACTATACGATAAGTGCATCATTGTTGGTGGAAATTATGTTGAGAAATAAAGGGACAATGTATGTATACAAATAAACTGGTTTCAAGTTGTTATCATATTTAGTTATTTTTCTACAACCATTTATGACTTTCTTAATAACTGACCCTCATATTTACTTACTTACTCAATCACTCACTTACTTACTTACTAAATTATTCATTTACTTACTTCTTTAATCACTCACTTACTCACTCACTCGCATACGTACTTACTCACTCACTTAGTTACTTATTCTCTTACTTACTTATTCATTCACTTACTTACCCACTCACATAGTACTTAATCACTCACTTACTTACTTATTCACTTACTTATTGACTAACTTACTTACTTATTCACTTACTTACTAATTCACTTACTTACTTACTCACTTACTTACTTATTCACTTACTCACTTATTCACTTACTAACTCGCTCACTTACTTACTTACTCTCTCACTTGCTTACTCACTCACTTACTTGCACACTTACTTATTTATTCGTTTATTCGCTCACATACTTACTAACTCTCTTACTCATTTACTCACTCACTTACTTATTAACTTACTCACTTAATACTCGCTTGCTTGCGTATGCACTTACTCACTTACTTACTCACTTATTTACTCACTCACTTACGTACTCACTCACTTACTTACATACTTACTTGCTTACTAGCTTTCTAATTTATTTACCCACATACTCATTTACTAACTCACTTACTTACTCACTTACGTACTTCCTTATTACTTACTCACGCACTTACTTCACTTACTTACTTACTTACTTACTTACTAACTTACGTACTTCCTTACTTCCTTAATTACTTACTCACGCACTCACTTCACTTACTTACTTACTTACTAACTTACGTACTTCCTTACTTCCTTATTACTTACTCACGCACTTACTTCACTTACTTACTTACTTACTTACTTACTAACTTACGTACTTCCTTACTTCCTTAATTACTTACTCACGCACTCACTTCACTTACTTACTTACTTACATACTCACTTACATAATTACTTAATTTCTTACTCACTCACTTACTTACTACTGGCTGGCTTTCTTACTATATAACGCTTCAAATGTTGAACAAAGTGCAAACAACGAACAGTGGCAGTGACAAACAATAACAAAGGACACTATCGCATGTCCCTCCAGACAAGTTATATGATATATCATAAATCACAACGAAGATCCTTTATTCACTACTATCGTGAAAAGAAACGAAGAGAAGCAGACAGAAAAAAATATCGCCTCTTTTCGTTAACATTCTGCATATAGAGTGTGCAATTTTGTCTAAGCCAATGCATTTATTGAAAGACCATTTTCGATTTCCCTAAATGGTTTTTTTATTTCATCTTCCTATTAGAAAATAGATACTAATCTCAGCTCTCATACACTTTATCACAAGCTCCCATGAGAGGTCTTGTCATTTCTCGTATGGGGACGAAGTGTTGTTTCTCGGAAATGCAACGAAGTGATTTTTATCAGCCAGGTTGCAAAGTGATATTTATCACAAATGGAAGAGGCTAGCCAAGGTCTACGGACAAGGGAGAATTCGTTTACAGATATCTTGGGTATAAGTTTGCATCACGGCACATCTTGTGTGTGGGTGTAAGGCAGAGAGAAACAAAAACGTTGGGTCGAGAATTGATCTTTTAGTGAAGAGACGATGGCGAAGTGGATTGGACATCGATTTGTAGAAATTGAAGGCCTGAGTTCTATATCCTGGTGCCCGAAAGGTATTTATTTAAGGAGGATTTGGAGGGAGGGGGGAAGAGAAATTAAACAGTTTTTGTTGTCTTTATGGCTGTCTATCTGCCTGCCTGCCTGCCTGCCTGCCTGCCTGCCTGTCTGTCTGTCTTTCTGTTTGTCTGTCTGTCTGTCTGTCTGTCTGTCTGTCTTTCTTTCTGTCTTTCTGTCTGTCTGTCTGTCTGTCTTTCTTTCTTTCTTTCTTTCTTTCTATCTCTTCAGTCATTCCTTAATTTCTTTCTTTTCTCTTTCTTTCTTCTGAATGTCTGTATTTGTCTCTTCTCCATATTTCACTCTGTGTATATACAAGTATATGTGTGTTTGTCTATCTTTATTTCTAAATTCATTATAATCTGTCTTTCTTTCAAACTATCTTGCTTTTGTTTTTTCTCTCTTTATAGTTTTATTTTTAATTTCGCTCAATATTGTTTCTGTTTACCTCGTTTTTCCCTTACGTTTTCTTTCTATGCTTCTTTCTTTCTTTCTCTATCTGCTTTTCATTCTTCATATTCTTTGTCTTTCTCTCTATCTTTCTTATGGTTTTATGTTTCTCTCAGCTACATCTCCTTCTCTATCAGTGCCACTGCGTTTCTTCATTCATTGTTCATTACTTATCCTCCCTAGTAATTTGGGGTTATAAGACAATGTGGTGTAAACATCTTGTATTTATGCATTCACACACACACACACACACACAACTCTCTCTCTCTCTCTCTCTCTCTCTCTCTCTCTCTCTCTCTCTCTCTCTTACATACGCACATATGCATACTCACACGCAAAGATACAGACCGACTCACAGACACACACACATTTTTCAACACACTCACAAACGCACACACATACACACACTCACACATACACACCCACTCTCTCATCACTTAGCACAAGTCCAGCGCCGTGATTTACAGAACACCAAACTCCAGACAAACTCCAGGTAACCCTGGTGATCTACCAACTCAAACACACAGACTGTCCTCGAAGCTGAGTGACACTAGATCAACAAATAAAAACATACTGAGTGCGTGACAACTTCACCGCCATAAAAACAAGCATATGATGTTTATGTCACACTCAAAGATCGATGCGGTAGTTATGTGAATGAATAAGTGTAGTGTAAATGATCAATCTCTATTATTTGAATAATATTTCTTTTTTCCCTTCCGTGATGAATGAAATATAGTCAGCGAAGTCACGGGATTATGCGCTTCCATTTAAATTTCCGTTGCGCTGACGGTGAATTTGTGGGTTCAATCAACACGTCAGTCATTCAGGTGGGCTTAAAAATTGATTTCTTGTTCAAATAGCAGTGGCAAACTACTGACCGTAATATTGCCTAGTAAATAAACCTGGGTTGGAGTTGATCGCAACCCTGCAATGGACATGCATCTTTAGTTAGATGAAAGAATATTGATATTAACAAAGAAATAACTGTTGTTTTCATTTAATCAGTACATCAGTACCTGCACAAGACCATTTTATGGACAGCTTCATCATCCAGTGCCTTGCCAGCTGGCGTGAGCGATCATGCCTCTCCACAAATTGCGATCTCCGACGGTATGGGTCAGTTGGTGTGTTGACTCCCTTCCATGTCATGGCACAAGACTCTCAATAATTTCTCACTCTGTCTTCCTCAATGTCTATCTTTCTACAAATCTTTCCGGTTGTTACAACATTTTCCAGGTCCTTTATTCTCATAATGTAGCCACAACATGATGATTACTTCTTTATGATGTTTGTGATAAGCTGTCTTTGCTACTTAGCTTCCCTAACAATGTCCAGATTGCTCATTTTGGCTGTCCGTTTAATTTTCAACATTCTTCTATAAAACCACATCTCCAAAGCTTCCAGGGATTTTTCGCCTTTTTACTAATTGTCCAGGGTTCTCAGCCGTATGTTAAAATTGATTCTGTGTAGCATGCACGAACTCTTTTCCTTCTAACTTTCACGGACAAGGACTTATTACACAAAATGTTCTTCATTTGATATAATGTAGATTTCAATTGTTCTATTCTGTTCTTTATCTCTGTGATGCAACTTCCATCTGATGCTATCCCTGTGCTTGGATATCCGAATTGTATGGACAGACCAGAATAAATTATCTTGCACTTCAGAACGGGACATAATCGATGACGCAACCACATGTATACAACATACAAGATTGGCGAGTCATCCATTTGCTCATATGGATTAGCACCGCAAACAGCAAATTACATACTCTAAGACTGCTTAGAATACGACATGTATAGGCAAACCTTCTAGCCTAGAGAAACAGCAGTATAGGATAAACTTTATGGACCACTAAGTGAACTAAATTTATACAAGAGACAACAATGAAGATGTTTTCTTCTGATAGCTTATGCCGTTTGGCTTGGTGATCATGTCTGTCCACAACCTTCAGTCTCTTATGCTGAGAATTAATTCCGAATCCGATCATCCTCCATGTCCTGATGTCAAACTGTCCAGGGTCTTCTCACGTGGGTTCCCCTTGTTTCTCTTCCTCTCCAACCTTCGCATTGTAACGACAATCTCCAGCTTTCCCCCCTCTCATGACATGCTTAAGGGATGTTCACTGTCTTCGTCACATGCGAGGAACCAGTTCTCTTTGTGAGTTAACTTCTTTCAAGATGTCTTTATCGGTCTTTCTATCCATCGAACTAGTTCTCTTTGTGAGTTAACTTCTTTCAAGATGTCTTTATCGTACTTTCTATCCATCGAACCAGTTCTCTTTGTGAGTTAACTTCTTTCAAGATGTCTTTATCGGTCTTTCTATCCATCGAACCAGTTCTCTTTGTGAGTTAGCTTCTTTCAAGTTGTCTTTATCGGTCTTTCTATCCATTGAACCAGTTCTCTTTGTGAGTTAACTTCTTTCAAGATGTCTTTATCGGTCTTTTTATCCATCGACGGTGTTCTCGCCATTTTTACATAATACCACATCGTCGTAGTTTTCACATAATTCTCCACGTGTCTGTTAATTATCCATGATTAGCTTCCGTACATCAGGATGGACTGCTGTATAGCTCTTAAGAATTAGTTTCCTCGCCGCGATTAAGAAAGATAAATTTCAGAAATAATGCTGCATCTTGCGCAATGCTCACTTGTCGCGCTGTCATTAAAGTCCCCAAGTACTTAAATAAATTTACCTTTAAATATTGAGCACAACCCACTACTGGCAACGCCGATCGCATTCTGGTATGAACCTAAGGCCTATCCACGTCAATATGGAAGCACTATACTCGAGTTTCGCCCTCATTGAGCTCGTCAGTAGTGCATATCCCTGACCGGATCCGGAAACAGTCCCGGATCACGCGTGTGAAGCGGGTGTGTAACCACGCGGCACACACTGGACACACCAAATTATCACAACAGAACATCACAACGCTACCCATCGTAGGCTATGCTCAAGATTGCCCAATCGCCGCGACCGACGTCCGTCAATCGATGGGACCCGAACGATCAGGACTTCTCACTGGCAAGGAACACCAGGCCTCCTAAATCCAGTGAGCAATAATCAATTGATTATGTGGTTGCTTCGGGATTTGAAATTTAAATATTGAGCACAACCCACTACTGGCAACGCCGATCGCATTCTGGTATGAACCTAAGGCCTATCCACGTCAATATGGAAGCACTATACTCGAGTTTCACCCTCATTTGAGCTCGTCAGTAGTGCATATCCCTGACCGGATCCGGAAACAGTCCCGGATCACGCGTGTGAAGCGGGTGTGTAACCACGCGGCACACACTGGACACACCAAATTATCACAACAGAACATCACAACGCTACCATCGTAGGCTATGCTCAAGATTGCCCAATCGCCGCGACCGACGTCCGTCAATCGATGGGACCCGAACGATCAGGACTTCTCACTGGCAAGGAACACCAGGCCTCCTAAATCCAGTGAGCAATAATCAATTGATTATGTGGTTGCTTCGGGATTTGAAATTTAAATATTGAGCACAACCCACTACTGGCAACGCCGATCGCATTCTGGTATGAACCTAAGGCCTATCCACGTCAATATGGAAGCACTATACTCGAGTTTCGCCCTCATTTGAGCTCGTCAGTAGTGCATATCCCTGACCGGATCCGGAAACAGTCCCGGATCACGCGTGTGAAGCGGGAGTCTAACCACGCGGCACACACTGCACACACCAAATTATCACAATAGAACATCACAACGCTACCCATCGTAGGCTATGCTCAAGATCGTTCGGGTCCCATCGATTGACGGACGTCGGTCGCGGCGATTGAACGACCTAAGCCCATACCATTTTATTTTTAAAATAAAACCAACGCCAGGCGGTCTGTTGCCACATTACTGTCAGCTATGTTTAGAACGCGGTATGCGGGATTACGAACTGTGTCCGTAACTTCTTCGCCACGTAGCCGGCTTGTTGCATATATATATATATATATATATATATATATATATATATATATATATATATGTTATATATATATATATATATATATATATATATATATATATATACAATTTTTCTTTGTAACAACCATTACTTCTGTTTTTCTGATATTCAGACTAAGTCCTTTGTTTAAAACGTTCCGCTGCAATTATATCTATAATTTCTTGTAACTGCGATTCATTTTCAATTCAGATATAGAAAATAAATTTCAAGCCAACGAAAGAAGAAGAACATTAAATCTGAGTCAGTGTTGTCCGCCTCCCCATGCCCATTTCTCGAGTGAAAGCGGCCTGAGAATTAAGGTTAATCAGGCAAGGTGAGCCTAGACCAAAGCGGACATCACATTCAAGCGCCACCAAACATGGAAACCTAATTTGCCTAAGTCAAGATGAACATCCGGTGGCATGAATCAATGACAGGATTTTGATGTCTGTGCAATACAGCTGCCCTGCAGAATGGAGCTGTGTCAGCCGGTGCTCATAACATGTCAGGTTGGATTGATGTTCTTTCCTTGATGGGTACATCCTCAAATTGGGAATTCTGCGAAACAGGAGCCATGTCTATTTTGCATGTCTTTTGAACAGGTCAGTTAATGCTGGTTTATAGATTTAGCTGGTGGCCGATTTGTTAGGTTATCAACGTTTGCAATGTTTGAGAAATAGGTGCAAATCCTTAGTGAAAGTTATTTACACTTCCTTTACAGGGCGTCGCAATCAGCTACATCATTTTGTGGCTATGTGTGGTTTATTTGGCAATTTTCACGTTCAGTAGTTTGCCATTGTTTTCTGAACAACCGACGCCTCATACCATCGAAATCAATGCAAAACGGCCTGCTTCTAAATGGCCGGCAGCTGAATTTGGAATCATCGATTAGGTAGAGAGCAATGTTGATTTCCTTCCTGCTAACACAGAAAACGGGGAAGACAAAGAGAGACCCTGCGTAGAACCATCATCAGAGAAATCTCACTCAACGGCCATCCAAGATCTATAAAAGGTGGCAGCGAACCGCCAGGCATGGAGAGCCATGACTTCTGCCCTCTGCGCCGCCTTGGGATTAAGAAGAAAGACTAACTAACACAGTTGATATTCTGATGCCATGGATCACAGCGTCAATTCGATTTTCAAGTATTACTAGCTAACAGTGGCATTCCTTAGGGCTACCATCCCCATTGACAGAGGTTTCTCTAGAAGGCTTCGCTGGGATAGATTGAAGACATCCGAAAAAAGGATTAGTCTTTCTAGAAGCCCTTAAGAACATGCTTAAAGAATGGAGGTCTTGGAGATGTTGTGGGTGTGGTATGTGGGTGGGGGGTATGTGTGTGTGGTGTTTAGGTGGGGGATGTGTGGTGATATGTGGGTGTGGGATGTGTGGGTGAGGGATATGTGTATGTGGTGTGTGGGTTGGGAATCTTGTGTGGTGGGATGTGGGTTAGGGCATGTGTGGGTGGGTGGAGGATGTATGTGTGGGTGGTGGGGTGTGTGTGAGTGGATTGGGGATGTATAGGTGGTTAGGGAGATGTCAGTAAGTGGCGATGTGTGTATGGCTTGGGGATGTGTGAGTGGATGTGCGATGTGTGGGTTGGTGGGGGATGTGATGTGCGTGGGTGGGGAATATGTGGTCGATGGAGGTGTGGTTGGGGGATGGGTGGTTGGAGGTGTGGGTGGGGAGAGGATGTGTGGGTGGGGGATGGGTGTGTGGGTTAGGATGTGTATGTGGGTGGGCGCGGGATGTGTGGGTTGGTGGGGGATGTTTGTGTGGGTGGCGAGTGTGTTTGGGTTGGGGGAACAGGTGAGGGCAGTGTGTGTGGGTGGAGGATGTGCGGGAGGGGGATGGGTCGGTTGGTGGGGTATGTATGTGTCCCTGGGTGTGTGTGTGTGGGTGATGGTGGTGGTGTGTGTGGGTGGGGTGATGTGTGGGTAGGTGGGAGATGGGCCTCATAACATGGTAATTTGCCTTGTTTATGTTTACAACATTCATTTCACAATGTTTTTTTTTCTTCCTATGTGAATGTATAATGCTCTTGATGGACGAAAGATGAGTGATTCGAAGGGCCGAATGTAAGACGGGCCTGCGTGCCCAATTTGTGACCCTTTTAAAATAAAGTTGATTTGATTTGAGGTCGAAATATTAATATTAGCAAGGATGTTAAATCGGCTGAGTCAGATTCACGGTTATAAATCAGCTGACTCTGATTTCAGTGGTGTAATTAGCTGATCTAATTCATGTGGTGGAAATAAGCTGTCTAAGATTCATCTGGTGTAAATAAGCGGTCTAAGATTCATGTGGTGTAAATAAGCGGTCTAAGATTCATGTGGTGGAAACAGATGACTCAGACACTAGTGGTAGAATCAGCTAACTCAGACTGACGTGGTGGTATCGCCTGACTTTGACTCACTTGATGAAATCAGCTGACTCAGACTGACGTGGTTGAAACATCTGAATCAGACTCTCGTGGTAGAATCAGCTAACTGAGACTGACGTGGTGGAATCAGTTGACTAAGACTCTCGTAGTGGAAACAGCTGACTCAGACTGATGTGGTGGAATCAGCTGACTCAGACTGACGTGGGGGCATCGCCTGAGTTCGACTCACTAGATGAAATCAGCTGACTTAAACTCACGTGAATGACTTTAACTAGTTCAAGATTTCAAGTGAAGTTAGCGAATGTAAACGTTTTGGAAATTACAAAAGTGTCTGACAAGAAACGACGCCTGAAGATGTGGCTGAACGGACAGTTTCAAGTGATAAAACTTTGACAGATGGGGAATAGCCTCCAACAGAAACTCGGCCCGGCAAAGAACCTACTAATGAAACAACATCTAGGCATTTACAATTCTCATTCTCATCATGTCTAAGGCTGTTTACGGAACGTCGCCAACACCACGAACAGTCTTGCGATCTCTAGCCATTTCCCTCGCCTCAGGGACCCTCGTGCCCATAATGTGTGCAATTGTCCTGTGTCCATCTTCGTGCTTGTCGACCCTTGCTCCTCTTTGAGGATCCTGCTGCCCAAGCCACTCTGACGTTCAGTATGGCCACAGAATTTAAGTTTCCGAAACATGTACTGTTTATTATCTTGTATTTTGTTTCTTTTTTTTTTTTTTGGGGGGGGGGGGGGGGGGTCTTTTTTTTCTGTATTCAGATCTGGTATAATCTCAGTATTTTATACTTCTGTTTGGTCCACGAAATTTTAAGAATGTTTAAGTAACATGTTAGCTCAAAAGCCCAATTTTTCTTCTTCGATTATTATGAAGTGGTCAGTGACTCATGTCCATATATTGCCACAGGAAAGGTGCTTGTTCTCGGCAATTTTACTGTAGCTCATTTGCTTGTGTTGTACGATAGTTTTTTAATACTGTTTGATTTCTGCATTTCTACAACCAGCCTACGTCTAACTTTTTTGTTAACAGTCCTATTTATTGTTAATATCTAGCCGAATTATTGAAAATGTGGGATCTTTGATTCATATTTAGTTCCTAAGTGGACATTGTTACATTTTCTTCTAAAGTACGAGGTATTATTTTGTTACTTATGCTATTGTAAATTTAATTTCCAGAAGCAGTTTTCTTGCTATGGTCTGTGGGCTGATAGTGCCGTCGCATGTTGTAGGTCTGAGAGCAAGGAGGAAAGATGGTCAATCTTTCCCTCCACTTTCGCTAGTGACAAGCCCAATCTTCCAACCTGCATATGACCGTGCTCATCACATTACAGAGCAGTTTTGTTTATAGTGTTAAACAAACCTTAATTAATATGGTAATAGCATGCTGAAACAGGACTGACCTCAATTGTTTTAAGGAAGAGTTCTATTGTAAATAAAAACATCGAAAAATACCCGAGGCTACAAAAAAAAAAGCCTCGCGATAGAAATCACCAATCAATGCCAACATCATCGTCGTCTTATGTGAAGAAATTGCACAACAATGGTAGCCTCAAGCAATGCGCCCGTCGTACTACAGAACCAGTCAACAACCATTAATATGGAGGCAAGACTCTGCTGCACCAACAATCATCCCCTGGTTCGCCGCAGGCTGACAAAAACAATGGGGATTAGTTATTGAATCACTAAACTACTTGGGTGTCTCTTTAGCGAAATTATTACTCCACCGTCTGACTTGGACTTCGAAGGTTGTGGGTTCGATTCCGGGCCGCGTTATTCGGTTCACGAGTGCATTTTTTCGGAGACTCCTGGGGATCGTCGCTGGAGGTACGAATTCGTGTTTGTGCGACGCTTTCGGCAGTTCGCTGCGGAAAGAGATTTAGCTAAATGGGATAAAAGCTCGGTGCAATGAAATCGACCCTGTCGACTTTGAAGCGACTTGTATTTTGTAATGGTTAAGCCATCTGCCTCCGAAGGTCGTGGGTTCAATTTTGGGCTACGTCGGGCTACGTTGTTTGGTTCCCGAGTTAACTTTTCTCGGAGACTCCAAAAGGTCGTCGCTGGAGCTACGCAGTCGAAAATTGCAGACGATTTGAAAGCAGACCGCCATGCTTTCATTTTGATGGTAGGGGCGGGGTTGTTCAGAAAGCACAGGCAAACTGAAAATAAATTACCCGTCTAAGGCACAGGGGGTATATGGTGCAGGACCCATGTTTTATAGATCAATCGGTAATCGGTGGTTGATGTGACAATATCAGACTGGTCGCTTTTACTTCCCAAGACGTTAGTGGTACCCTTACTTCCCAAGAAGTTCGTGGTACCCTTATTTCCCAAGACGTTCGTGGTACCCTTACTTCCCAAGACTTTCGTGGTACCCTTACTTCCCAAGACGTTAGTGGTACCCTTACTTCCCAAGAAGTTCGTGGTACCCTTACTTCCCAAGACTTTAGTGGTACCCTTACTTCCCAAGAAGTTCGTGGTACCCTTACTTCCCAAGACATTCGTGGTACCCTTACTTCCCAAGAAGTTCGTGGTACCCTTACTTCCCAAGACATTCGTGGTACCCTTACTTCCCAAGACGTTCGTGGTACCCTTACTTCCCAAGACGTTAGTGGTACCCTTACTTCCCAAGAAGTTCGTGGTACCCTTACTTCCCAAGACTTTAGTGGTACCCTTACTTCCCAAGAGTTCGTGGTACCCTTACTTCCCAAGACATTCGTGGTACCCTTACTTCCCAAGAAGTTCGTGGTACCCTTACTTCCCAAGACATTCGTGGTACCCTTTCTAGGCTGAATCATTTCTTTAAGAATCCAAATCCGTACAGCTGTGGAGCGCGAGCATCACCTCAGCAGGCGAATGTCTGTCCATTTCCCCACCGCGGCTCCCAATGAAAAACTCATAATTTAATGCTTTGCTAGCTGGCGTGGACGATCATGCTCCTCCAGAGTGTAAAGAATTGTATCACGCTGCCTTCCTCTGTCTCTCTTTCCACAAATCTTATCATTGGTCAAAACATTTTCCAGTGTTGTCTTTTCAATGACAAACAACCGAAAGTAAAAATTGTCTAGTAATTTACTAACAGCCAAAAGACCCTGAGGTTGCTTTCGATGTCCTATAAAGGACATGCAAGTAACATTTTTCTGTGAGTTTAACGAGCTATAAAGTAGATATTTTTACATTTTTCTGGCACCAGTAACATCATAAACTGGATTTGAACAGTTTCACTGCAGTGATAGGAAATCAAATTCTCTATATCTCCGAGCTATGTATTATTATTATTCACAAAGTGCATTATCTGGAGTTTATTGATCCTGCAATGTCAACAAATAAACACAAAACATTTTGGATTCAGAAACATCGTCTTCGGCGAACAAAACAACCTGACGAATAGCTTGTAAAATTAAATCAGGGTACCGAAGATGGAGGTGCAAAGTTAAATATGGTGCATTCATTCACCGGGAGGCGAGATGGTCGAGTGGCCAGACGCTACAGCTAGTCTGTAGTCATGGGTTGGAGCCTCATCGGGATGATTCGAATTTGTAAAGCTGACCTCATGTAATATATTGGGGAGTAAAAGCGACCGGCGTGGTACTGGTAACATCAATTACCGACTGGTCTACTCAAATATGGGTCTAGCACCATGTATCTGATGCGCCTTAACCGATCCTTTACTTTCTTGTATTCATGTGCCACATAAATATCTATATCATGAACTGATCTCGGTTTATTCATGTGCCACATAAATATCTATATCCATGAACTGATCTCGGTTTATTCATGTGCCACATAAATATCTATATCCATGAACTGATCTCGGTTTATTCATGTGCCACATAAATATCCTATATCCATGAACTGATCTCGGTTTATTCATGTGCCACAGAAATATCTATATCCATGAACTGATCTCGGTTTATTCATGTGCCACATAAATATCTATATCCATGAACTGATCTCGGTTTATTCATGTGCCACAGAAATATCTATATCCATGAACTGATCTCGGTTTATTCATGTGCCACATAAATATCTATATCCATGAACTGATCTCGGTTTATTCATGTGCCACAGAAATATCTATATCCATGAAATGATCTCGGTTTATTCATGTGCCACAGAAATATCTATATCCATGAACTGATCTCGGTTTATTCATGTGCCACATAAATATCTATATCCATGAACTGATCTCGGTTTATTCATGTACACAGAAATATCTATATCCATGAACTGATCTCGGTTTATTCATGTACACAGAAATATCTATATCCATGAACTGATCTCGGTTTATTCATGTGCCACATAAATATCTATAACCATGAACTGATCTCGGTTTATTCATGTACACAGAAATATCTATATCCATGAACTAATCTCGGTTTATTCATGTTCCACATAAATATCTATATCCATGAACTGATCTCGGTTTATTCATGTACACAGAAATATCTATATCCATGAACTGATCTCGGTTTATTCATGTACCACAGAAATATCTATATCCATGAACTGATCTCGGTTTATTCATGTAATACATAAATATCTATATCCATGAACTGATCTCGGCTTATTCATGTGCCACAGAAATATCTATATCCATGAACTGATCTCGGTTTATTCATGTACACAGGAATATCTATATCCATCTTCTGAACTCGTTTTATTTAAGCACCACAGAAATGCCTATATCCATGAACTGAACTCGGTTTATATATGCACCACAGAAAAATCTTTATCCAAGACCTGAACTCGGAAGAAGGAAATACCACAATGTGATATACGAGTAAATGGGCATATTCTTAAGCAAGTGAATCGATACAGTTATCTCGGAACAGTCGTAACATCTGATGGGATATGCCTTGAAGAGATTAGAACAAGAATTGCCATTGCGAAGGTAGCCTTTTGCAAGATGAAAAACATACTGACCAATAAAACGATATCAATTGAAACGAGAAAAAGATTGTTAAAGTGCTACATAGAACCTGTTCTTTTGTATGGATGTGAAGCGTGGACAATGAGCAATCAAGCTGAAAAACAGCTGATAGCTGTGGAAATGTGGTTTCTGAAGAAAATGCAAAGAATACCATGGACAGGTAGAAAAATCAATGAACAAGTCCTTCAAGAAACAAATGAAGATCGTAAACTGATTAGAGTCATTAGACGTAGACAGTCAAAATTGTTTGGGCATGTCATGAAAAGAAATGACTTGGAAAAATTGGTGACAACTGGCATGATCGAAGGGAACAGACAAAGGGGAAGACCGAGAAGTAAATACCTGGATGGCTTGACCACGTGGCATGCGCTGATCCACGACTCTGGTGATCGAGTGAGATCGCAGAACATGACCGCCCACGCTTATCGGCATGGCACATGATGGATGGATCCAACTCGGTTTATTTATGTACCAAAAAAATATCTATATCCATGATTTGAACTCGGGTTTACCCCATAAAGTGCATCCTTGAAACTTAAAGATTTACTTTTAAAAAGATCCAAATAAAATTATCCTGAAATGTTGAGATTATACGTTTAGCCTTTTCGGATAACTGCGAAAAACAATACGATCCGTAGGCAAATTGCGCACATTAAAACATTCCACGTCAGCTGGAAGTCGCAAAGAGCAGGATTTTAGACTACTGCCCTGGCAAAATTGTGAGGAAAGGAAATCTGCCCACGGCTAGAGATAGCCCTTTACCTTGGATGGAATCTGCCTAGAGGAAGCAAACATTGCACACTGATCTTTGGGGTAAATAACTTGGTGTGACGCACTTTCCTCGAAAGAGAAGGAAGAAAAAGGGGAAGAAAAGGACCATAATAGGTTCTGTATTGACGAGAACGAAATAAAACCTATACCTCGTTCAACCTGCTTCAACAGCCCCGGTTATATTTGAGGTTTATTATGTGTGTTTGTGTGTGTGTGTTTATGTGTGTGTGCGCGCGCGCGTGTGTGTGTGTGTGTGTGTTTTTTTTTTTGAGCGTGTGTGAATTTTGATTATCTTTCTTTTCTTTTGGCTCTGTGACAAAGGACGCAATTCATAATCCCGCATATCGCGTTTGAAGCGCAGCTGCATAGGATTTGGAAGCAGGCCGTCTTGCTTTGGGTTTTTACGAAATGGCGTGAGTACCCGCCGTTCAGAAAACAATGGCAAACTACTGAACGTAAACTTGCCAAGAAATCGTAAACAGCCAAAAATGCTGGGGTTGGCTGTGACGTCCTGTAAAGGATATACAATTAGCTTATTTTAACTGTTCCTTTCTTTGCTCTCTTTCGAGTTGGTCGTAAACGGGGCTGGTTATTTTTTCCGGATTCGGTTGGTTCTTATTTGGCTCACACAAGCATTTTCATTATTGCGCTGAGTTGGTCCTGAAGAAGACGGGTCCTCCTCAGGACCTGCCAGGCAGATTCAGAAGACTCCCAGTTGTTCGCTGCTTTCTCTACAAGGACTGGTGTTAAACTACTTTAGTCCTGATAAGGACTGGTATTATCTTCATAATGACTAGTGTTGAACTCATTTAGTCCTCATAAGGACTGGTCTTTAACTCATTGAGTCCTCATAAGGACTGGTTTTGTTTATAATTAGTCCTCACAAGGACTGGTTTGATCTTGTTTAGTCTTCACAACGACTGGTTTTGTTTATATTTAGTCCTCACTGATTTGATCTTGTTTAGGCCTCACGATGACTGATTTGATCTTGTTTAGTCCTCATAAAGACTGATTTAATCTTGTTTAGTCCTCACAAAGACTGATTTAATCTTGTTTAGTCCTCATAAAGACTGATTTAATCTTGTTTAGTCCTCATAAAGACTGATTTAATCTTGTTTAGTCCTCATAAAGACTGATTTAATCTTGTTTAGTCCTCATAAAGACTGATTTAATCTTGTTTAGTCCTCATAAAGACTGATTTAATCTTGTTTAGTCCTCACAAAGACTGATTTAATCTTGTTTAGTCCTCACAAAGACTGATTTAATCTTGTTTAGTCCTCATAAAGACTGATTTAATCTTGATTAGTCCTCATAAAGACTGATTTAATCATGTTTAGTCCTCATAAAGACTGATTTGATCGTGTTTAGGCTTCACAAGGACTGGTTTAATCATGTTTAGTCCTCACAAAGACTGATTTAATCTTGTTTAGTCCTCACAAAGACTGGTTTAATCATGTTTAGTCCTCATAAAGACTGATTTGATCGTGTTTAGGCCTCACATGGACGTGTTTGGGTGGTATTTCGTCTCTACAAGGAATGGTTTTAGTTATATTTAGTCATGAAAAGGACTGATTTGATCTTGTTTAGTCCTCCCAATGACTTATTTGATCTTGTTTAGTCTTCACAAGGATTGATTTTGGTTATATTTGGTATTTACAAGAACTGGTTTGGGTTGTACCAGGGCATGTGCAAAGGCGGAGAACTCAAGGGTAATCCCAAGTCCCACCGTCATTTGTCCTTCTGATCCCTCCACCCCCACCTCCCGAGTGCTGACGAGAGGAGGAAAATCACAAGCATGCCAGCTGCTCGCATTATATATATATATATATATATATATATATATATATATATATATATATATATATATATATATATATATATATATATATATATATATATATATATATATATATATTATAGTACCTTATTATAACTGATTGTTTAAATAGTAAAAGCGATAAGACACCAAAGAAGAGCTACACAAAGAGAACATTTGAGTCTTGTCGTGAGTTATCTCCAAGCAGAGGCCTAATGGGTAACCTCCATATTTCTTATATTGATTAGCTCCCACATTGTGCTCTCTTCGCTTCTGTCGATCACTTTAGAGTTAGTTACTACCCTTTACACAACGTAGCAACCAGCCCCAGCATTTTTGCTGTGTATTATATACTAGGCAATTTTTACGTTCAGTAGTTTGCCATTGCTTTTTGTACTAACGACTCTCATACCTCTAAATCAACGCAAGGCAGTCTCCTTCCAGATCGTCTGCTGCAGCTTGTGTCGGTCTCCAGCCATCATAATTTCTCAATAAATCTGCGTGATCAATCCTGATATTGCCAATCAATAAACGCATTATTTTCTATCACTTTGATCTCAATCCAGGTTTCCGACAGTTCAATTATTCCATTATCCACGGAGCTGCTCATGAGTCTACCTGTATCTTAAATCAACAGCATCGGGTCATTCATATGCTGCTCAGTCTCATCTCTGATGCATCGTTAGCCGGGTCGCCACAAATAACTTTCATTGATTCCTTTTCTTTTCAATCCGTTTTTTTTTAAAATATTCTTGGGTGCAGAGAAAATAAGACCTTGTCGAACTGAGGTGTTCCAAAAAAGAAAAAAAAAACAACACAAGCGACCTTGGTGCATCCTCTCCTACTGTCAACAACTTAACTGACAGGCATCATCGGGTACTTCTCACACACCCATACAAGACAACTTGCAAGTCGTGTGGGAGGCAAAATGCATGGTCCATTTTATTGCCGTTGGCTCGCTTACAAGCGGTAAACAGTCGCTAATGCAATACACAACATACAGCCACAGAATTATCTAACACAAACTGCTAACCCTATGCTAACTCTATCTACTAGTGAACACAAAACTCCTAACGTTATTCTAAACGATGTGAACGCCCCAAGTCCAGTCTCCCGTCTGCCGAACATCTCTCCCGTGGTTACACACCACGCGGGGTGACCTTCTCCTTCGTGCGTGTTACCTCACATCGCACGCTGCTGGCAAAACGTGGCCTGTTGAGTGTCTACTCAACTGTGCTCTGGCTTCATGAGGTGTGGTGGTATCGTGATTAGAGTGCTAACTCTCTGCACACCGCCTGCGTGTATCATGAGGGAGTGGCTAACCTTCCACTATTCCCTCATCTCCCCTGCTCTTGCCTCGGGCACCGCATCTCCTCCTGGTCCCTCCAGGATTGACCGCTCTCCCTGGCGGAGGGGATGTGGTCGAGTCTTTGACACACACCCGCCCCTCTTGTGTTGCGTCATCAACTTTCACTTATTGGTTGTGACGCAAGGAGGTTTCTACACAAAAAATTAGTGTCTCTAATTTTTGTCAAAGACTCTAGATAACCTGGCTCTGGGCTTTCCAATAGACTATTAACAACTATTGTCACAATGTAGTAAAGCCTCACTTGGCTACTGGCAATCGCCACAAACTTGCCTGGTTGGCGTGAGCCCCTTCTCACATGCTATATTATATTTATCAGAGGTATGTCTGAACCGGACCGTTGTCTTATAAGACCTGCCCTCACATAGTAAATTAACTTACTACCCATACAAAGTTGACTTTCTTAGGGTCAACACATGAATTGCTTCATGTCCCCCATATAATATTTAACAACCATTCTACAAGAGTGTGTGCGACAGGCTTTACCTCCTTCGCTTCCGCGCGTAAGACTTTATTTCACTGTTAATTTAGTTCTTCGTTGTCTATTATGTCCCCTGGCACCAAAGTTATCTGCCTTTGATCTACAAATAGTGTATGCAATTTATATGTTTGTTTTTCTGGTTGTTTGCGTGTTTGGATGTAATAAATCTACTAATCTAACTTCTACCCTATATTTCTAACTTATCTGTGTATGTATGTTAGTTTTTTGAGTGTCATAATTTTGTTCAATGTGGCCACAAGCAGGTGTATAACACTGATTCGTGACTACATTCCATTGTTATGAAACCCAAAATACTGTAATCTAAGTTCTAAACTATATCACAGACAACACATTCACACCAACACAATTTCCCTAGCGAAAACCAACATTAACGCAAACAAATATTAAAAGTCGTGGCAGGCAGCAGAAGAATTTGCTGACTGCTTGCATTCTCTCCCGTCTATCTTTCATTCATTCTCACTTTCACACTTCTGTCATACTCCTTTCACCCTTACTTCTATCACACATCACTCATCCCTCCATACTTATTCTTCTGCTTATTTAAAAACCTTGGAGTGAGACTGTACACGTTTGGCTCAGTTTGAGATGATTGAGCCTCATGACTGTGCGCTAGTCATTGCACGAGTCATATATGTACATTATATTTACATGGGCGAGACAGGGTTGATGGCTTGTCCCTTTGATCTCATCATCTAGTATGTTACACTAACCTAAAGTATCATATTTTATATTATAATAAACTATTCTCCTTTTATAACTAAGTATTTAATGTGTTACCTAAGTTCTATTATGTTAATTATATTATCTGTTTATCCTACTCGTTATGTTTATCTAATCTAAGGGATGTAATGTAACTATTTAAATGTAATTAGTGTGATATGAGTTATGTACCTTAATTACCTGGATGATGTGAACATAAATTATGTACTTTTCTAATACTATACTATCTAATGTTGTTAGATTGAAAATGAATCATATGATTAATGTTCTTAATCTAAATTATGTAAATGATGTATGTAAAATGATATTACTAATTACTGGTAATGTTTGATCGATGGTATGGTTTTCCTTAATATGGAATAAACTAACCTAAACTAAAGCTAAATGAAATGTAACACTCTAAATGGTACTATTTCTATTAAAATTTTACTTTAGCTTGTAATTACCTATTTTTTTACGTCTAACCTAATATTTTAAGCTAAATAGCTGGGTTGATTACTGTACTAACTATACTATTTAAATAAATGAGAATTATTATATTACCTAATTCTATCTCTCATCTATCACTATGTTAAAATATTATCTTACATATCACATTAAGTTTATATACATGGTATTCAGTTCTCTCAGGTTAGTAGTTGCCTTCATGTTTGTATATTGGTATAGGCACAATATAACTACATAATTTGCCTGGGTATCTGAAATACATTTTACGGTCATAATAATGTTCATCGGTAGTGCACGTGTAGAGATTCGCTGGTGTCGTAGCTTAGTCTTTATGTGTCTGAAATTAAGCACTGTTCTGACACTGTTTTCTACATTTCACACAAATGATACACCGGACTGGAGCTTAGTTGGAAATGAGCTGTCCTGATTCACACGGTAGTATCTAAGTTCTGTAGCACAGTTCTTAAGTTAATGTCTACGGACACATGATAGTTCGTTGTACTTGGTACACTCTTAAGCACACCATGGGTGTATATGTAACCTATTTTACATAGCATATTGTACTGTATTCATGTACTAACTATCACTCTACATTATTATGTGGGATTTCAGGTATTATTACCTCAGATGGTCTACTGAGGGTATCAGCCAGAATGTTGTCCTTACCCTTGATATGTTCTATACTAAACGTATAGTTCTGAAGTATCAGAGACCACCTGTATATCCGGTCGTTTCTGTGCACCCCAGTTTGGATGACCGTAATGGGAGAATTATCTGTCTGGACAATGAAGTGTACACCCGCCAGAAATCGATGGAGCTTCCTCACTGAATAGATGACGCTGAGGGCTTCCAGTTCTGCTATCGAATATCTGGACTCGGCAGGTGTGATCTTACGGCTCACGTAGCAAATCGGATGGAAGATGCCCTCATAAAATTGGCCTAGGACTGCAGCGATGGAGATCCTGCTGGCATCTGTCCTAAGATAATAAACGAGCCCAGGATTAGGCAAGCGGAGGATGGGAACATTACTAAAAAGAATTTTCAATTTTGACAATGCAGAAATTAATAATGCATCTTTCACATTTCATTTCCAGAAGATTTTAAGACATTGGAAAATATAATTGTAATTTCTGAGTAATTTACTAATCCCAAAAGGTTTCTGACCTGTTTCCTTCTGTTAGACATGGTCAGATTCATAATTTTGGTACTACTTTTCAGGTCAGTCTACAGTTGGACTTGAGAAATGACATGACCCAAAAATGAATTTATTTTAGGCATAATTTGACTTTGCTTGGTTTGACAGTGAGACCGAGGAGTCGCACTCTGTCAAAGGCATGTCTCAGTTTCAGTAGGTGTATTGTCCAGTCATCAGTATTCTGATTTATTCATGTGTATTCTATAAGTTCACTACATGTATGCCCCTCGTCGGATTTGCCAGTCTCACTAACTAGTGTAGTTGCGCTATGTATGTCTGTCGTCTGATCACTTAGGTGTTGTTGCAATATGTTCGTCTGTCTCTACTTCTGTCTGTTGTCTTGAAAAGTAAAGTTTACGCATGTTGACATGGAATATCTCTAAGTGTATGTTTATCGATATTTCATAGTCAACATGTACCATGGTTATGTACCACCTTGAATAGTCGTTGCCATTTCGTTGGTATGGAAGTAGCCTAAATCTGTCTTGATCAAGTTCAAGATCACTGGTTCTTGCACCGTTGTTTGTGTGTTTGTGGTAGAACTGACCCTTCCTCTATCAAATGGCTTGGGAGCCAGTATAGAAGGTTGTACTTCAGTTGTAGGATGTCTACCCTTAAACTTTTGTACCAATTGTTGACAGACATTACACGCAAATACATTATGAAAACATAATTTTATCTTCTTGAAAAAACCTGGTCTGGTGTTGTTGTATGCAAGATGACCAGTCACCGGTGTTTTATGTGCATATTTTGGCATAGTTAACCGGTGTTGTTCAGGTAACACCTGTTCATGGTTACCAGTAGCATGACCTGTAGTTGAAATGCCATTCTTACGTCTAAATAAACAAGATGCATTTTTGGTCACTCTGGCTTTGACCTTTAACAATTTTAAGTATGGAGACACATTAAGAGTAGATTTCTGGTGGTGTAAAAGTTTCTGTTTGTTTGTGTCATCTGTGCTGGTTGTAGAAAGCATCAGTAGTGTCTCATCTTGTAATATGTTATGATGTTTTGAAGTGTCTGTTTTGGCTGTTGTAATAGTTGCCTTTACTTTTTCCCATGCAACTATTTCATCAATCGTACAATGTTTTAGTTGGGGTAAGCACCCCAGAATTAAATCAGTACAAGGGTTGTTCAGTATTGCATAGGTAAAGGTACCAGAGAGAAAAGGAGAGTCAATCTGGGCTTTTGCCAAAGGGTGGATTTCAATGTTACCCGAAAAGGTACGGCATTTGACAGTATCACCTGTGTAATCACCCGGATTCACCAGTTCTTTTCGAAGACCAATAAGGGTACTGCCGCTGTCCAGCAAACACTGGCATGCTACATCATTGACCATCGCATTGTGGAACACAAGATTGCCTCTGGAGGCTACTGCTGCGTTTACACTCTCAGATGAGCATAGTACTGTATGTCCACATTCTAGTTTCGCGTCTGTATGGAATTGGTGACATCGTTCACAGCTGTCGAAGCTCAACATATCGTATGCACCACAAACATTTTCTGCTTGGTTATTAGGTAAGTCACTTTCACTCTCAGACTCATTCTCACTACCACCATCTGAAGAGGTGTCAATCAAAATGGCATTACTGGCTTTCATACGCTGCCGGCCAAGGCACTTATTACTATAATGGCCATAACAGGAACAAAAAAAAACATTTGATTGCACGCCTGTATGCAGATCTTTTACTTTGCTGTTTCTTGATCACATTTTCAAGATGCGCCGGATAATTTGGCGATTTGTCACACATAGCATAAGTGTCATGTAAGAGGTGACAATGGATACATTTTTCCATTTTCCTATCTTTCTTATCGTATTTCTGATAAGGTTTCCTATTACTTTGGTAGTTTTTAGTTTGGTCTTTGACAAAGGAAACTATTTCAGAGTCATTTGAGGTCTTAAACACATCTCTGTTAGAAGAAAAATATGCTGATCCTTTCTTTTCAAACTGCTCTATGTTTTCAATGTCTGACTGCTGCAAAAATTTGGCAAAAGGAGAAGGAATGGTGGATATAACCTTATCCATAGTAATTAAGTTTTTTAATCTATCAAAGTCTTTTCCTATGTTAGCTGCTTTAAGCCACCTGTTTAGTACACTCTGTACATTTGAAACATAATCAATAAAGGTTTCACTAGGTTTAGGTTTTAGATTTGAGAACTGAACTTGATACCCAGGGGCATCAAGTAAAAAGTGCTGCATAATCCTATCATGGATGTATTGATAGCTAGATCTAAGCTCTGTTGGTATAGTTTCTATTACTTTAAGGGGCTCACCACTGAGATTTTTTGTATAAATTGGGGCCCACATCTCTAATGGAACTTGGTGGTATTTAAATTGATATTCTACATTCTCTGTCCATGCTGATATTGAGTCTTCTTTACAATATGGTTTGATAATATTTTTGTATTTATTGAACTTATTTTCCTCTTGTTGACTTCTTAGTTTAGTGGCAGAGATCTCTGAGTGTGACTCTACGTCCATGCTTTTCATTTTCAACTGTGTTTCTGATTCTACTTGAATCTGTTTTTCCTTTAGATCTAACTCCCTTTGTTTTAATTCTATTTCTTTCTGTTTTATCTCCTTCTCATGTTCTAACTGCTGTTGTTTAACTGTCTTATCATGTTCTAGCTGTTGTTGTTTAATCTCTAATTCTTTTTGCTTATTTATTTCAGCTAGTTCTTTTTGGTGTTCTCTTTCTTGTGCACGTTCGTCCCTCTCCGCATTCTCTTTTCGTGTTTGTTCTTCTTTTGCTTCTTTAAATTTCTGATCTGCATATTGTTGTAGTTCTTTTCCTGTTAATTCTAGTTCTTTGCCTGCTTTTATGAAATCTGATAAAGTTGCCATCTTACTTTAGTACTTGGCTAACAGTGATAGGCAATGATGACTTTAATCAGTTATTTATCTTTGATATTTTATGTTTGTTCTTATCTGATCACTATCAGTTGTGCTTTCTGTTTATACCCTGCCCAGATTTATCTTGCAGAAAAACAGAGTATACAAATATGTCAATGCGTTACAAGCTGAAAAAGAGATGCACTATTAATCAAATTGCATGCCAAAATATATAAGTGTACTCAGCTTTAACGTTCCCGAGGATCGGGGAACGGAACTCCGTTGCCACAGGTCACCTTGGTACTTTCGGGTGGAGGCACGTGTCGTTACCAGCAAACTATATTTGGTACACAGGGCCGTAATCAGGTGTAGTTCGCCCTTTGATATGCAGGGCCGTAGTAATCAGGCCTATTACACGATATGTTAACCCAGACCCCTAAGGACAATGACTTAGACAATGACAGACAGGTTCACGAACAACTAGAATATGTATTAAATAAATTAAATGTCAATGTCCTGTCTTTGCTCTATCAGTTATTGCCTTACGTTACTAATCTATTTAATTTCTGTACGTGTTGTGCAGGCAAGTATCATCTGCCTGGCCAAAAAATAGTTCCATCGTGACGGTAAACACAGAGAAAATATGACCAAAAATATGCATATCTGCTTTTAAAGAAATAAAAATAACATCATAATGTTTAAATAAATAACTATATTCCTTTAGTAGTTGAAATAAATAAATAATCAATGATATAACGTACCGATTCAGGCGAGCAGCCGTTTAGCAATTCTCTACACACTCGATTGCTGTATGCTAATGAGCCCAGACGACTGTTTGTCAATCATCTGACGTCACAGCACAGCGCGATGAAAAATCGATATTGTCGGCTGGCTTTGTATCGCTCCGCCGTGAATCATTTTTGGTACTCATTTCTCAACAAAAAGGTAAATATATAAATAAATATGAGAAAACAAGAATATTAATACTTACAGCTTTGATGAATACATACTTTGACTAAATAAATATTTCATAAACACAATTAAACAGTTTAATACGTCACGATAGGCACATTTCTAGCTTGCAAAATTTCTCTCGTCTGCACAAATCACCGTCACTACACAAATTAAACCCTAGTCTAGAGCCTCGTGGACGAGTGGAGTAGCTTGAATATTACATTCAAGCTTCACTTCTGACAACCACAATTACCCTTTACTGTGGGTATTAGCTTGGCGCTTTCGTCCAAGCACCACTTCTGACACCACAATTACCTTTACTGTGGGTATTAGCTTGGCGCTTTCGTCCAAGCACCACTTTCTGACACCACAATTACCCTGGCCTGTCAACAACTTAACTGACAGGCATCATCGGGTACTTCTCACACACCCATACAAGACAACTTGCAAGTCGTGTGGGAGGCAAAATGCATGGTCCATTTTATTGCCGTTGGCTCGCTTACAAGCGGTAAACAGTCGCTAATGCAATACACAATATACAGCCACAGAATTATCTAACACAAACTGCTAACCCTATGCTAACTCTATCTACTAGTGAACACAAAACTCCTAACGTTATTCTAAACGATGTGAACGCCCCAAGTCCAGTCTCCCGTCTGCCGAACATCTCTCCCGTGGTTACACACCACGCGGGGTGACCTTCTCCTTCGTGCGTGTTACCTCACATCGCACGCTGCTGGCAAAACGTGGCCTGTTGAGTGTCTACTCAACTGTGCTCTGGCTTCATGAGGTGTGGTGGTATCGTGATTAGAGTGCTAACTCTCTGCACACCGCCTGCGTGTATCATGAGGGAGTGGCTAACCTTCCACTATTCCCTCATCTCCCCTGCTCTTGCCTCGGGCACCGCATCTCCTCCTGGTCCCTCCAGGATTGACCGCTCTCCCTGGCGGAGGGGATGTGGTCGAGTCTTTGACACCTACGGAATGTAACTCCAGATAAACAGTTTAACACTGCTTCTGGTGGAGGAGCGTTTGTGCAAGCCTTATCCTAGTGTGGGGAAACGCAACCTAACGCCTAACTGTTATGGCAGAGGCAGACCAGGCCCTAAGCCTTGGTCGGCAACAAAGTTAGGTTCGAAGCTCCGACAGGCGGACAGTTAGAGCATTCCTTTCCTGATCCGGTAGCTTCTGCAGCTTGTCGTATTCCAGATGTATTACATTTCCTCTGGAGTAAACTAAGAAAACCCAGAGACAGAGAGAGAGAGAGAGAGAGAGAGAGAGAGAGAGAGAGAGAGAGAGAGAGAGAGAGAGAGAGAGAGAGAGAGAGAGAGAGAGAGAGAGATCTTGCTGCATGGGCAACACATGTTCACTACAGTTCTTCTCAGATTTTATGCTATGGAGGGGTTATTTTAACATTTGAAGCACGTGAACTATGGTCCGTCAAGACGCCATGGCACCAATACAAACAAGTTAAGTGTGCTAATCTTGGGAACACAGATAAAAAAAGTTATACTTTTTACTCGCCTTAGTTGCATTGGGCATGTCATGCTAGAACACATATCTTTATAGCCCAATCAGAACTCGGATGGTGATATGGTCAGTATCAGCCCCGCCGACTTTATTACCCAAGGCATTTTCTGGTGAAAATTTTAGTCTAGGCAAACCTGGCAGATGAGGTCAATATAAATATTCGACCCTTAACTGGTTCGAAGCTACTCAGAGGGTTCCCTAAAGATTGGTATTGTGGTATTTTACGTATAGCACAAAAGAACCAATCAGTCTTGTCTCATTTTTTTTTTTTAAATTACTGGACAAAGTGGATAACTGAAATTATAATTAAATTGTAAGAAAAGATAAAATATGGTCATCTCCAAGAGAACATAAAATATCAATGTAATATCAAATTACATGGAGATCAGCATGACTGAATGGATAAGAGCGCTCGGTTTTAAACATCCGGTATGCTGATGCTGAGGTGAAGGGTTAAGTCCCTACACCGGTCAATAGGAGTAAAATCTTGACTTCTCTTCCTTGACTTGGGGACGTAAATTAGAATTCAGTAAATGCAATACATTAACTAGATAACCACTCAAGGGGAAGGTGACTGGTAAGTAAGTAATTAAGTTAGTATAGGACCCCTATTTCGCGCCATGAGGCTGTTGGGTATACGGTGCGAGCCCTACATTTGTATACTTTTTGCGTGATGTGGTAATTATCTTTCAAGCTCCGATGACCGAGCCATATGGGATAAACCCTGGTGCAATGAAGTCGACCCTGTCGACTTTTAAGCGTCTTTTTTTCAATGTCCGATGAAGCACAAGCCCTCGATCATCTCAGTCCAGCCCGTCTAATTGAAGACTTATAATTGGTTGTATTTTGCAGCTGTATTTTTCTACGGTATGAAGCAGCTAAGAGCTAACAAACCCTCTTTAGTGGCTTCCTACACGCTAGACTAACTAGACACTGGCGATTAAGTGACTATTTACTGAAAGGTGACGACTGCTCGCAGTTCTTTACCTGGTACTATTAACGGTCAGGTAAAACTAACAACGCAGCTACCTAGCGAGAGAACTGAGTAACACGATCTCCGACAAACTTGATATACCAGCTCAGCTCCTAGGTCTGTTAATGAATAACGTGATATTATAAAGTTTCACAAACAGCGAGGACGAACGCAATGAGCGAGGCTCAAGCAGATGGCTGGTGTAGGTGGGAAGACTCGAAGACATTATGTGATGTGTTCGCTAGCTATTGGTGTTCTTGTTTACTGGAGCAGATAGTGGCGATCGTCATGATCACCAATACCTGCTCCAGTCTGTCCAGGTTTCTCTGTCGTCTGGTATTGTCTTGATGTTGACGTAATTCATATTATTATTTGTTGGCTGGCTGTTCCTGTAAGCATCGCTAGCCTAGTAATGTCTCACATTAGATTTGTCTCTTTTCTTCTTTCGCTCTCAATCCCCTATATGGACATAGGACCATTTCACTCCCAGCCATCTTATCATTAGATATCCTACTCAGTGCCGCCATTGCCTTTGTTGCATACTCTCTTATAGCAACGGCTTGACCAGCAATGTTGCGATACCCTTTGTCTTCACTTCAAACGAATACAGGTATAAACGAGTTCTGGCACACGTTTTGTCTTTCACTCAACTATATCTAGGTGTTTTCCTCATTCAAAGACAAACAGTAGATAATTCCATTAATGTGATCCAGACTACCAAACATGAAATGATGAACACACTGGTGTAGGCTTCAAATACGAGGGGAATTAATTAAGAAAGACGATTTTTACAAATAATTTGTTTACAATAGAAATTGTATGTGGTATTTCTCAACATAGTTCCCTTGTCTGGCAACACGTTTGGTCCACCTGTCCACTAGCTTGTTGACGCCTGCTAGAGAAAAGATGTTTGGGTGTGGCCTTACACCAAATTGGCACTGACTCCATTACCTCGTTGTCATCTACAAACCTCTGACCCCGGAAATATTCTTTCAGGTGTCCAAACGAGTGAAAACCCAAAACGCGCAAAGTCTGGATTGTTTCTTAGATATTACAACACCTCCAATTTCAGCGTACATAGGGCATCCACTGTGTGTGCAGGTGTATGAGGACTGTCGTTGTCGTTCAGCAACAATCTCCTTTTCAGAGAGGTCCCTGGCGTTTCATTCGTATCGCAGGCTTCAATTAGTATGTCACTGTATCGAGTACTCATCACAATTTCACTTATTTCCTGGAAATTAAGCAAATATAAGAGAGACAATGACTGTTTCCACTGCATCGACTGCATCTTACTCTCTGGTTCGTAAAGATGCATCCAGGACTTGTCTCATGTCAAAATTTTATGAAGAAATACATCTCCTTCTCGAGCATAACGTTGTTCTTCAACTATAGAAGTTGATAGTGGTGCAGCCTTTTTGCTATCTCTATCACGTATAGGCAAGCTGATCAATCCTCACGACCCTAATTGCTTAAGAGCCAGACTGTGCCCTATAGTAAGATATACCGCTGTATATACTTTTCAGTGCACTTTATAATAAAATGCCTGTTATTTAATAGCTTTCCCTCATATGTTTAATAACCTACATGGTTGATACATACTGCTGAATGATGTTGATTTCAAGTCCACAAATTACTCTCTCTCTCTCTCTCTCTCTCTCTCTCTCTCTCTCTCTCTCTCTCTCTCTCTCTCTCTCTCTCTCTCTCTCTCTCTCTCTCTCTCTCTATCTCTATCTCTCTCTGTCTCTCTCTCTCTCTCTCTCTCTCTCTCTCTCTCTTCTGTGCGTGTGTGTGTGTATGTGTGTGTGTGTGTCGCATATCAGTGATTTATGGATGTCCAATGAATATCATCTCTATCTGTATCAAATTGATTCATTCATATCAGTATCAGCATGCGTAATCTTATTACATTAGTGCATATGGTCTTTCCACTCTCTAATCACTCTAACTGTTGATGACCTCGGGGTCAATATAGTGGCTTAAATATATTATCTGTGATTGGTCCAGGCCGTAAACACTTATAACAGTTGAAAAGTTGTCTGACAAGGGACATTTATTTCCCGATTGCTCGCTTTGAACTCAAGCGTAGTCCATATACATGCTACCACTTCTAGTGAAATGAACTGATTTTGCGTGTGGATTAGCTGGCCCCTATTATCAGTGTCCCTTGCCATCAGACGAACCCACTCAGATTTCATAGGTACTTGTAATTTAAGTACCCAAGTTAAGTATGAGAAATCGATATTATAGTCTAACTGACCAGCGTAAGAAGTGAATCCACTACCTCGGCATCAACACACCGGAAGTTTAAGAACGAGCGATCTGATCCATTTGGCTATGCTGCCCTCAACGGACATTAATAACTCCATAGGCATAGGGTTCTTGCACTGGTAACAGAATATCAGTTAGCTAAATGTCTCCACCATACCTTCTCTTGGAATAATATACTATATTCTCTATATACACATAGTGTTATTGCACTGGTAGCAGAATATCAGTTAGCTAAATGTCTCCACTATACCTTCTCTTGGAATAATATACTATATTCTCTATATACACATAGTGTTATTGCACTGGTAGCAGAATATCAGTTAGCTAAATGTCTCCACTATACCTTCTCTTGGAATAATATACTATATTCTCTATATACACATAGTGTTATTGCACTGGTAGCAGAATATCAGTTAGCTAAATGTCTCCACCATACCTTCTCTTGGAATAATATACTATATTCTCTATATACACATAGTGTTATTGCACTGGTAGCAGAATATCAAGTAGCTAAATGTCTCCACCATACCTTCTCTTGGAATAATATACTATATTCTCTATATACACATAGTGTTATTGCACTGGTAGCAGAATATCAGTTAGCTAAATGTCTCCACTATACTTCTCTTGGAATAATATACTATATTCTCTATATACACATAGTGTTATTGCACTGGTAGCAGAATATCAGTTAGCTAAATGTCTCCACCATACCTTCTCTTGGAATAATATACTATATTCTCTATATACACATAGTGTTATTGCACTGGTAGCAGAATATCAGTTAGCTAAATGTCTCCACCATACCTTCTCTTGGAATAATATACTATATTCTCTATATACACATAGTGTTTTTGCACTGGTAGCAGAATATCAGTTAGCTAAATGTCTCCACTATACCTTCTCTTGGAATAATATACTATATTCTCTATATACACATAGTGTTATTGCACTGGTAGCAGAATATCAGTTAGCTAAATGTCTCCACTATACCTTCTCTTGGAATAATATACTATATTCTCTATATACACATAGTGTTATTGCACTGGTAGCAGAATATCAGTTAGCTAAATGTCTCCACCATACCTTCTCTTGGAATAATATACTATATTCTCTATATACACATAGTGTTATTGCACTGGTAGCAGAATATCAAGTAGCTAAATGTCTCCACCATACCTTCTCTTGGAATAATATACTATATTCTCTATATACACATAGTGTTATTGCACTGGTAGCAGAATATCAGTTAGCTAAATGTCTCCACTATACCTTCTCTTGGAATAATATACTATATTCTCTATATACACATAGGGTTATTGCACTGGTAGCAGAATATCAGTTAGCTAAATGTCTCCACCATACCTTCTCTTGGAATAATATACTATATTCTCTATATACACATAGTGTTATTGCACTGGTAGCAGAATATCAGTTAGCTAAATGTCTCCACCATACCTTCTCTTGGAATAATATACTATATTCTCTATATACACATAGTGTTATTGCACTGGTAGCAGAATATCAGTTAGCTAAATGTCTCCACTATACCTTCTCTTGGAATAATATACTATATTCTCTATATACACATAGTGTTATTGCACTGGTAGCAGAATATCAGTTAGCTAAATGTCGCCACCATACCTTCTCTTGGAATAATATACTATATTCTCTATATACACATAGTGTTATTGCACTGGTAGCAGAATATCAAGTAGCTACATGTCTCCACCATACCTTCTCTTGGAATAATATACTATATTCTCTATATACACATAGTGTTATTGCACTGGTAGCAGAATATCAGTTAGCTAAATGTCTCCACTATACCTTCTCTTGGAATAATATACTATATTCTCTATATACACATAGTGTTATTGTACTGGTAGCAGAATATCAGTTAGCTAAATGTCTCCACCATACCTTCTCTTGGAATAATATACTATATTCTCTATATACACATAGTGTTATTGCACTGGTAGCAGAATATCAGTTAGCTAAATGTCTCCACCATACCTTCTCTTGGAATAATATACTATATTCTCTATATACACATAGTGTTATTGCACTGGTAGCAGAATATCAGTTAGCTAAATGTCTCCACCATACCTTCTCTTGGAATAATATACTATATTCTCTATATACACATAGTGTTATTGCACTGGTAGCAGAATATCAAGTAGTTAAATGTCTCCACCATACCTTCTCTTGGAATATTACACTATATTCTCTATATACACATAGTGTTATTGCACTGGTAGCAGAATATCAAGTAGCTAAATGTCTTCACCATACCTTCTCTTGGAATAATATACCATATTCCGCCAAATCAACAACAACCTCTATTCTTGTAGCTAAAACCGTATCCACAAATAACCTTCTGATCGCAGATCGTTGGCGGAACTAGGCATGATAAATTAGCCAAGCTTCTCTTCGTCCACCACACACATAACTGCAACTACAACTTCAGCTACTTTGTGTAGCTACAGTGATCGGGTTCATACATATGCATTAGTTGCGCTAATGGGTCTGACAATTTTCGCCAGTTCCCCTATTCTCGGTTAAGTAGTTCCTTACAAAACTGAATTATGTCACTGACCATTCCTACTAATGAAATTCTCACATATTATAATTTACCATTTCACATCATCCACGCATAAATTGTGTGAATTTACAAATCACGCCCAACAGTTCTCCAATATCGTTCATTCATGTCTACTTTTATTTTTACTTTGTCTTAGGTCGTCTTCTTTTTCTGTGGCTCTATGGCTTCCAGTTATGCTATTCTCCGGTGTCCTCGGTGTAAGGCCTGAACAGCACCAGCGCCTCGCCCGTGTATTGCCGGGGCCCATACGGGGGAGCAAAGAATAGTAACACTGTTGCCTACTATGCACGTCGTAAGAGACGACTAAGGAGGCCATGGTTCCGTCGCCCTGCTACTGAGTGAGTGCGTGGCGCGACACTGTGAGCTGTGAATTTCACGTGGAATGCTTTTGCATCTGTCCGCAGTTGTTTTTCGCATGAACTGCATGTTCGGAACGATGACGGCCGGCTGTTGCTGGATTGACTGGTTTGCCTTTTCGGTTCTTGAGTGCATATTTCAGGAGACTCCTGGGAGTTGCCGCTGTAGCTATGGAGTTTGTGCTTTGTGCGGTGCTTTCGGTGAGTCGCCCTGCAGAAAGAGACCGAGCCATATGGGATAAAACCCCAGTCAATGTAGTCTTTCTGGTGATTGCCGTTTTCATCGACGATGAACTGTATTTTTCGTGGAGGACTTTTGTGTTGGCATTCTGGCTGCGGCATTATGCACTGTGTACCTGTGCGGGCTGTTGGCTTGCCGACACTCCTGTCTATTCCATTGTTCACATAGGGCAGTGAGGAGCATTTTGTGATATTCACTGGCACAGGAACGGGAGCAATACTGGGGACGACCCGTTGCCATGAAGTTGGAACCGCGACTAACTAACTAACTAGCACCAGCGCCTTTTCGTCACCTCTTGGTTCAGAGCTGTCTCCGTAGAGAAGTAGTTAATGGCGCAGTTCATAATCCCGCAAACCCGCGCTCGAAACACAGCTGTGTTGGTTTTTTTTAATGAAATGTTATGGGTACCGGTCGTTCAGAAAGCACTGGCAAACTACTGAACGTAAACTTGCCCAGGAATCACGAACAGCCACAAAATGCTGGGGTTGACTGCTACGTCCTGTAAAGAATATGCAACAACTTGGTTCACTGGTATGTGTCTAGTTCTCTCCAAGAGTTGCACATTGGTAGTTCTGTCATGTCATTGTATTCCTTCTGTTTTATGAAGGTACCAATTAGTGAATGTTTGCATTTTAAGGGTAATCGTTTTCGTTATTATTCATGTTTCTAATCCATACAGTCGCCAGAGAAGTCTAAATGACAGAGATGCTTTGTCAGATGATTTGTGCGCGCGTGTGTGTGTGTGTGTGTGTGTGTGTGAGTGTGTGTGTGCGTGCGTGCGCGCGTGTGTGTGTGTGTGTGTGTGTGTGTGTGTGCGTGCGTGCGTGCCTGCGTGCGTGTGTGTGTGTGTGTGTGTGTGTGTGTGTGTGTTGTATTGTATTTTTTGTCTCACCGCATGTCTTGCTACTTACATTTTCTCTCTCTAGTCTCTCATTAATTTCATAATTATATAAGAGATTCCACATTAATGCTATAACATGTCTTCTCATAGCCCACATTATGCTGGTGTTACATTTTCATGTTAAGATTGTATGTTTCGCTTTATTACATCAAATTTAACAATTATTTTGTCTGGCCGAATGTCTTGCTACTTACACACACACACCTCTCTGTCTCTCTCTGTCTCTCTCTGTCTCTCTCTGTCTCTCTCTCTCTCTCTCTCTCTCGCTCTCTCTCTCTCTCTCTCTCTCTCTCTCTCTCTCTCTCTCTCTCTCTCTCTAGTCTCTCATAACTCTCATAATTTCCTTAAGTGATTCCACATCAATGCTATATAAGACCTTCTCATATTCCACAATATACTGGTGTTACACTCCCGTATTAATATTGTAAGTTTCCGCTTTATTACATTAACTGTAACATTTGTTTGCTTGTTTGTTTGTTTTTTTCTAGCCGCATTTCTTGCTACTTACACTCTCTCCAGTCTCTCGTAATTCTGGCGCAATGTACTCTCATTGCTTTAATCTACTACCCCGACTGTCCCCTATAATAATAAACCTGAAATTACAGTGGGATATTCTAGAACTACTCAAGATCAGATACATTACTATCTCGTAAATCTCAGAGTGCAACAATCAACCCCCGATGCCAATAATCGACCAGGATTCCAAACGATTAAATATCACCAACTTGCGCTCGATTTGCCAGAGAGTCAACCGCCAATCAAGCTTATTGACACGCAATCACTGGAACTGTGGCATCAACAGGAACACACGCACGCATACAACCACCACCACACACA
Organism: Cepaea nemoralis; assembly: GCA_014155875.1. NCBI lineage: Eukaryota > Metazoa > Mollusca > Gastropoda > Stylommatophora > Helicidae > Cepaea > Cepaea nemoralis. Next base: position 478,355 of record JACEFZ010001579.1, read on the forward strand.
TTACAGACAACGAAACGCAACGATTAACCTACTATAAGGTTCACTCGCTCTTCAAGGAAAATCAACATACTAAGACTGTCTTTTTCTCCCTGAATATGGTCACTTGTTTAAATAACCTGCACAGTTCGTGGCGACTGCACTAGCCAGGCGGCCTTTATTCCTCAGGCTCAAAGACCCCTCTGCCATACACCGCAAGGTACTATGTTGGCAGTAAATGACAGTTTAAATGACAGTTTAAGCTTTCTAGTAGAACAATAGGTAAGAGAGGTAACGGCTGCAACAGAATAAAATATGAAAACAGATAGATATGTGTGGCTCCGGTAAGCAAAAACACAAACGTGAGAGATAGTAAACACGGTCACAGTGTACATGCTTTACATGTGTAAATCCGCCAAACGGAAGTCACAATAAATATAATAATAATATTAGTAACAATAAGATTAAAATATTTATTTTAATCTCATATTTACGATTATTATTATCATTTTTATTTTTACACGGATTTCCGTATGTAGAATGTGCGTTCATTGTAAGGGATTTATTTACACAATGTCTCTTTTATTATCTGACACTTTTGTCGCAGGAGTAACAAACCTAACTGTATTCATTTCCAGAAGAATAAAATTAGTCCTTTAGTGAATACCAACCTTCTGTAGTATCCATGGCAATAAATGGCAAATTAGTTGCTGTCAGCAACCGATGCGTCAGGCATTACAGGATCAACTTCTCCCGTACCACACAAAAATATTGCAAGTCGTACGAGAGGTATGAATGATGCATTTTATTATCACTGGCTCTTTAACAATGGATTACTGCACAAAACGGTCGCTATTAAATTACACATAAAGACACAGAATTCCCTATCTAGTCAATATCCTAACCCTATAGCTAACTCTATCTATTTGGCTAAGGAAACGCGCATCGACACTAATCGATGCGCTCACTATGAAAGTCAGTCCCCCGTCTGACTAGTTTACTCGCGTGGCTACACACCACGCGGAAGGACCTTGTGCGTCCTTCGGCTTTCTGCGTGCTGCGACACTCAGCACGCTTCGAGTAGCCGTTTACTCTTGAGTGGCAGTCCACTTCTCCGTGGCTATCACGTAGGCGTGATTCTGCCGTGATCAGAGTGCTTACTCTCTGTGGTTGACATCTCCGTGTCTCATGAGAGAACTAGTTAATAGTTCCCCTCCCTATCACCTACCCTGCCCTCATGTAGGGGCACTGGGTTACCTCTAATCTACTTGAGTGATCTTCTATACTTCAGTCTTTGACACACACCCTCCCCTCCTGTGTTGCGTTACAAACTTTGACTCATGGTTGTGACGCAAGAGGTTTCTAAAAAATTAGTGTCTCTAATTTTTGTCAAAGACTATTGATAACCTGGTTCTGGGTAACTAAATAGACTCCTACTGACTATTGTCACAATGTAGTCTCACTTTACTTGGCTACTGGTGATCGCCACAAACTTGTCTGGTTGGCGTGAGCCCTCTTCTCATCGCAATATTATATTAATTAGAGGTTTGTCTGAACCGGACCGTTGTCTTATAAGACCTGCCCTCAAATAGCAAATTAACTCACTACCCATACAAAGTTGACTTTCTTAGGGTCAACACATGAATTGCTTCATGTCCCCCATATAATATTAAACAACCTTTACACAAGCTGTGTGCGACAGGCTTTACCTATCTCGCTTCCGCGTGTAAAGTTATCTTTCACTGTTAAGTTAGTGTTTCGTTGTCTATTGTGTCCCCTGACCCGGAGTTATCCCTCTTTGTTTTAACAAATGTATGTAATTTACCTGTTTGTTTTCCTGGTTGTTTGTGTGTTTTCATGTAACTATTAATATACTTTAATTTCTAACATATGTGTCTATCTATAATATGTATGTAAGTTAGTTTTCAAGTGCCATAATTCGGTTAAATGTGGCCACAAACAAGTGTATAACACTAATTCGTGGCTACGTTTCCGTCTTATGAGACTTAAAATACTTTATCTAAGATCTATACTAAACTACACTAAACTATAAACACCACATTGAAGACAATACATTTTCATTATCGAAAGCAAACGCTTGACGCAGACAAAAAACAAAATGTCGCGTTGAGCGGCAGAAAAAATCCGCTGGTTGTCCCCATTCTCTCTTGTATATTTTCCCTTTTTCTCTCGCTTTCACACTTCTGTCACACATCTTTTATCCTCACAACTGTTTAAAAACCTTGAAGTGACACTGTACAAGTTTAGCTCGTTTGAAAACGTTGAGCTGCATGACTGTGCCTAACTTACTGCACGAGTCATGTATTTACAAAATATGTACATGGATGACATAGGGTTGATAGAATTGTACCCTGATATTACTAAACTCTATATTCTAATGACATACTAATACTAATTCTATATCTATATATTCTAACTTGTTGTAGAAAATCAATCTAATTTAAGGGAAGTAATCTAACTATCTAAAAATGAAAATGATGTGAGATGAGTTATCTACCTTTCTGAAATGGGTGATGTGAAGTGTAACAAAATTCTAACTAATGTTTTAATGCAAAAAAAATAAATATATGATTGATATATTTATTCTAAATGGTGTAATTGATGAATGTTATTTGTATACTTTAATCCTATAAGGTGTAAACTACATGTAATATTAAATGATGATGTTGTTGAAGTGTTCATTAAGATGGAATGAAATAAAGTGAAATGAAATGAACTAAATGGTGTTATTCCTATCTACACTAAATAATACTAGTCTTATCTAAACTCTCTATACTGTTTCTTCAATTAGCTATCATTAAGTGTAAGTACTATCCTAATCTAATTTTATCCTACGTAAGTGGGTAAATTAATGATTTATTTAAACTACAAAAAAATCTATTTATATTCTCTACATCTAATCTACTCTATCTTAAAGTAACTAATCTAACTATAATTTATCACTATATTAAAACTTATTATAATACATATCACAATATTAGGTATTTATACATGGTATCTATCTACCTCAGGTTATTGGTTGCCATAATGTTCAGAACTCAATTTGTTTGGCATAGTTTATATATACATAATTATCCTGGGTATACTAAATACACTACACAGTCATACTTGTGTCCTATGGGTCTTATTTCGCTCGTAGATTCCGCACGTGACGTAGACCAGTCAATTCGTGTCTGTTATTTATGCAATGTTCTGACACTGTTCTTCCATGGTTAACACAGGTGATTCACCGGCACACAAATGGAGCATAGTAAGTAACGAGCTGTCTATGTACACACGGTGATACACTTGTTCCTGTAGCATAGTTCTTATTTTGCTGTCTACGGACACATGGTAGTTTAATGTTCTTAGCACACAGTCCTGGAAATCATGTCTATGTAATAAATAGGATATTTTACACAGGATCCTATAAGAGTACTAATTAACCTTTCTTATATTAACTACTCATGTGGAATATCAGGTATTTCTACCTCAGATGGTCGACTCAGGGTATCTGCCAGAATGTTATCCCTACCCTTAATATGTTCTATACTAAAAGTATAATTCTGTAATATCAATGACCACCTGTAGATGCGGTCGTTGCGATGTACTCCACTTTGTATGACCGTGATCGGGGAGTTGTCAGTCTGGACCACAAAGTGAACACCCGCTAGAAATCGATGCAACTTCCTCACCGCATAGATGACGCTTAGGGCTTCCAACTCTGATATGGAATATCTGGACTCAGCCGGTGTGATCTTGCGGCTTCACGTAGCAAATCGGATGGAAGATGCCATCATAAAACTGGCCTAGTACTGCAGCGATGGAGATCTTACTGGCATCTGTCCTGAGATAATAAACGAGCCTAGGATTAGGCAAGCGGAGGATTGGTACATTACTAAATAGAATTTTCAATTTTGACAATGCAGAAATTAATAATGCATCTTTGACATCTAATTTGACTGATGCTTTTAACACATTTGAAAATACACTTGTAATTTCAGCTAAGTTAGGTATGAACTTACTATAGTAATTTACTAAACCCAAAAGACTCCTGACCTGCTTTTTTGTTGTAGGCATGGTCAGGTTCATAATTTTAGTAATAATTCTATTGTCAGTTTTTAGTTGTCCCTGTGAAATGACATGACCCAAAAAATCAATTTCTTGTAGGCCCAATTCGACTTTGCTCGGTTTGACAGTGAGACCGAAGAGTCGCAACCTATCGAAGACATGTCTGAGTTTCAGTAAGTGTGTTGTCCAGTCATCTGTATGGACACAAATATCATCTATATATGTCACTGTATTCGTCACTCCATGCAGTAAATCTCTAGTTAAGCGTACGAAAGTGGCAGGAGCGTTACGAAGTCCGAAAGGAAGAAAACGCCATTCGTAGAGACCTAAAGGTGTTGAGAAAGCAGTAAGATGGATAGATTCAGTCTGCATAGGGACCTGCCAATATCCCTTAGTAAGGTCTAATTTAGAGAAGATTTTGGAGGTGGACATGTCCAGAATAAGATCTTCGCAGGAAGGAATTGGTTCTGCGTCGATCTTAGTGACATTATTTAGCTTTCTATAGTCCACACAAAGACGAATGGTGGAGTCTTTTTTCTTGACAAGGACGATTGGAAAGGAGTACTCAGATGTAGATTTCTGAATGATCCCACTAGCTTCTAAATTAAGAATTTCCTTATTTAGACTTTCTCTATAGCTGAGTGGGATAGAGTACGGCCTGCATTTGATAGGCTTAGAGTCCGAAAGAAGGATGGAGTGTTCGATTCTGTCCGTCCTACCTGGAATGTCGGAAAATATGTCCTTATATTCCGTTACTAGCTCTATTATCTGTCGTCGTTGCTCGTCTGTTAGTCCCTGTTCTACTCGTATAGAATCTAATGTCGCAGTCTTGTCGACAATTGGAACAGGTAGTTCCATCCCGTCGTCGTCTACCTGATTCAGTACAGATGTGGTGCTAAGTGCGTTTTCTGTAAACTCACTAGGTGTATGGATATCGTCGGATTTGCCAGTCTCGCTAACTAGTGTAGTTGCGTTGTGTATGTCCGTCGTCTCATCAATCGGTGTGGATGCAATGTGTTCGTCTGTCTCTACTTCTGTCTCTTGTCGTGAAAAGTAAGGTTTCAACATGTTGACATGAAATATCTCTAAGTGTCTGTTTATCGATATTTCATACTCGACATCTGAAAGTTTCTGTATCACCTTGAATGGCCCTTGCCAAGAAGTTCTCATTTTATTATGCTTGTCTGGTAGTAGCACCATTACGTCTTGATCTGTTTCAAGTATTATGGGTCTAGCACTTTTGTTAGGATGTTTGAGGATATCTGCACTGTTCACTGGAGTTAGTCCATTTTTCTCCTCCCAGCGGATATTTCTTCATCTGTGCAGTGCCTTAGTTGGGGTAGACACCCAAGAATTAAATCAGTACAAGGGTTGTCTAATATTGCACATGTAAAGGTACCAGAAAGGAACGGGGTGTTTATACGGGCTCTTGCCAGAGGATAGGTTTCTATGTTACCAGAAAACGTACGGCACTTTACAGAGTCACCAGTATAATCCTTTGGATTAACAAGTTCCTTTTTAATACCAATAATAGAGCTCCCACTGTCAAGCAAACATCGGCATGGCTTATCATTGACCAATGCAGAGTGAAACAATAGATTGCCTCTGGAGGCTACAGCTGCGTTTGCATTCTCAAAGGAGGATGTTACAATATGTCCACATGTAAGTCTGCCGTCTGCATGAAATTGGTGACATTGCTCACAATTGTCAAAGCTCAATACATCATTTACAGAACACACATTTTCAGCTTGGTTAACAGGTAATTCATTTTCAACTTCACAGTTAGTCTCACTCTCACTATCAGATGATGTATCAATTAACACTGCATTGTTTGCTTTCATACGTTGGCGGCCCAGGCACTTATTTGAATAATGGCCGTAGCTGGAACAGAAGAAGCATTTGACTGCACGCCTGTATGCAGTTCTCTTGTTTTGTTGCTTCTTAATGACATTTTCAAGATGTGCCGGATAGTTAGGCGATTTATCACACATAGAATAAGTATCATGAAAAAGTTGGCAATAAACACATTTGGGTAATTTATGGTCTTTTTTGTCGACTCTCTGAAATGGTTTTTTATTACTCCGATAGCTTTTAGGTTGGTCCTTAACAAAAGAAACTATTTCAGAGTCGCTATTAGATGTTTTAAAAATCTCCCTATTGGAGGAAAAATAAGCTGAGCCTTTTTTTTTCAAATTGTTCTATGGTCTCAATGTCTGACTGCTGAAGAAATTTAGCGAAAGGAGATGGTATTGTGGATATGACTTTATCCATGGCTATTAAATTTTTAAGTTTTTCAAAATCTTTCCCTATGTTTGCAGCATTAAGCCATCTATTTAGTACGCTCTGGACATTTGAGACGTAATCAATGAAAGTCTCACTGGGTTTTGGTTTCAGGTTGGAAAACTGTACTTGATACCCAGGGGCATCAAGTAAGAAATGTTGCATTATCCTATCATGGATGTACTGATAGTTAGATCTAAGCTCAGTTGGTATTGATTCTATCACTTTAAGGGGCTCTCCACTAAGGTTCTTCATGTAAATCATAGCCCACATCTCGATTGGTACTTGGTGGTACTTAAACTGATATTCGACATTTTCTGTCCAGGCTGATATGGAGTCTTCTTTACAGAATGGTTTAATAATATTTTTATATTTGTTAAATTTATTTTCTTCCTGCTGACTCTTTAGTTTTGTAGCAGAGATCTCTAAGTGTGAATCTACATCCATCCCTTTCATCTTTAACTGTGTCTCTGATTCCACTTGTATTTGTTTTTCCTTAACTCTTGCCATTTCATCTATCTCTTTTTGCTTTAGTTCTTTCTCCTGATCTAGTTGCTTTTGCTTTAATTCTAGTTCTTTTTGTTTAATTTCCTTATCATGTTCTAGCTGTTTTTGCTTAATCTCCTTATCATGTTCTCTTTCTCGTGCACGTTCATCTCTTTCAGCATCTTTTGCTTCCTTAAATTTTCGATCAGCATATTGCTCTAAGTCCTTTCCTGTGTATTCTAATTCCTTGCCTGCTTTTATGAAATCAGCTAAAGTTGCCATGTTGTTTGGTAATTAGCTAGATTTGATAGGCACTTAAATATTTACTCACTTATTTATATTCGGAATATGAAGTAATTTACCACACTGTGCACCACTGATATATTTTTAGATTACACACTTGTAAAAATGGATGACACCAAAAAAAATATTCTAATAGATCACACCCTGAAAAAGAGATGCATTATTAATCATATTGCATTGAAAATAGTTTGGGTATACTCATCTTCACGTTCCAGATCAATCAGGTACAATCGTTTGGCACCTCAGGTCAAATTGTTAGGCACTATGACATACACCTTGTGCTCTTCTTCCAAACAGCTGTTGTTCTGCCTGGTTTACAGGAGCAGTAACAATTAACAACTTGTAAATGATATATGAATTTAAACAATTTGATACAATCACATCACATGCCCCCGACAGAACAGTACAATGTAGTCTAATTAATATTAAATGTCAATGTCCTGTCTTCGTTCTAACGTCGTATGCCTTGCTTTCCTATTCTAGTTTAATCTATGGAAGTGTTGTGCAGGCCAAGTCTTATTTGCTTCGCAAAAGTAGTGCCATCGTGACGGTAACAAATTAGAATAGGTATATAAATAATTAAATAAATGCTTTCAAATAAATATAAAGGTAATAATAATGTTTAAATAAATAAATATATTCAATAAATAACGTATTTGAACAAATAATGTTTGGTATAAGTCAATGATTCAGGCGAGCAGCCGCTTTGCGATTTGTCAACAATCCGTCGCCGATTGCAAATGGCGTAATACAGCTGTTTGTCAGCCGCAATACGTCAGAGGCGCAGCGCTATTTTTAGATTGGAAAATCAATAATGTTCTCGGCTCATTTTGTTTTGTGTATCGCTCCGCCATGAATCATATTTGACACATATTCATCAACAAATAAGTAATTACATAAATAAATGATAGAAAACAATAATATCAATACTTACAACTTCGAAGAACACATGATTATAGGCACAAAATATTTCATTAAGCACAAATAAATATTATTTGGTCACGATACGCACAGCACAGCTCGCAACTCGACCTAGTCTGCACACGTCATTATCACACTAACACAATTTAAACCCCCGTGATTATATAACAATAATACTATTTCAGAGCCGTGGGTGAGTGTTTTAGCTTGAACAATTGTCCAAGCCACACTTCTGACACCACTTTAATCCTAGCCTGTCAGCAACCGATGCGTCAGGCATTACAGGATCAACTTCTCCCGTACCACACAAAAATATTGCAAGTCGTACGAGAGGTATGGATGATGCATTTTATTATCACTGGCTCTTTAACAATGGATTACTGCACAAAACGGTCGCTATTAAATTACACATAAAGACACAGAATTCCCTATCTAGTCAATATCCTAACCCTATAGCTAACTCTATCTATTTGGCTAAGGAAACGCGCATCGACACTAATCGATGCGCTCACTATGAAAGTCAGTCCCCCGTCTGACTAGTTTACTCGCGTGGCTACACACCACGCGGAAGGACCTTGTGCGTCCTTCGGCTTTCTGCGTGCTGCGACACTCAGCACGCTTCGAGTAGCCGTTTACTCTTGAGTGGCAGTCCACTTCTCCGTGGCTATCACGTAGGCGTGATTCTGCCGTGATCAGAGTGCTTACTCTCTGTGGTTGACATTTCCGTGTCTCATGAGAGAACTAGTTAATAGTTCCCCTCCCTATCACCTACCCTGCCCTCATGTAGGGGCACTGGGTTACCTCTAATCTACTTGAGTGATCTTCTATACTTCAGTCTTTGACAGTTGCAAATAACATATCTTGATTAGCTCCATTCATCTCCTGGTATTAAAGTAGCGAAATACTCCTAAAATAAGCCAAGGGATGGATTGCAGAAATGAAAACCAAAATTACAGAACGGAACATGGCGACATCAACACACTAGACAGAAATTATCTGAAAAAAGAGGGAAGTATGGCCGAATGGTTAAGAGTGCACGCACTTAAACTTATTGTGCGCTGATGCCGAGTTAGCGGTTGCAACCCCTTCACCGGTCAATAGGGACTATATTGTTGACTTCTCGTTCTTGATTTAGGGACGTAAATTACAAGTAACTAAGAAGTCGGGGTGGGTTCGCCTGATGGCCAGGGACACTGGCAAAATGAAAACATAATCCACACACAAAAATCAGCCCCGTGTACTCTAGTCCGTTTATTTTTGTCCGCCACAATATAAATTTCCATATCTCAGTAACCAGCTGAGAGAAAATGATAAGATTTAGCATATAACCTTATCATGATGTCCACCCAACAAAAACATTTTTGTTCTGGAGATTGTACAGCAGATTTCAAAGTTTGTGTATATGCGGTATATAATTTACCGGACAGAGATGAAGTGCACATTATTAGAAGTATTACATCTTCACGAGGAAACATGAGCGTTCAATAGTAAATTTTCACGTTTTTCACGGGATTGGCCTTACGAAAAGAGCCTTGAGAAGTGAAACGGGGAGTGTTCAGTGGTGTCGCAGTATCTTCAGAGGTGTGTCATTAATGTGTGTCCTTTCATATAAGGCTTCACGTTTAGAAAGTACAAGGGAGGTAGAAATATCATTTGCAAGCAACCGCATTTAGGAGCCACGAGAATAGGGTTGCCAGACGTCCGGCAAAGAAAGGACATGTCCTCCTTTTTAGCCTCGTGTCCTCCGTCCGGCAGGCAAAGCTAAAAACCTTTAAAATGTCCGGCTTTTTAAATATTTTATGTTATTATTTTTTATGTATTGTTGTTACAATTTTCAATGTATCTACACTCTACCGCGTGTTTACATGCTTTAATACAACCCATTGCTTAATAATATTTACTTAATTTTCCTATATATATATATATACCAAATGTGGAACACCAATTATTTGTATAATCTTAACCTAACTGTTGCTCTATTCGGCAACACTGACAATGCTGTAGTCTCTATGGTCATAATGTTAATGTTATTTCCGGTCCGGTAATAGAGACGCCACTTAATTTTATTTTTTTTTAATTTGTAATGTTTGCCGTCTATGTTTATGAAAATGGCTTCTGCAAAGAGAAAATGCAAATTCTCGAACACTATGAACAATAAGTTTCCATGCTTCGTTGAAGGACGCAACTAGAATGAGTTGGAACAAAAGAAAAAGCAGCGGCTGCAGCAGGGTATAACAATATGAACTGGAAACAATTAGGTATATTTAGCTCCTGCGAAAAGAAGAGACATACTAAACACAAACACAATGCACATTCACATACCTCACAAGGAAATCCACCGTACACAGGTGAAAAACAAAGTGTGACTTATCCCAAATCAGACGCAATCAATAAATATAATAAAATAACAAATAAGTACAATAGGACAACAAAATACGGCCGACGTTTCGATTCTGAGAATCTTTGTCAAGGACAGGACAACACAAATAGATAAACAAACGAAAAAGACACTAAATAAATGGACACAACTATTATGATGGTTTGAACCTGTTCAGTACGCCTCGTACTTGTGTCCTTACCAGAAATAACATGGTTTACTGTAAGACTAGTTTGTTAGCGTGAATGCACTACATTTTCCCTAAAACATCAAAGAAATGTCGCCGCTTTCGATGATTTAAGTTGCTTTTGGACCCATCAAAGACATTTTCCTTGGGTGGGGGTAAATATAAGACGGCAGGAAAAATTTCATAACGATGCAACAGACAGTTTTCAAAATAATTGATCGTGAATGACGGCATTAATTTCCGGACAGACTATAGAAGCAGTAGCACTTGAATGGGCTGCACATTAGTTCAAAGCGAGTGAACGCAAGCAAAATGTGAACAGAATATACCGATGCTATAGGAGAAACAGCGAGCTGAGAGCACACCTTCACAATATGGATCTCATAGACTTGGCTACTTTCAGCAGTGAGACACGTTAGGAGTCTCCGTGGCGAAGGAGTCAAGCCGTTTGACTCGGCTCGGAAGGTTGTGGGTTCGATTCTAGGCCGCGTCCTTCGGTTCACGAGTCAAATTTTTCGGAGACTCCTGTGGGTCGTCGCTAGAGCTACGGAGTTCGTGCTTTGTGCGACGCTTTCCGTGCTGCGGATAGAAACCGAGCCATACAGGATAAAACCCAGTGCAATGAAGTCGACCCTGTCGACTTTGAAGCAACTATTTTAAGAAACATTAGGAAATCCCGGATCACATCGTACACGACTGCCCAGAATTTGACAAACGGAGTGTAGAAATCTAAAGCAGAGTAGCAATCCTACAAAGCTAATCGTGATGGACTGGTGAAGACCTCAGTACCGTGTTGTTGTTTCTTTTTCGCGACCCATGCTGTAAGAGATTTGTTCACAACCCATGCTGTAAGAGATTTGTTAACGACCCATGCTGTAAGAGATTTGTTCACAACCCATGCTGTAAGAGATTTGTCCACGACCCATGCTGTAAGAGATTTGTTCACAACCCATGCTGTAAGAGATTTATGGCACAGGAACGGAGCATAATGGGGACGACCCGTTGCTATGAAGTTGGAACTGCGACTAACTAACTAACTAACTAACTAAGAGATTTGTTAACGACCCATGCTGTAAGAGATTTGTTAATGACCCATGCTGTAAGAGATTTGTCCACGACCCAAGACATGATGGATATAATTGTGGCAAAGTGAAAAAATAGGACTTCAAATAACAGAAAAACAGAAGTAATGGTTATTACAAAGAAAAAGTGTATACCCAAAGACAACATCAAAATGAATGGAACCACTCTGAAACTAGACAATATATTTATGTATTTGAGTACTTTAATAACAGCAGACGGAAGATGCATTAATGTAGTTGAATGCGGAAAAGCCAAAGCAAAGGCAGTATTTCACAAGATAAAGCCTATTCTTTACAATTCATCTTTGTCAATCAAGGGAGTACAAACGTTCTGAAGAGCTATACTGCGCCAATCCTGATGTAAGGATGCGAATCATGCACAGAAAGCACAATAGTGAGGAATTATGTGGAAGTTGCGAAGATGTGATTTTATTGAAGATTAATGAAACCACCGTGTACGGACTGAAACATCAATGAAGATATCTCGACGAAAGCTCAGAAACTCAAAAAGAGAACTGGTAACTCGCATCAAAAGAAGAGTTCTCATTCTGTGTGCATGTCAATTTTGAGTATATCGTCACAATGGAAAGACTGGAGAGAATGAGAGGAAGAGGTAGACCAAGAGAGAAGAAGCTGGACAATTTGACATCATGGCATGATGGAACTGATTTGCAACGCAAAAACTGATCTGCAACGCAAGAGACAGAAAGCTGTGGACAGACATGACCACTAACACTTCACAGCATGGACTATAAGAAGAAGATCTGGGTAGAGTGGCTTACATCGGTCGAAAAGGCAAAGGTCAAGAGAATGCCATGGATTATTTGCCCCGGCCATGGCGGTATGCTTGGAATTGAATCGGCTGATAGACTGGTGGCTCCGGTGCCTTTCGTCAGAGAACTTGATAAATACAAGGTTGATGTTATGAAGGGTCTTTTGGATCAAATGGAAAGTGCAACAAAGACCATACATCTTGAGAAGCGAGCAGAGGGTCTGGGCGACACTCATCACAAAGATAAAAACGTGAGCAGATGATCTATCAAGCTGTTCCAGGTTTCATCAACAAGGAAACTCATCGTTTGCTAAAGAAAAGGGGGACAGAACACGGATGGGGAATGGTCCAATTGCGTTGTGCTTGAACCTTTTATTCACTGCCCATATTATAACACTTCATTATTGTTAATTTTAATTCCTTAGAAAGCTTTTTTAATTGTCCAATATTACTTCCTACTGATGGATGTTACTTTGGCCATTTCTGTTCTTCTAATGATTTCTTGACATCTGCCCTCATTTATTATTAATTGCCATGTCTGCCCCATGTTGTGTTAAATATAATTACTCGTGCAATAGTCTAAATAATTAAATAGGAAACCAACGAACGCTTGGCTGTTAGCTAGTATATGAAACAACTAGACAGGCGTGTCATTGCAGCTATGTAGTTTATCATGCAAAAGAACAAGCACAAATACAACGAGAAAACATTCACAAGTTTTCGTCGACACTTATAGAATTTATATAAAGGAAAGAGGTGGAATTAAAGAAAACATTAAACAATATTCCTATTAAAAGCTGCAGTCACATGACTGGGATTCGAACTCGCAGGGCCAAATTAAATCAGCGCCTCGAAGATAGAATAAGTGTACTTGTACACACAGGCAGGTTTGAATCCCGGTGTTCTCAGTAAAGGTTCCAATCGTTATATTGTCTATTTTGTTTTTTAATGTATATTTTGTTTTTTAATGTATATTTTGCCCTGTAATGTATATTTTGTCCTCTAATGTATATTTTGTCCTCTAATGTGTATTTTGTTCTGTAATGTGTATTTTATTCTCTAATGTCATTGAGTACCAACAATGGTGACACAATTAAAGAAATTAAACGACGACTATCAATTGCTCTTCAAAGACTAAAACAACGTAATAAATTATGGAGTGGGACAGACAGAACTACAAACATCAGATTTTTAAGAGCAAGCATCTTTCCTATTGCAACATACTCCTGTGAGACCTGGACACTTACTAAACAAGCTGAACAACGCATAAATGCTTTTGAATATAAATGTTATAGACGGGTATAAGAATATCTTGGATAAAGAGAAGAACAAATGCATCCATACTTCGAGCTGAATATTGAAGAGGTTTGGCTATTAAAGACGATAAAACAAAGAAAATTAATATATTTTGGTCACTTGAAACGTCATGAAAGTTTGGAGAGAACAGTAATGGAGGGGTATATGTCTGGGAAAAGAGGAAGGCCAAAGAGAAGATGGGTGCAGGATATGGCGGATGATCTCCAGATGGGTGTATCAGACGCGGGACATCTTGCTTGTGATGGAGCAGTTTTCCGGAGGGTTGTTATGACAGCGAGGTTCTGCAAAGGACATGCTACTGAATGAATGAATGAATGTCTATTTTGTTCTGTAATATCTATTTTGCTTTGTAATGTCTATTTTGTTCTCTAATATGTATTGGAGTCCATCACCTCTAAGAAGCAGGGTCCCCGTGGGGAAATAATTAGGAACTCTGCCTTATCGTGGGCTCGTTTCCGGATCCGTCATTCGGTTCTGGAGAATTATCTCGGAGACCACCAGGGGTCGTGGCATGAGCTACGGAGTTCGTGCTCTGTGCGACGTTTTCGACAGGAGGTCAGCTGCTGTGAGGAGAGAGACAGAATTGTACGGGTTATTTCCTCATTCAGTGAAATCAATCCTTCTGCAATTTAACACTCTTGTTTAGCTTCTATGATAGCCCATGACTGCTTGAGAAATTAACTCTCATGTTATTTCAATGAAACCACGTGGTTGCGGCAACAATAGATATGCAAATAAAAACAAAAAGCTATCTTTCGATATAAAGCAACAAGAAATAAATTAGCAAGGAGCACATTCAAATAAACTAAAATGAGAGGATGGAAACGTAAAGCACAGAGGTGGGAATTACGGATGTATTCAACAAGGCAAATCGCATGCACGTTTACAATTTCTAGCGTCGTGATTTCCGATTGACTTTGACGCCAACTAATGTAAATACAATTGCGGAGTCCAGGATTCCCCATGTTGACGCCAATACACGCATCTTAACGATCTTCACATCGGCTTAGAAGCAGGGAAAAGGCCAGGCCACTTTTGGAGTTAACGGCTGACCGGTTGCCACGATCAATATTGTGCAGTTCTTTGCAGACGAACTTTATTTATGACTGTTATTTGTTTTTATTCAGCGCTAAGTTGAATTGAGTTGAGCTAAGTACCGACAATGCTGCACTCAGGATATTCCCATACGCGCTCCACTCCCTCGTTCAACAGCAAGCAAAGAGTCATACTACTAATCGTTTCCATCCCTATCTGACTGAAAAATCTGCTGGTCTTACCTTGAAGTTTTGAGATTCTTCCAGAACCCCTGACGACACCCCCCCCCCCCCCCCGCAATATTCAACGCTAAACGCACATGGAAGAAACACCACAACTAAAAACGTTCACGCACTAAATTCCAGCAATAGTTCTAAACCATTTATGTTCAAATCTCTATCTATTCAACTTCTGTGTATAAAAGGTCACTGGGTCATAGTATGTACGCATGTCCCATATTTGTATAGGCTAATCAGCTATGCACTACAACATCTACTAAAATCAAATGCGCTATCTCGTAACACTAAAATCACAATATACAAAACAACGATCAGACCAGTTGTGCTGTATGGCTCTGAAACCTGGAGTACAACGAAAGGAGACGAAGCCTTGTTACAAACCTTTGAGAACAAAATTTTAAGACTCATCGTTGGACCCATTAGGGATACACAAAGTGGAGAGTGGAAAAGAAGAAGTAACAAAGACATTTATGATCTGTTTAAGTCCCCGCTAATCACTGATATCATGAAGGCTAATAGACTACAATGGCTGGGGCATATAGAAAGAATGGAAGATAATAGGGAAACAAAACTCGCTTACACTCAGGAAATAAATGACCGTAGACCCCGAGGTAGACCAAGAAGACGGTGGAGAGATAATACATGTACAGACCTACAAGCACTTGGAATCAACGACTGGCAAGAGAAGGTCCACCAGAGAGACGAATGGAGACGGATTGTATCTGCAGCAAAAAACCTCAATGGCTCGGAACGCTGAAGAAGAACAAGAATCAGCACCACAAAAATTGGCTCAGAACCATTTATCCACTGCTTCTAGGACATGTCAACAAGTCGGTTATTTGTTTTTTATTTTATTCTATTTATGTGGATGGCAGTGCAAAAAAAACAAATTGAATTAAATGTCATTAAAGATACAAAAAATATGCACAGACAAATGAATGAGCTCACGGTAAGAAAAATAAGAATAAATACAGGGTGTTTGAAATCAAAAACAGGAAAAAATATTATTGGAGGAAGATGCTATAATGAAGAGGTGGAATGAGTATATAAGAGAATAATATGATGGAGAAAAGGAAGAATTAACAGAAGAAAGTAACTTAAAAGTTCCACCTATTCTAAAAGACGAAATCGCTGACGCTATGAAACATATGAAGAAAGGAAAAACAGCTAGGCCAGATGAAATCAGAATAGAAGGAATAGAAGTACTGGGAGAATTTGGAGTATATATATTAACCAAAATGTTAAATGATATTTACAGCAACGGATATTTACCCAGTGATATGCTGCAATCTGCATTTATAGCTATACCAAAAAAGACCAGGAGCAATTGATTGTGAAGATCTTCGAACAATTAACCTCATAAACCATATCACTAAGCTTCTGCTCAGAATCATAATGAAAAGAACCAGAAAGAAAATACAAATGGAAATTAGTGAAGAACAGTATGGATTTGTGGAGGGAAAGGGCACAAACACTGCAACTTATACATTACGGACACTAATAGAAAGGTTAATAGAGAAACAGAGAGATATATATTTGTGCTTCATAGATTATACTAAGGCATTTGATAAAGTAAAACATGATGAACTGATTAAAATGTTGGAAGATATCAACATTGATGGGAAAGATTTAAGAATAATAAAGAATATTTACTGGAACCAAGTAGCAGCAATTAAAATGGGAAATAAAGAGGGTAGTTATGAACACATAAAGCTAGGAGTACGACAGGGATGTGTCTTGTCACCAGATCTCTTCTCCCTATATAGCGAAGTAATAATGGGAGAGATCAAAGAGATGCCAGGAATACTAGTTGGAGGTTATAATATAAATAATATACGCTATGCAGATGACACACTATTGGTGAAGGATAAATCAACAGACCTACAACAATTGTTGGACACTGTAGTAACAGAGAGTGCAAGGAAAGGACTCTCCTTGAATACCAAGAAAACAGTAACAATGGTGATATCAAAGAAAATGGTGACACCAAAATGTGACATAGAAATAGAAGGAAAAATTCTTAACCAAGTGGATAATTTTAAATACCTACGGGCATTTATAACATCAGATGGAAGATTTACAACTGAGATTAAGAGCAGAATAGGGCAAGCAAAAGCCGCATTTCAGAAAATGAAGAGTCAATCAATCAAGCATGTGCCATGCCGGAAAGCGTAGGCGGTCATGACTCGCCTTTTCACCCGATCACCGGAGTCGTGGATCAGCTCAGTGTTCCTGTCTCGTCCATGCCATGTGGCCAAGCCATCCAGGTATTTTCCTCTCGGTCTTCCTCTTAGTCTGTTCCCCTCGATCTTGCCAGTTGTCAATAAGTTCTCCAATACATTTCTTCTCATAACATGTCCAAAAAATTTTGACTGTCTTCGTCTAATTTCTCTAATCAGTCTACGATTTTCATTTGTCTCCTGTAGTACTTGGTCATTGGTGTTTCTGTCTGTCCATGGTATTCTTTGCATTTTCCTCAGAAACCACATTTCTGCAGCCATCAGATGTTTTTCAGCTTGACTGCACATTGTCCAAGTTTCACATCCATACAAAAGAACAGGCTCTATGTATCCCCTCAACACTCTTTTTCTCGTTTCAATTGACATCTTTTTATTGGTCAGAATGTCTTTCATCTTGCTAAAGGCTACTTTTGCCATGGCGATTCTTGTTCTAATCTCTTCAAGGCATCTCCCATCAGATGTTATGACTGTTCCGAGATAATTGTATCGATTCACTTGTTGCAGAATATTCCCATTTACTTGTATATTACATTGTGGTACTTCGTTCTTCCTAGTGACGACCATAACCTGTCTTCTTACAATTTAATTCCAACCCCAGCTGCTCACTGTGTACAACAACCGCGTCTACTAATTGTTGCAGATCCTGTGCATTGTCTGCAATCAATACTGTATCATCTGCATATCTAATGTTATTGATGTTTCTTCCACCAATGCTGATTCCATTTATATCTTCTACATTTCTGATAATATTTTCACTATATAGGGAAAAAAGGATCTGGAGACATTACACATCCCTGCCTAATACCCCTCATAATAGGTTGATATTGTCCCACTTCATTATCAATCCTTATGGCAGCTTGTTGTTTCCAATATATATTTTTTATAAGTCTAATGTCTTTCCCATCAATTTGTAGATCTGCAAGCATATCCACCATGTTGACATGTCTAACTCTATCAAAAGCCTTTGTGTAGTCAATAAAGCAAAGATGTATATCCTTGTTTACTTCTATAGCACGTTCAATAACTGTTCGCAGCATATACACAGCATTTACTGTACCCTTTCCTTTTACAAACACACATTGTTCTTCCCCTATTCTATGAAGAGCATCTTATGCAATAAGTCACTATCACTGAATGTAAGAAAGAGAGTGCAGAAATGCTATGCAGAACCATTTTTGCTGTATGACAGTGAATCTTGGATTGTAAATGAACAAATTAAGAAGAATTTAGAAGCAAAAGAGATATGGTTCCTGACACAAATGGTGCGAATTCCTTGGACTGCCAGAGTACCTAACAACGACTGCCTGAAACAGGCTAATGAAAATAGAACATTATATACAACAATAAGAAAGAGACAAACAGCTTTCTTCGGTCATGTGATGAGTAGAGAGGCACTGGAGAACATCGTGACAACTCTAAAGATCAAAGGGAACAGAGGCAGAGGCAGACCAAAATAAATTATGCTGGATGGATTGAGACGATGGCATGGAGGAATATCAGCAGCAGAGTTGATCCAGAAAACCAAAAACCGAGATATGTGGAGAGCAATGAAAGCCTACGCCAGCTGGAATGGCACTTGATGATGATGATGTTGATGATGATGATGATGATGATGATGATGATGATGATGAGGATGATGATGATGATGATGATGATGATGATGATGATGGATGACAGAGGATCATAATGACTCATCGCGTCTGTCAAATACGTCAAGGACACATTATATGTCTTAATACCCATCGGGCATAGGGTGCTAGTGAATTGCATATCCTTTACAGGACGTCGAAGTCAACCCCAGCGTTGTTTGGCCGTTTGTGATTACTTGGCAAATTTACGTTCAGCTGTTTGTCATTGCTTCCTAAACGACCAGAAATCGTACACTTGTATGAGAACCACCACAAAGCAGTCTGCTGCCAAATCGCCCACAGCTGTGTTTCGAACGCGGTATGCGATTTTTTTCTGATTGTGTCCGTAACTCCTGTGATGTTTTCAGTAGCATGCCGACCGTCTTTATTTCCCAAGACATTTCCTGATACCGACTTAAAGCTCGGTCGGCCTAGAGGCCACGGTGATCGTGACACGGATATCGAGTTGGAAGGTACCTCTGAAGTCGGAGTGGGCTCGCCTGAATGGCGAGGGACACCTTTAAAAGGGAAAGCAAGCCCACACGCAAAACTCAGTCCTTTACTACTTTAAACAGTGTGTAAGTACTACGCTCGAGTTTAAGCGAGCGAACAAAAAGAAGAAGAAGAAGAGTTGAAAGGTAAATTTTGACCACGCAAACACACACACACACACACACACACACACACACACACACACACACACACACACACACACACGCACAAATACACACACACACACACACACGAACCTTTCGATTAAAAAGCGACAACAAGCTGAGAACTGCATACCTTAATGATTGGATTCGGTCCTACCGGATTACTGTTATGGGATAAATATGTATGTGTTAACTAAAATTCTTGTTTTCCGCCCTTTCATTTCTATTTCTATTTTCCTCATGTTTTATTCTTTGTCATGTTGGAACGATAGATTTAACTTGCATGTGTGTTTTGCTTGTCCACTTTCCTAGTTACTTCTTACAGTATGGGATCAATATCAATCGTCCTTACTTTCGGTAGCGCAGAATCAGACAATCAGTGCAAATACAATTATAACCAAAACTGTGAACAAAAAACCAGAAAAGCCTTCTTGTTCTTTTTCTTCGTCTCCTCCTCTCCTCCATCGGCTGCGTCTTCCTCTTGTTCTTCTTCTTAGTCTCCTCCTCCTCCTCCTCCTCCTCCTCCTCCTCCTCCTCCTCCTCCTTCTTCTTCTTTTCCTTTCCCTTCCAGCCTCCCACAGCTGCTACATCTTCTTCTTCCTCTTCTTCTTCTTCTTCTTCTTCTTCTTCTTCTTCTTCTTCTTCTTCTTCTTCTTCTTCTTCTTCTTCGTCTCCTCCTCCTCCCACTCCTTTCTCTAGTGCTTATTCACCTCCTCCGCTTCTTCTTCTTGTTCTTGTTCTTCTTATTATTATTATTTTCCTACCATTGTCCCATATAAAGCAACAACAAGCTCTTGCATGACCCCTAGATTCCCTCTCCCCCCTTGGTCTCCTGGGGCCCGATATTGCTCTCAAGTCATCAAAGAGAAAACACATCTGCAGTGTTGTGCAGAGCCGGGGGACCAGTTTGGCATGTGCATGTAAATTTCATTTTGCAGAACAGACTTTTTCATTTATTTACTCTATCCTGGGCTGAGTCTGCAAAAACGCCTACTTTAGTCTTTTAAGTAAAAATAGAGGCCCCTTTCTGCTAGCGTCGAATCGTAATGAGCAGATGGTTCTAGCCCCATATTTGTACAAACCTCTCGGCACTCTAGTCGCAATGTGATAAATAATACGCTGACCTATTTTATTTCTCAAGCCACCAAGAAAACTCATTACCGATTGTGTTTTCTAAGTTATCTCACATTTTGTTAGTCGCGGTTCCAACTTTACGGCAGCGAGTCACCCTATAATGCTCTGTTCCTGTACCAGCGAATGTCACACAACATGATGCATGATCTCCACTGTCTCAAATTAAACAAAGAACAGACAGCATTCACGACAAAACCAACAGGACTCACACGCATGCATACATATGGCCGCTGCCAGAATGCCAACACTACAGTCTGCCACTAGAATGAGTCCATCGTCGATGGAAGCAACATTCACTAGAAAAACCAGCAGTTGCACGCGCATTACTGTATAAGTCAAGCTAGCTAGTTCATCAACTAGTTAATTGTAAATAAAACATTTTAACAGTATCATCATCATCACCATCATCATCATCATCATGTTCGTCATCATCATCATCATGTGCCCTTCCATCCGGCATATGTTTTCGTGTCTCTCCTTTGATGTTTTGGATCAACTCTGCAGATAATATTCCTCCATGTCATCGACTCAGCCCATTCAGCATCATTTCTCTTGTTCTGCCTCTACCTCTTCTCCCGTTAATCTTTCCCGTTGTCACAATGTTCTCCGATGCCTCTCTTCTCCTCACACTACCAAAGAATAGTTGCATATACTATTATATTTTCATGTGCCTCTGATAGGCTATTGTTGTTAGTTACTCCGGCAGTCCAAGGTATTCCTAGTATTCGTCTCAGGAACCAAATCTTCGTTGCTTCTACGTTCTTCCTAATGTGTTCTTTCAAGTGAAAAGCATAGCCATGAGAAAAATGAAACAAAGAGCTTATGAAAATAACCAGCTCTGCTTACTGCCTTCTCATTAAATTCAATTTTTAAAAGAAAAATATGACTCCTTGTCACAACATGAAGTATATTGGGTACATGGTGCTATCCTTATATTTTAAAACCATTTCGATATGTGATGTGGTTAATGTAACATCTGCCGCTTTATTTCCCTAGAATGTTCAAGCCGCCTATTTTAGGCTGGTTGGATATGAGAGCCTAATACAAATCTCACTCATGAAGTGGGTTCAGACACATTTTACCGGGCCGGTAAGCAAGCGTGCTAGTCGCTGAGCTACAGCTTCTCCCAAAGGAAATGAAATATATTTTACAAAGAGCTGGCATTCGGTCATCAGAACCCTCAGGCTCATTATTTGTGTCACTCATTTTCGATATTAGTTGCCAGCGCCAAGAAATGACAGATTGATTGCATTTTGATAAGCCACTCTACAAAAAAAAAGAGAATCAATAAGCTTCATGAATATTAACAGATACAACCACAACAGCAACAATGGAAGCCGTGGACCCGGAGACTGCCATCTTGCCTTAATTCAAAATGGATGTACCGGAAGTGAGATCGACACGATGGGAGGAAGTTGTACAAATATGGAAACAATAAGTACCTTTTCATTGGGAACTGGAATGTAGTATAATCTATGCAAAAAATAGGTTTTTATTCAGGAGTTTACTGTATGAAAATAAGATCAGTCAATGTTCCTTATATTGATGATGACATTTATGTCTTGGATTTACTTGTTCATATCGAGCAGAGACCAAATTTGAAAAAAAAAAAAAAGAAAAGATATCGGACCCAGCAAGGGCCTGAGGAGGCTGTAAACTTGTGTATGTGTTTGCCTCGTTATTAACTGTAGACCTTGGTACTTCTAGAAGATTTAATGAAAGCATTTCAGCAATGCAACATGTCCATGTATTTAAACTTTTTATGACAATTGTATAGAGCTGCGAGTTCACCCTCTACTTCATAATGAATTTAACGGTTCTATAATAAGTACGCCAAAGAAAATTCAGCTAATTTTGTATATTTAAAAGTTAGTTGCATATGCTTTACAGGACATTGCAGTCAACCCCAGAATATTTTGACTGTTTATGATTTTCTAGCAAGTTTACGTCCAGTAGTTTGTCATTGCTTTTTGAACGGCCGGCACTCATACCATAGTATGAAAACCATCGCAATGCAATCTGCATCGTCCTCGGCTGTTTCAAACGCGGTATGCGGGATTAGGAATTGCACTCATAACCCCTTGGTCACAGCATATAATTGACAGCTTATTACATCTTAGATGAATGTGAACAATAATTCATTCATTCATTCATTCATTCATTCATTCATTCATTCGTTCGTTCGTTCGTTCGTTCATTCATTCAGTATTTCATCTTCTAAGCAGATATGCAAAGTCATGCAACGGTCTGCAGTTAAGATCATAGTTACACGCAAACACATATTGATCTCGTATGCCAGCACTAGTGACAATGAGACATTTCACGAGGACCAAATCCACACGATCTTTCACAGTTATGGGCAGAAGTTTAATCGCACAGTTAATGTCACCATCGGGAAAAAAAACTTGTATGTGGAACATCTAATGTAGTCAAAGAAGTATAATAGATATATTTATTTATTAATACAGAATAAAACAGATAGGTATGTGTGACTTCTGCGAAAAAAACATGAGAGATAAAATTGCTCAGGTGTTCGAAGTACGAGGGTGAGTTAATAAGAAAGTCACAAATGGCTGTAGAAAAATAACTAAATATGATAACAACTTGAAACCAGATTATTGTTATACATACATTGTCCCTTTATTCTCAACATAATTTCCACCAACATTGATGCACTTATCCCATAGTTTTATCAGTCCTCCCAAACCGGCTGCATAGACCTGCGTGCTCTGTTTAAGCAACCACGTTTTCATTTCACATTCAACTTTGGCGTCATTCGCGATATGTCTCCCGACAAGGTGGGTTGTCAGTGTTTATGCTGACAAATGTTTGTCCCGTAAAGCTGTGCATAGCTGGGTAGAAAAAGTTACGCGGGTGAGTCAATAAGTAAGTCACACAGTTCTGTAGGATGGTCTGTAAATTAAAACAAAGCACGCAGTTCCATGCAGCCGGTTTGGGATGACTAATAAAACGGCAGGATAAGTGCATCAATGTTAGTGGAAATTATGTTGAGAATAAAGGGACAATGTATGTATAAAAATAAACTGGTTTCAAGTTGTTATCATGTGTAGTTATTTTTCTACAGCCATTTGTGACATACTTATTAACTTACCCTCGTAGTTACACATAGCTAACTGTTTTCATTTTGTATTGGTGTATCCTGCTGCAGCCGTTACTTCTTTTATTTAATTATTATCTGTGTTTGTGTGTGTGTGTGTGTGTGTGTGTGTGTGTGTGCGCGCGTGCGTGCGTGCGTGCGTGCGTGCGTGCGTGCGTGTGTGTGTGTGTGTGTGTGTGAGAGAGAGTTTCACACACTCTTTCGTTGAGTTTCACATTTATATTTTGAGTTCATTCCGATTCCGGTACCAGCTCGGCTAGCAGTAATTACCTTGTTTACGGTAATTATGTATTAAAGAACTTGTCGTGGACAAACAAGACAAAACATACATCAGACAAATGACATTCTTGTGCTTACCCAACAGCAGTGTCAGAACATCTGAAATGGCCAAGCTGAAGAGGTAGTAGTTGGTGGCCGTGTGCAGACATCTATTCCTGGTAATGACCACGCATGTGCACATATTTCCCAGAACTCCAGTGAGGAAAATTAAGACATACAACACAGATAGCACAGCCAAAGCAGCAGCACTGATATGTCTTGGTCCTAGAGTATAGGCCAAGTATTCAATTTTGGAAATGATAGAAGCATTGACCTCCGTTAAATTGTTAATCTGAACAGTATTGTTGACACTGCAGTACAGAGTTATGCCTTCCTGAAAGCTGGCGGTTATCTTCCGGACATCCTCCCAAGTTAAGTTGGTGTTGAGGTAGTACGCCTCACCGAACGAGCTACGGTTTAAACAGTGACTACCGCTAAAATCTTGTGGGATGGAATGATCGTTGTAGTTATCTGAGGGTCTGTAATAGGAGTGTGAAGTGTAATCACCAGACTGAACAATATCTCTTGAACCACCGCTGAACACACTTGGGAAATTTCTTCCAGATACATGGTTCATCTTCACGCTGATGTTAAACCGACAGCAGAAAGTGTCGTTAATTTTTAAGAAATGGCTGCCGTCAGCCATTGTCACTGTTTGGAAGAGTTGATTACATATCAGTAGTCAATGTAGTTAATAATGTTAACGCTCGTCACACGCCGTCGTCTGTGTGTGGCTATTTGTTACATTGTATACATTCCCGCGTCATTTGTTCTATGTATAGTTTCCTGTTAAAGTAATGATTAACATTCACAAATGTATTTTCTTGTCATTTTTTATACTTTGAAGTGTTCACTATTGTTTACCACTTCAAACTCTGTTGTTCATCTCGCAATGTAAGCGTACAAGCGTCTTGAAGTTATCATTATCCAGATAGACAAGTTAACAATTCAGTAACTGCCACATCCCGAAATCCTTCGATTCACATCCAAGTAAATGCTTCATTGACTGGTGTTAGACTTGAGTTGTCGCAATTTCCAAAACGCTGTGTGGAAGAAATAAAAACAAATTAGAATTATAACCGTTTTATAACAGATCTATCAAACAATAATTATCTATCGAAGAAGGCATGTTATTAATATATAAAACTGAGTAACATTAAATAATTTGGACATGTGAGAAGATATGAGTATCTAGGAACGATAATTATGGAGGCAGGTAAGCGGTGACGAGGAATACCACAAGGTAGTTAAATTCAAGGTGCGATATATAATTTACACATAGAAGCAATAGAAGTACTGTGACTAATGCTAGAGATATTTGATGAAAGTCTGTAATGTTAGAAAAGTTAGGCGAGGACAAGGCCATGGATGATGATTAAACTTCTAACAATACAAGTAACAGTCAACAATAGTTTTCTCAATGGGAGGTGCAACAATTGATACGCGACAATTCACGCCCAGGTAATGTAATCACCTATACCGATGGTTATGTGCTAACAGGAAATAGAAGTGCCTGGGGGTTCATAGTGAAAATTACTGGACAGTGTGTAGTGCAGGAGAGTCTGGCATATGATAACGCAACATCTAGTCTGAGGATGGAGACGGAGGTAGTCCCTGTAGTGTTCTGCTGACTTCAGGATCAACGGCCCACACATGTAGTGATTTAATTGACTGACAGAGCAGGCTGAGCAGGACGAAAAGCCTGCTTCGTGCAGCGTGGCGTTTTTTAATTAAAATATGAAAGATAGTGAGCGTCCGTTGTATCTTTTCCCCAGAGCATGCAGATGTGATGGGAAACGAGCAGGTGGACATCTTGCCTGGTTCTGCATCGCTGGATGGAGAACTGGCGCACGACAAGATAAATGTAGTTATGGTCTTTTGGGATCATGTGTATATTGTGGAAGACCAAATAAACCATCATAACCTAAAGGCAATGATGAAACGGAGTGACCAGGGAATATGACCGACACTCAGTTCTACGAGGAAAGTCAGACGGACACATAAACAGATTGAATCTGGTAACACTAGTTTTAGGACTCTTCTCTGGTTGTTGAATATAATGACGGAGAGCGTATAGGAATGTTCCGAGTGCTATGACATCGGATATTCACTCAACTCAACTTAACACACTAACGCCTTAATCACTAGCTCAATCAATCAATCAATCAATCAATCAATCACTAGCTCAACCTGCTATTTAAAACAAAAGTAAAGAAAACTAACCAGCTACGTCTATTCTGTGACAAACTCCAAAACACCCAATTTCACATTATTATTAATTTTTACTCGTATTTTCACATACTCAAATATTCGTTCTCACTTCAACATAATTACATACAGGATCCCCCGCGCCATTTAGCAGGTGATTGAAGAAACAAGGATCATACAAGTGTGTATATGTCTATATATTACACGCCTCGAGTGTTCTAGCTAAAAATACGCATATAAAAATCTATTTTGAGATGTTTCGTTCATTCACGAGCCTAGAGCAGGCAATCTAATCCCAGGGAAAGACTGCAGAACAAATCAACACGCCCTGTTCCTTGCAGCTTTTATGTACTCTGGCAAAATCGAATCAAGAAGATCACCGAGATATCGTTATGTGGGTTCAGAAAATTTTGCCCTGGGTTCTATATATGTGTACACTTACACTGGTTGTACGCACACTCGGCCATACGTGTACATATTGAATTATGTACGTTTATTTGCAGGCGGAGTATATAAGTCAGGAGACCGCGCCCTAGGCTATTTGTTTTCGTTGCTGCGAATGCATGAGTTGGTGTGCAAGCATTCAGAAGGACATGTGGCAAATTATATATGGATTCAGAAAACTAACCGAATCCAACTTTATTATATTGACAGGTAAACAAGATGCTGTGGGCAACCAAGGTTGGAATTAAATTACAAGAAAATAACACTGCAATTTCCAAGAAGAAGCAAATAATACAATGTAGCAAACAAGTAAATGTGAAAATGCTTAACCAGATGAGCCGGCACAACTATCTTAGAACAGTCTGACTGAAGATGCCTTGTAGAGATTAAAATAAGAATCACTGTTTCAGTATTCGCTGTTTATTAGATGGAAGACATACACATCAATACAACGCTGTTAATTTGTCATCATCATCATCATCATCATCATCATCATCATTATTATCTTTGACTTTTGCTGTCACGCATCATGGCGAGGAGTCGTTGACGTTCCAGTGCCCGATGGGTGACACTGAATAGTGTCATTCCGTGTGATTATGCGATGTCTTTGATGTCGTCAATTCATGTTCTGTTGGGCGTCCTCTTGTTCTAGTATCAAATCTTCTTTAATATAGCTCCAGTGCTTTCAGTTGATGGTGTTGCATTCTAACGATTTGGCCGAACCGTTTGCTTGTCTGCCTTTTAATATAGTGACACAAAGTGTTGATTCCTTTGTCTGTCTGAAAACGTAATTTTTTACTCGGCCTTGGATAGTTAAGTTGACAGCTCTTCTCAATCTTCTCCTCTGGCAGGTGATGATCTTGCGTAAGTGTGATTTGAATATTTCCAAGTTTGACACTGGTAACTTAGCTGTTAATTGCGGTTTGAAAAATTGTGTTAAAAGGCTATATTTGATCTATACTGTTATACGCAAATGAAATGTTGCTAATAAACAGACAATACGGGAAACATCTAGTGGTAGTGGAAATGTGGTTTTAAAGAAAATGCATAGAACATCATGGTCGAATAAACAGATCAATAAGACAGAAAACCATAAATTGACTAGAGGCATTAGACACAGACAGTTAAGTTGGATTGGACATACTATGGGGAGGAAACAACTTGAAAGCTGCGTATAAACTGGTAAACACGATGAGAAAAGAGCGAGAGGAATCATCAAGTGTCTTGCCGATTGGTGTGGGAGATCATGCTTTTCCACATCTTGAAATCAGCGACTGCATTTTTCAATGTGTGTATTATTGATTCTTTTCTGTGTCATAACATAAGACTGCCAATAATTTTTTCTTATTGTCCACTTTTATCTCTCTTTCCACATGAGGACAGTGCTATTGTTCTCTTTCTATTTTTGTCTTCTCATAATGTCGCCCCCAAAAACTGAAGACTAACTCTGTTTACAATGTCTCAGATTACTGATTTAGCTGACTAAGGAATTTTCAACATTTTGATATAAAAAAACATCTTCAAATCTTCTAGGGATTTTGTCGATTGTTTTTTAATTGGAGGAAAATACGAGGAGAATAAAAGGGGGATACAAATGGATAAATGCCAGGATTTCTTGACCTTATTGCATAATTTAGACAAGAACAAGACCCGATCCAAGACAGATGATGACGTGAAATGGTGAATAATGACCGCCCACGTTTGTCGGCAAGGTATATGATGACGGTGATGATGATGAAACAAGCTGCAATTACATTTAGGATTTGAAGAATGTTCTCCATAATTGTAATACCGATGTCTTTTGGTAATGACACGTGTGTCATGTTTATTGTCCGAAGACTGTTATGTTGTGCTGCTATCAACATGTCACTTCATCATTCTTCTGTCATTTTTGTGATTGTACTTACGTGTAAGTAACTGATTGGTGGGTAAAGTATATTACCTTTTTGCCGCAGAGTTATATTACGTGAAGTGAATAATGACAAATCACATATTTTAGTTGAAATACTTAAAACGCATAGTAACTGTTACTGTTTGAATGTGGGTCATTTGTCGTTCCCACTTTAATCGCAAATGTAAAACGAAACCTTCTGCCTGCACAAAATTAGTTGAAACCTCCTAATCGCTGAAGCCTGAGAATATATGAGTAATCGTTTACTGTTCGTCGAATCCAGTTAAATAAAATAAAATAAAATAAAATAAAATAAAATAAAAACAATAAACGAAAAAGAGTGTTTTGTGCACTGTAGAATAATAACCCGGTGCTGTGGCCGTAAAGGATAACGAGAGGAGCAATTCCATAATTCCCCGACACACAGGATCGAGGGTTCCAAATCAGCTGTGGGAGATTTGGAAGCAGACAGTTTCGCGCTGATTTTGATGGTAAGATCGGACAAGGTTGTGTCCTGTCACCCCTCTTGTTCATAACCTATATAGACAGCATGTGTTAAGAAACCATCCAAATAGAGACTCCAAGAACACCGCATATATTTAAAATATTTTAATGGAAATAAAGATGTCCTTAGGAGTAAATACAATCAATATTTATGTTTTTTTTTAATGCTGAGGTATGCGTCTAAAACGAAACAAACAGCAAGTTTCAATAAAAAGACAGAAAACACACGTTCTTAAGAAAATCCTGAATGCAACTTGGCCAAGGAAATAACAAGAAAACAAGAATGATTTCCAGGCACACTCCGTCACTTGCAAGAAGTGCTCCATGAAACCAGCACCGACAACTACTGGTTATCCAATTACAGCTGGCCAAGTGTGTTAACTGCCCCTTTTGTCTGGACGACAGGAAATTCCGAAGATTTATTTCGGGCGATTTAGCAGAAATTGGAGTGATGGCATCTTTGGGGCAGACGGTACACATACAAATAGCCATTGAAAGGACAAATAGGTGTTGCTTACATATCAACAGATAACATCGTTCGCACTTTCAGCGCGGCTCTTGGTAGTATTATATTTATAACAGATATTATAATAATGTCGTTGTTCCGTTTTTCTAACGGATAAGTGGCTGGGTAGTTGGGTTGGCGAATAGACAAACGGTTAGTCAGAATGACAGACAGACATGCGGGTAGGCAGACAGATGCATACATACACGCGCATGCACATAAACACATTTTAGATTACGAGTTGTTAGATATTTAAGTTAGATAGTATATGGAGAAGTAGTGGGATAGCTAGGGCTACAGACACAGGACAGATTTATAAACATGTTCTTGTCTTCAAGGTCGATTGAGCCTAAAAATAGGTACCACAAAATGTCTTAGGAAATAAAGGCAGCGGGTGGGATACTGGCCACACCACACACCCAAATATATATGGGCCCAACACCATTTGTCCATTGCGCCTTAAAGCGTGCAAAAGAGTACTTTAGTTTTTGTTTTAACTTCATGTGCCCCAGGTTGCATATTTTTAAATTATCCATTCATGTAGTGTAATTTATGCGTGTAAAGTTGACTGAGCTTGAGAGCTGCAAACAGGTTATGGCCTCGAGGTTCACGACAGTAGACAGAGGCTCTCACTACTACAGACAATGGCAATGAAAATCGACCAGTATGGCCACTGCCAAAGAGAAACCAAAGGCAGAATACCCTTTTTACATACGCCTTGCAAATCATATGTTCTCATCATCATCCCATCATGTTCCTCTTGTACCTTGCGGTGTCGAGGTGAAGAATAAAAATCGTGAGAGTGCCCGCTTATGGGCTTCATATATCGATATTCCCATGGACTCTGCTATTCCCTCCGTCCAACGTTTACGTGGTCGGCCTCTTCCTCTGTTTCCATCTGGTCTGTACATCATTGCTTGTTGTGGTATGCTATTGAATGGTAACCTACTTGCATGGCCAAACCATTTGCAAATCATGAGTCGACAATTAACATAAATCTTTCATTACAGATGCCTTGTGAATCATGACTCGACCATTCACAGAATTTCAAACATGAACTGGTCTGCAGCATTTAGTGGACACTCGTGCAACAGATGTTTAGTTGTCATTTTACCAGTTCCATGGTTTCATTCGACAGTATCTCCTATCTTTTGTTTATTAAAATCTTGGGTTTTCAGACTGCCGTGTCCTGTGCAGTCTGAGCTTCTTCTACGTTATCTTCCGTGGTGTTGGCAATATGCATCATCTTTCCAGCGGGCTCCATGCTCTGGAATGCACACATGACAAGTCCCTAACAAAGATGCAGATGAGTAACTATTATTTATATTTTCATGTAGCCTTTTTCAAGTAGTTGCATCAGTGTATGTTTGTTGCGTGTGTTCTAACGAAGCATTTAGCTGCAGCTTTCACTTTGTCATTTGTGGTTGTATTCTAGTAAAGCTTACTGATTTAACTTCAAGTGTTTGTTGATTCATTCATTGATTTCCAGTTGCTTCTATAATTGCTTCCTATAAATCGCTTGGCCTCACAATACGTTGTGTCCATAACAGATTAACGTAGTCGTCTATCATCCTTTGCCAGTATGTCAACCTCTTCATTTCCAGGTTGTTAACAGTGTGATTGGATTGGATTCTGTATGTCTGTCATGGTTCACAGAGTGCTGCCAGAGATCTGTTGGTTAAACATTGTTTCAGCACTTCAGTATTGAAACAATTGACTTCGCATCAGTAAAAATAGCTAGCTATTTGTTTCTCTTTATATTTTTATTTTTGGTCAACAACTTTTCTGAGGCAGTTTTCAAAGTTCTATCTCTGCGCTGAAGCTATTTGAGAATTTTCCGGTTGCCACTAATTTAGCTCCTTTTATCTTTAGGGTTTCATATTTACTTTATGAAAAAACTTACTCATGAATAAAAAGCTGTTTATTGCAGTGAGAAAAAAAAATATTGAAGTGCTATAAAGAACCACAAATGTTTATGAATGTGAAACATGGATAAAAATCAGAATAGCTGAGCTGCAGCAGAATGCTGTCGAAATCTGATTTCTGGTCAAAATGCAAACAATTACCAAGGACAGGTATATAAAACGAATGACGCCGTTCTTAAAGAATGGATGACCTAGCCACACGGCAAGAACAGGTACATCAATGCAAACCTGACCCACGACTCTTGTGACAGTGTGAGATGGCGAGTCACGACTATCGGCACGGCACTTACTGATTATAATGATGATTATAATGATGACGACGATGAATATACTTACACCAGCATTTCTAAAACAATTGTTGCCAATACATTGGTCTACTTATATATCTAACAATGATTGCACAAAAGGGGCTAATGAAAATAGGCGACAATAAGAAATATACAGAGATATAGAGAAGAGAGGTTCTTTAGCACAGTTCAGAATAAACATCGTGTTAATAACAAACGTTAATGACAGATGAAAGCTCAGTGATACAGAAAGTATTGCAGAAAAACATGAGGATGTCTAGCGTCCTATAAGAGTTAAAGATTCGCGATGTTCAGATATACAATCATCATCTTGTGCCATGCCGAAAAGCGTGGGCAGTCATGTTTCGCCATCTCACACAATCACTAGAGTCGTGGATCAGCTCTTTGTTCGTGTTTTGACATTGCCATGAGGCCAAGACATCCAGATATTTACTTCTCTGTCTTCTCCTTAGTCTTTTTCTCTCAATCTCGCCAGTTACTACAAATTCTCTAGTTGGAGACTCGTGACATGACATATAATTAAAGAGACTCAAGTCATGACAAGTAATTAGGGAGACTCTGCTCACGACATGCAATTAGGAAGACTCGTGACATGACATATAATTAAAGAGACTCAAGTCATGACAAGTAATTAGGGAGACTCTGCTCACGACATGCAATTAGGGAGACTCGTGACATGACATATAATTAAAGAGACTCAAGTCATGACAAGTAATTAGGGAGACTCTGCTCACGACATGCAATTAGGAAGACTCGTTTCGGGACATGCAATTAAAGAGACTCAAATCATGACATAAAATTAGGGAGACTTATGTCATGACATGTAATTAGAGAGACTCGTGTGTTGACATGTAATTAGGGAGACAAATGTCATGACATGTAATTAGAGAGACTCGTGTGTTGACATGTAATTAGGGAGACTAGTGTCATGACATGTAATTAGGGAGACTCGGGTCATACCATGTAATTAGGGAGACTCGTTTCATTACATGTATTTAGGGAGACTCGTGTCATGACAT
The DNA here is from genome assembly GCA_014155875.1 of Cepaea nemoralis. Lineage (NCBI taxonomy): Eukaryota > Metazoa > Mollusca > Gastropoda > Stylommatophora > Helicidae > Cepaea > Cepaea nemoralis. The sequence goes on from JACEFZ010001579.1 coordinate 511,299, forward strand.
GTAAATAGGGAGACTCGTTTCATGACATGTATTTAGGGAGGCTCGGGTCATGACATTAAGTAAAAAGACTCGGGTCATGACATGTAATTAGGGAGACTCGTTTCATGACATGTATTTAGGGAGACTCTTGCCATGACATGTAAATAGGGAGACTCGTTTCATGACATGTAATTAGGGAGACTCGTGTCATGACATTAAGTAAAAAGACTCGGGTCATGACACGTATTTAGGGAGACTCGTTTTATGACATGTAATTAGGGAGACTCGTGTCATGACATTAAGTAAAAAGACTCGGGTCATGACATGTATTTAGGGAGACTCGTTTCATGACATGTAATTAGGGAGACTCGTGTCATGACATTAAGTAAAAAGACTCGGGTCATGACATGTATTTAGGGAGACTCGTTTCATGACATGTAATTAGGGAGACTCGTGTCATGACATTAAGTAAAAAGACTCGGGTCATGACATGTATTTAGGGAGACTTGTTTCATGACATGTAATTAGGGAGACTCGTGTCATGACATTAAGTAAAAAGACTCGGGTCGTGACATGTATTTAGGGAGACTCGTTTCATGACATGTAATTAGGGAGACTTGTTTCATGACGTATAATTGGGGAAACTTGGGTCATCACTAAGTACCCATAGTCATGCCCAGGATGATCCCGGACCTAGAGAGTATCAAGGCGATAATGAGCCGAAACATCCAGGAAAGCTAGAATCCTTCTGACGATAACAAGCCTCTTGTTATGTTTGCTCTACGGTGGAATTTGTATCCCGACAGAATATTCCACCAGAAGATTGACTACCTGATAAGCGTACTAACCCCCTGTATTGGTTTGCATTCTAGGAGTTAAATTAAAAGAGTTAGTTGCATATCCTTTACAGGACGTCGCAGTCGGCACCAGTATGTTTGCTGTTGTGATCTCTTGGCCGGCACCCATACCATTTCGTAAAAAAATACCAACGTAATACGGACTGCTGCCAAATCGCCCACAGCTGTGTTTCGAACGTGACTATGCGGGATTACGAAATACATCCGTAAACCCTTCACTACTGAGCCTACATTCTAGGAGTACAATACTTTATATCGCTTCAGGGATCCGTAGTCTGACTATACGATCTGTCTTGGAGAAATTGCACTTTAACCGTTCGCACAACGAAGATATCGCACAGCGACACACTTATTACAACGTTATTTTAGCAACAGCATTATTTTAGCGGCGGGTGATTATTTATAATAAATAAACAGTTGGGTGTAGAGCGAGCAAATGTTTATCCACAATTTACTGCTAGAGAAAACAGTTTGGGTAAAATGAGTTCAGGCGAAATAAGAATTCGTTAATTTGTAACGTAGCTACGTGCACTGGAGTGGGTGGCAGTTACACAGTGCCATACAACTTTGGGGGGTGGTGGGTGGGGGGCAACAGAGGTTAAAGTTCACTAAGTTCACCTTTGTGCTTATCAGGCCTGTTTATTTCACGGAGTCGGCTGCATGAGTTTTCACAATGAAAGAGAAAGGATGACAACATTCTACTGATCCTTGGGTAGTGTATCTGACCCCTAACCTTCTTAGACAAGGACAAATAACTCCGGGTTGGCAAGTGCACGTTACACATTAATTGAAATCCCACAACAGTTAGGAGTAGGCGAAATGGGCAGCTGCCAATTTCACCTTTAAAATGAGAAAAACCATGGACAAACAATTTAATTATTCTTCTTCTTCTTCTTCTTCTTCTTCTTCTTCTTCTTCTTCTTCTTCTTCTTCTTCTTCTTCTTCTTCTTTTCTTCTTCTTCTTCTTCTTCTTCTTCTTCTTCTTCTTCTTCTTCTTCTTCTTCTTCTTCTTCTTCTTCTTCTTTTCTTCTTCTTTTCTTCTTCTTCATCTTCTTCTTCTTCTTCTTCTTCTTCTTCTTCTTCTTCTTCTTCTTCTTCTTCTTCTTCTTCTTCTTCCTCTTCTTCTTCTTCTGCGTTCGTCCGGAATGTTGTTTTAGACGTAAGTGCCTGTTTACAGCAGAACTGCGATATTTTCACTTTTCGGCCGACACGTTCGAATTCTTCAGGCATTTGTTGGCCGGGTTTCCTTATGCGGAAATAAATTCAAAACAAGGTATTCCCTTAGTGAATTTAAACATAGATTCCACAAAGAATATGTTGCGTGGTTTATTGGCTGGCATATTTAGCTTGTATGTTGGCCACGCAAGTAGGTTACCAGTCAATAGCATACCACAACAAGCAATGATGAACAGACCAGATGGAAACAGAGGAAGAGGCCGACCACGTAAACGCTGAAAGGAGGGAATAACAGAGTCTATGGGAATATCGATATATGAAGCCCATAATGGGGAACTCTCACGATGTTTATACTTCACCTCGACACCGCAAGGTACAAGAGGAACATGATGAGATGAGATGAGATTTCGCTGCATTCCTCAAGTGCATACTGCAGAGTAATATATCATATTATCACATTATTCACCTCATATGATATCGTTTGTGGCGTCTGTGTTTACAAATATGGTTCTTTATAACGTGAGTAATTCTACTTTATACACATGTGGATGCTCGCCAGTACCACGGAGATCGTGCACTGTGTGGATATTCCCCATGTCTGACCTGTGGGTGAAAGACCGGGGATCTCAGGGACATATCCACTTGCAATGAAAGTAATCCTTTATCAACCTCTCCCTCCCTCCACATGAAAAGTGTGTCTTCCATAGCTTGGATTCTTATTCTACCTTTTCGCTTGATATGGTACATATATCACAATGTATACCATATCAAGCCTCCCTATTCTTCGTTCCCCTTGGAGTTCTGGATATTTCTATTTTGCTAATTCTGAATCTACTTCCCCTGCCCAGGCGTCGACAACCTATGACACGCGGCCAAGAGTGCCACGAGGAAGGATTTTCAATGTTATGCTGCGTAAAATAAAATATAATGTATGATCTCATTTTCTGTATTTATGCTGACCTCTGCTCTAGCCTACGTTCTCATCTTGGTGGTTTATTTTGCTGCCCCTTATACTTTTCTTACACTGTGAGTTCTAGAAAAACTAATGAGACTAAATGCTGATTTCCTTCTAGAAGTGTCCTGTCAAATGTTCTTTTCGAGGGCTTCACATTAGTGAATTCACCATGCCATCTGACTCCTTGTCGTGTCCTCCTTTAAAGTGTCGTCCCTGGAGTGAGGAGATCCGACACCCACATTATAATATTATTTTTTTTTCCTCAATATTCTGGAGAATCCACCAGCTTCCGTCCAACACACTCCATCAGCCTATGGACACCTTTTCCTATCACTCTCACACTGTCGTACTATGCCCCCTTCTCATACTTCCCCAACGCAACATACTCAACAACTCTTGCTTCTAGAAATTAATAAAGATTAATTTATTAAAATAAAAGTGTAACGTGTATGAGACGTGTATGCGAAGAAAATGTGTGACGTGTTCTATAAAGTGTGTAGACTCTGTCTCTCAGACATCAACTCAGTCAGCTGATCACAGCAAAGATAGACCACAGCACGTTACGTCAGAACAAGTACGTCTCACCCGTTGCCGGAACCATCTTGCCGGATAATGCTTTGCCTCTGTAGACCTCTGGTAATCCAATTTCATGAACATCCGAAATAGACACCGGTGGTATTAAGAGTTAATCAGGGACCGGTTGCACTCTACACAATGTCCGTTCCTAATGTTCCTAAACAAACTGCACAAGTCTTTTGTAGGTGTGTACGCAGTTAGTTAGTTAGTTAGTTAGTCGACAGATCATCCTCGTTGCACATCGAACCATTCAGTCCATAAGTGCTAATTACTAATGTTAATTGTTACTGTACTAACACTAGGTACTCTTAGCCGGTTCTCGGTTCGTTACTACTGTCTGATGCTGTGTGGTGCATCAGTATGCATCACTCTCTTTGATGAATCAATTTCCTTCTAGCGTAAGTTACGTTTCTGTATGCAACTTTATTGACTCTTGAACTGGTGTTCTTCAGAATGGGTTTTTTAATTCTTTCCCAAAACTTGTAGAGTTTCCTTGGATCTGGTAGGGAACCTAGGATAGAAACAACACATCTGGTGATAGTACTAGTCACTGATCCCTTCGGCTGAGTGTAAGCCTATCACCTTGCTTAATGATCTTTAGCTAACTAGACTTAGTCATAGAGCAGATTAGCTACCCACCTAGAGTCGAATCAGGCTATGACAAAGAAAAAATATCAGCAAACAGAATGCGGAACCCCGCCCACCAGGGACACCTACGGGAAGATCCCAATTATCCCTCATTACTCAACTAGTAAAGCTTATCAACACTTCACTAATCTATTCTAGCTAACAGAGCCAAGTATCACTTCACTACTCTAGCTAGTTCCACTAACAGTGCTAATCATCACACTATAGTTTAACAAGGCTACAGTCTATAGTAATTATAACGAATATATTATAATAAGTTATACCTTAAATGGCACTACTGCAGTCCTATAAATCATATCTACATCTGCCATATAGGCACGTGTAAAATTAAGTCACTAATTAACACACGGTAGATATTATTTCCACTGGCACTGCAGTGCCCTGCACTCTGTCTAGAGCATTATTCAAGTCCACCCTAGTTGATCTCAACTCGAGTTTATATGGCAAACTACCAAAGTTGTCCACGTGACGTTATCCTTTACTCCCCCACACAGGTGGCACAGTGGCAAATCATCCCCTGTCAAGAACTATTTTCCTGGCTTAAATCCTGTCAAAGTTGTCAGTAATTGCCTAGATTCTCAAAACAAGCCAGCTAGTTTCTGTAAACTCCCAACAAAGAGTTTCGATACCAAGCTGCCAATCATCTTGATGTTCCGGAAACCAAGAATTGACAGATGCACTGTTTTCCGTACTAGGTACTTCCGTTTTACATCTGCCCCTGTGATCTCACGGCTTCCATCTGCATTCAAATGTTGACAAACTTGTCACTCTTCTGTTCCGTGGTGACAATCCCAGCAGCCATTTCCGTCTGATGTCCTGCAGTATAGATGACAAACGGAACCATTCCATATCCTTCTCCCTCACCACCAAATGTGTTTATGGGCTGACACGATGTAACCTGTACAACTGTGTTTACTCTGTTAGTACAAATAGATGTCGCTGGTCGATCGTCCGCTTAATCCGAAAATCCTCTGTAATAATCAACCGGATAAACACACGGTTTCATTTTGTGACATAGGCCCCCTCCTAAGAGAGTAGTCCATCTCACTCTTCTCCACCGTGAGTTTAATCCAGATGATTCATTCTTCTTCTTCAGGAGCTGGGTGTCTTGACAAGAAATCCGCTCCAACATTTTCCTTCCCAGGAATGTACTCTACTGTGAAATTATACGGTTGAAGTAACAACGACCACCGCATCAAACGTGCGTTGAGCTTCTGAGAAGTAGCCAGGAACATCAGGGGCTGATGATCTGACTGGACCCGAAACTTAACTCCATACAAATATGGCTGAAATTTTTGCACTGCCCATACGAGGGACAAGCATTCTCTCTCGACGGTTGAATAATTCCTCTCCGCCTGTAGAAGTTTCTTACTTGCGTATGCCACAGGTTTCAAAACCGAAGCATCGTCTTTTCCTTCCTGTAACAAAGCGGCTCCAATTCCAATCGCACTCGCATCCGTTCTCAACACAAATGGTTTGGAAAGGTCAGGGAGCTGTAATACAGGTTTGCTGACCAAGGCCTCCTTTAACTGACTATAGGCATTCTCACATTCTGGTGTCCAAATGATTTGGTCCGGTAATCCCTTTTTCAAGGTTTCCGTCAACGGAGCTCCCAGTTCAGTGAAATGTGGGATAAATTTGTGGTAGACCCCACACAACGAGAGAAAAGATCGCACATCCCTTCTTCGTTTTTGGCCTTGGTGCATTTCTGATTTTCTCCAGGTTCTTCTCTTCTGGGACAATGTGTCCTGGAGTGATGGTGTGACCTAGAAATTCCAGAGTCTGGTAACCAATCATGCACTTGGTTGGACGAGCAGTAAGCCCTGCTTCCTTGAGTCTATTAAACACTCTCTCCAAGGATTGTAAGTGGTCATCCAAGCTGTCACTGGAAATCAGAATATCATCCATGAATGAGATGATGGACGGATCCTGTAACGGATCTAGTAAAGTCCTCATCATGCGTGTAAACACACTAGGTGCATTGCTGAGTCCAAAGGGCATGACCTTTGAATTCGTAGTGTCCACTGGGTGTACTGAAAGCTAACAGTGGTCGAATCTCCGGTTTGACTGGTATCTGATAATACCCCCGACTCAGATCCACCTTTGAAAAGTACCGAGCCTTATGGAGCCTAGCGAATAACTGAGTTGGATTCGGCAAAGGTTCCACCTGAAACTGTGTATGACTGTTCAGAAGTCGGTAATCTATACACAACCTGTGTTCTCCACTTGGTTTGCGTAACAAAACTACCCCCGCATTGTATGGGGATGTGGATGGTGCAATCACGTCATCCTCCAGCAGTTTTTTTATTTCCTCCTCCAGGGCCTTTTCTTTAGAGAATGGCACTGGGTAAACCTTTTGGCGAACAGGCTCCTGTGTGGTCAAAGTCATCTCAAACTCCACCAACCTCGTTCGTCCTGGTTTATCAGTCAGTATCTCCTTATGAGACTTGAGAACCTGGGTTATCCTTTCCCTCTCCTGGGAGGTCAGATCAGGGTTCACTTGCACATCCCTATAGGTTTCCTGGTGTACTAAGGGATATTCCCTGCCCTCGCTGGTTCCCACTTCTGTCTCCACTGCAACTGCCATTGCCATGAGGTGAGCTGCCTTGTCTCCGGGTCTCTCTTCGTATTTCCGCAAGAGATTGATATGGAAAATCTTCGACTTTCCCCGGATCCGGATTTGATAGTTGGTTCTGGATATTACCCTTTCCACGGGAAATGGTCCTTGCCAACCTATCTCCAGTTTGTTGTTCCCGTTGGGAGTAGCAACAAGACTTTATCTCCTACCTCTAGAGATCTGTCTTTAGACCTACGTTTGTAGTAAGCCGCATGTCTTTTCCTGGCCTTTTTCAAGTTTTGATTTGCCAGAGTCCATCCTTTATGGAGTTTTTTCTTTCAGTTCCTCCACGTATTGATAGGATGAGATCACTTCTTCTGACGTCCCCTCTTCAGTCCAACTCCTCAACATGGCTTCCAACGGTCCTTTGATTGGACGACCAAACAGCAACGTAGCGGGTGGTAGTCCTGTTGAGCCATGAGGAACTTCCCGATAGGCAAAGAGTGCTGCTGGGATATATTCATCCCACCTATCAGGTTTTTCCTGCGCTAGTTTCCTGAGCATTGTCATCAACGTGCCGTTGAAACGCTCTACTTGTCCATTGGCTTGAGGGTGGTAAGGGCTGGTATGTATGTGGTTAGAGTGAAACACCCTAAATACCTCCTCCATGAGTTTTCCACAAAACTGAGATCCATTGTCCGTCAGAATTTGATCCGGAAAGCCTAATCTGGTAAAGGCCTCCATCAGTGCGTCCGCCACTCTTTCGAGTCAATCGTGGTCAACGGTATCGCCTCACCCCACATTGTACAGCAATCCACCATTGTGAGTATATACATGTTCCTCTTCCCTAGTCCTGGGAAGTGGACCCACGATATCGATGGCTACCCTCTCGAAAGGAGAGTTCATGATGGGCATCTCACCTGTCGTGTCCTCCTTTAAAGTGTCGTCCCTGGAGTGAGGAGATCCGACACCCACATTATAATATTATTTTTTTTTCCCCTCAATATTCTGGAGAATCCACCAG
>JACEFZ010001580.1:0-67500 GCA_014155875.1 Cepaea nemoralis
TAGTATGAAATTCGGAATGGCGAACTCTCTCTCCTCTCTTTCTCCTCCCTCTACCTCCTCCCTCCACCCTTCTCCTCTTCTCCTCCCTCTCTTCCCTCTCCCTCCTACCTCCCTTCTCCTCTTCCTTCTCCCTCTCCTCTCCCCTTCTCCTCCATCCTCCTCCCTCTACTCCCTCCGCCTCCATCCCCCTCCTCCCTCACTTCCCAATCCTCCTCCCTCCCTCTTCCCTACTCTCTCCCTCCTCCTCCTGCCTCCCTCCTCCTCCTCCTGCCTCCTTCTGCTCGCATCCTCCCTCCCTACCTCCTTCCCCTTCCTTCTCCCTCTTCCCTCTTCCTTCCTCCTCCTACCTCCTCCCTCCCCTCCTCCTCCACCCCTCCCCTCCTCCTTCGCCTCCTCTTACTCCTCCCTTTCCTTCTCCTCCTCCTCCATCACCTCCTACCCCCCCTCCTCTTTCCTCCTCCCTCCTCCTCCCCTTCCACCCTCTTCCTTAAGCCCTCCTCTTCCCCCTCCTTTCTCTCCCTCCTTCTCCTCCTCCTTCCCTCTTCTCTCCTCCTCCTCCTCCTCCCCTCCTCCTTCCTCCCTCCTCCGCCTCCCCTCCTCCACTCCTCCTCCTCCCTCTTCCTTCTCCCTCTACCTCCTCCTCCCTCCTCCTCCCTTCACATTCCTCCCCCTCCTTCCTCCTCATATCCCTCCCCTTCCCTCCTCCTCATTCCTCCTCCTCCCTTCTCCCCTCCCTCCTCCCCTCCACCTCCTCCTCCCTTCACGTCCTCCTCCTCCTCCGTCTTCTCCTCTCCTCCCTCCTCCGCTCCTCCTCATCCCTCCTCCTCCTTCTTCATCCCTCCTCCTCCTCCTCCCTCCTCCCCTTCCCCTTCCCCTCCTCCCTCTCCCTCCTTCTCACTCCTCCTCCTCCCTCCTCCTCCTCATTCTACCTCCTCCCTCCTCCTCCCTTCACATTCCTCCTCCTCCCTCTTCCTCCTCCTCCTCCCTCCTCCTCCTCCTCACTCCTCCTCCTCCCTCCTCCTCATCACTCCTCCTCCCTCCTCCTCCTTCTTCCTCCCTCCTCCCTCCTCCCCCTCCTCCTCCTCCTCCTCCCTCTCCGCCTCCTCCTCCTCCTCCTCCCTCCTCTTCCTCCCTCCTCCTCCCTCTACCTCCTCCTCCCTCCTCTCCCTCTACCTCCTCCCCCCTCCTCCCTTCACATTCCTCCTCCTCCCTCTTCCTCCTCCTCCCTCCTCCTCTCTCCTCGCTCCCTCCTCCTCCTCTTCCCTGTACCTCCTCCCTCCTCCTCCCTTCACATTCCTCCTCCTCCCTCCTCCTCCTCCCCTCCTCCTCTTCCTCTTCCTCCTCCCCTCCTTCTCCTCCTTCTCCCTCCTCCTTCTCCCTCCGCCTCCTCCCTCTTCCTTCTCCCTCCGCCTCCTCCCTCCTCCTACTCTCTCCTCCTCCTCCCTCCTCCTCCCTCTCCCTCCTCCTCCCTATCCTCCTCCTGCTCCCTTCTCCTCCTGCGTTCTCCTCCTCCCTCCTTCTCCCTCCTCCTCCCTCTTCCTCCTCCCTCCTCTTCGCCTCCTCCTCCACCCTACTCCTCCCTCCTCCTCCTAATCCCTCCTCCTCCCTCCTCCTCCCTCTACCTCATCCCCCCTCCTCCCTTCACATTCCTCCTCCTCTCTCTTCCTCCTCCTCCCTCCTCCTCTCTCCGCCTCCCTCCTCCTCCTCCCTCTACCTCCTCCCTCCTCCTCCCTTCACATTCCTCTTCCTCCCTCCTCCTCCTCCCCTCCTCCTCTTCCCTCCTCCTCCTCCCCCTCCTTCTCCTCCTTCTCCCTCCTCCTTCTCCCTCTTCCTCCTCCCTCTTCCTTCTCCCTCCGCCTCCTCCCTCCTCCTACTCTCTCCTCCTCCTCCCTCCTCCTCCCTCTCCTCCTCCTGCATGGGCGAAATAGAGAACACACTGAACCGTTCAACAGGGATTCATTGTCAAAGAAATGTGGTTATTAAGACAAACGAAAGTGAGGGAAATGAAATACTTTGGGCGTGTAGAGTCTGGAAAAGATGTATATGGAGGGAGGCCTAACGAGTAAGCGGACAAGAGGAAAACCCAACATGGATGGGTATATCTTATATATAAAAGGCGATCTCCGTCCGTCTGTCTGTCTGTCTATATGTCCCTAATGCCCATCCATTGAGATGAAATTTTTTACACGTCTTCCTTTCATTCCAGCGCAGCCCACTGTCATATTTTTTTAGTATGAAATCGGCTGCTTACCCAAAATTATTTCATTTTTCATTATAATTTCATATATCTCAGGGGACTTAACTCTGTAAAAGTTATTTCAAGGGGCATAACTTTTCTGTATAACTTATAGTCATATTGTGGCATCGTTTTCAAAGATTTATAAACTCTTTGTCCATAGTTATGTACCGGCATATGAGTTATAATAAATAATGATACAATCTGTAAGGCATTTTCAAAGTTTTCATAAAAATAATGCATAATGCATAACATTGTAACTCATCTTTTTTTTGCTTAAAGAATGAATAAATAATAGTTACCTTATCTCTATCAAGTTTGAAGATTTTATATTTCTTTACACTGTCGCCAACTCTAAGAAGACATGGAACAACCTCAGCCATTATTAAATCTACAGGCATATGCGTTATATTCCTCCTCCTCCTCCTCTCCCCTCCTAAACCTCCTACCCTCTTCCTCTTCTCCTCCCCCTCCTCCCTCTCCCTCCTCCATCCTCCTCTTCTCTCTTTCTCCTCCTCCTCCCTCTTCCTCCTCCCAGCTCCTACTCCTCCTTTTTCTTCTTCTTCTGCTGCTGCTGCCGCTGCTCCATTTACCCAAGTTAATATATTACCAAGTTGGTCTTCGTTTATCTAAGGTTGTTCTAACTGCAACCAATAAATGATTAGACAGACAGACAGACAGACAGACAGACAGACAGACAGACAGACAGACAGACAGACAGACAGATAGACAGACAGACAGACAGACAGACAGTCAGTCGGGAACGGGAACTTATATGACTACTCATATGAATTAAATGAGATGCTCCCCATCAGGGGCTGGGCGAAGCCGAGCCGGATCAGACAGATAGACAGACAGACAGACAGATAGATAGTCGGGAACGGGAACGTGAACTTATATGACTACTTATATGAATTAAATGAGATGCTCCACACCAGGAGCTGGGCGATGCCGGGCCGGGTCAGACAGACAGACAGACAGACAGACAGTCGGTAACGGAAACGGGAACTTATATGACTACTTATATGAATTAAATGAGATGCTCCCCACCAGGGACTGGGCGAAACCGGGCAGGGTCAGGCAGACAGATAGACAAACAGATAGACAGACAGATAGACAGTCGGGAACGGGAACTTATATGACTATTTATATGAATTAAATTAGATGCTCCACACCAGGAGCTGGGCAATGCCGGGCCGGGTCAGACAGACAGACAGACAGACAGACAGACAGACAGACAGACAGACAGACAGACAGACAGACAGACAGACAGACAGACAGTCGGTAACGGGAACGGGAACTTATATGACTACTTATATGAATTAAATGAGATGCTCCCCACCAAGGACTGGGCGAAGCCGGGCCGGGTCAGCTAGTATTCAATAAATTAGAGGAGACCATGAAATTTATTTTTGGCAATGTTATGAGGAGAAATAAACTTTAAAAAAACTTTGTGACAGCTGGCAAACTGAAAGGGAACAGAGCAAAGGGAGGATAAATACCTGGATGGCTTGGCCACATGGATAAGTCAGGCCTGATCTAAGATCTTAGTGATCATGATATTGTTTGTATTTTCCTCAGAAGTCACATTTCCACTGCCATGAGATGTTTTTCAGCATGTCAGCTCATTGTCCACGTTTTACATCTATACAGAAGTACAAGTTCTATGTAGCATTTCAATACTGTTTTTCTCGTTGAAATTGACATCTAGTCATTTAGTAGGATGTGTAATGGCTATAGAAATCATGTTGCATGATAGAATTATATATAGTCCTTCCTGTCACATAATGTTGTTTCTTAAAAATAATACCTGTTTTGCTTGGAAAGAGTTAAAGTAACAGCTATCTAGGATATGTAACCATTGTGTCTGTGGTAAGTAAAGTGAAGGTATCTATCTTGTACATGCCTTAAGGCACATTGAGCACAATGTGCTGGTGCGGACACATATTTGTATAGACCAATGGTCAGGTTAAGGATAGAGAGGAGATTGCTGTGGAACTACAAACCGAACTCAATCGCATAAGTACTTGGTGTGATGAAGCTGGGGCAATGGTCAATCCAACAAAGGCAACAGTGACTTGGTTCTCGTTGAATAATCATATTGTCAACACTCCAACACCAACTGCAATGCTGTGTTCAGAGACGGTGGAAAGAACGCAGGCAATGAATTACCTGGGGGATACGGTTTGATCGAAGCCTTGCTTATAATGTGCACATAGACCAGTTGATAACAAAGGCCAAACGGGGTTTGGCTGCGATGCTGGTGATGGCGGCAGCAAACTGTGAGCATCGCCATCTATGTCTTCTGTACGAGGGGCTGGTCATGTCTGTTTTGGAGTATGCAATGGCAATCCTAACTCTCAGCCATAAGCAGATAGAAAGGATGGAAAGGATACAGAATGAAGCTATGCGCATTATTCTTGGATGTACAAGAGATACAGCATGCAGGGCGATGCGCTACCTTCTTGATTTTCCAACCATTGAAGAGAGAATACAAGTTTGCAGGGCACGCTCCTACCTCAGAATTAACGCAAACACACAACATTTACTGTACCCTTGCCTTCCACAAACCCACATTGTTCTTCTCCTATTTCAGGTTGTATTTTCCTCCTAACTCTTTGCATGATAATTCTTAGCAAAATCTTTGTGATGTGACTCATTATACTAATTGTTCGATGTTAATCACATTCCAAGGCTCCCGATTTCTTTGGGATTGCAATAAATACAGAATTACATAACTCCTGAGGTATATTTCCAGTATCATATATTGTATTAAGCAGACTGGTGACTTTATCTATTCCATATTCTTCTAAAGCATTAATCATTTCTGTTGTGACGCTGTCTGAACCGGGGGTCTTGCCAGATTTCATGTGGTTAAGAGCATTCTGAACCTCCATCTTTATTACTATTTTGAACATTATACTGTTCGTCTCTGTTATCGTCATAAAGGTTTTTCACGTAATCTGACCATTCATGTAAGATCTGATCTTTTTCTATTATGACTCTTCCATCTTTTGTCTTTAGGCAGCCTGCTTCTTCTTCTTTCGTTCGCTTGAAATATGTCTATATCTGCAATGTCGTCTCTTGCATGAATTGAACTGTTTTTTTTTCAGTTCACACAGTGGTCCATAGAGTTTATCTTCCACTGTCGTCTCTCTAGGCCAGAAGGTTTGCCTAGATATGTTATATTTTGGGCAGTCTTGGAGTATGTGCTCTGCTGTCTGCGACGCCAATCCACATGTGCACATGGCTGTTTCACCAATCTTGAATTTTGTATACATGTGGTTGCGTAATCTATTGTGTCCTGTTCTGAGGCGCAGAATAATGACTTGTTCTGGTCTGTCCATAACGTGGTAGTCATCTTGAGCAGGTTTTGGTGGCTTTCTGACTGATTTGATCATTCTTTTCTTTTGGTGGTATGTAACGGGCACATCAGGCTGTTCTTCTTTGGCTCCTTCCTTAGCCAATTGATCAGCTCTGTCGTTTCCGGGTACTCCACAGTGGGATGGTATCCACTGGTTGGTGACTTTATGCTGACTGCTAAGTTCAGAAAGTAGTGCCCTTAGTACTGGCAATTTCCCAGAGAGGAGCGCCTCAAGTACTGATTTTGCATCTGTTAGTAGCACCACAGGTTGTGTACCATTGCTGTTATTTAGTAATTTCTCTGTTGCTATCTTGATTGCCTCAATTTCTGCATCATAGTTATGGCAGTACTTTCCTGTCGGTACTCTGGCTGTATCCCTAGTATTATTTGGGTATTCTATGTACACTCCCACTCCTCCATTTCGAACAGCATTTTGTGCTGACCCATCTGTGTAGACTCGGATCCAGAGATCATGTGGGTATTCTTCATCAAGGAAGCTGAGAGTGGCTGTTCTGCGCTGCACACTGTTCTGTTCTTCCTTGTCAAATATTCCTCTCACTTTTGTCTGGATTTGTAACGATAGTCTATGCTCATCTTTCCATGGAGTTCGCTCTGGAATAGTTGTTAGGGGGATACCAACTGTGGGCAGATCAGTGGTTTCTCTGCAGAGTCGTTTGGTCTGGTGGATAAAACTACTTCTTTTCAACCGCCCCATAGCTAGGTTTTCAAATCTGTTCTTCATAGGGTGGCCTGGCAAGCTGAGGAACTTTTCTGCTTGTATTAGCGTTTTCGTATCTCTGCGCTCACTCAGTGCCTGTGTCCTCCCCATCTTCTCCATTTCCACTATAGGGGTTGATCTCATCCCTCTTGTGGTGACTCTAAGTGCTTGATTTTGCACCTTGTCCAGCTCAGTATTTTCGTACTGGCTCCCCATGTGATTCCACTTAGCTTTCTCAGGATGGCTATTTTCCTTCTGGCTTTTGCTACTGCTTTGTTGATGTGCTTTCTCCATGTCAGCTTGCCATCAAATGTTACTCCAAGGTATGTTGGTTCTTTATCTTCTCTTAGGGGTGTTCCATTTATCTGGATGATCCCTGCCTTTTGTTTTGGAGAGAGAGTAAATAGGGTGGTGCTGCACTTGTCAGTGTTTATGCTGACACACCATCTATTTGCCCATGCAGCAAATGTATCTACAGCTCTTTGTAGCAATCTGGTGGCCACTGATGCATATTCATTTGTGCTCCATAGAACCAGGTCATCGGCGTACATTGCCGCTTTAATTCCATGCGGTAGATTAGCAACGAGATCATTGATGAAGATTAGAAAGAGTGTGGGGGACAATACTCCGCCCTGGGGAACTCCGTGACGCAGTAGTACTTTCTTGCTCTTGAGTCCGTCTATCTGTACTCGGGCTCTTCTGTTGTGCAAGTATGCTTTCACCCATTTGTACATTCTTCCATTGACTTTGCAGTTTCTCAGTTTCTTCATCAGACCTTCTTTCCAGACTTTGTCAAAGGCTTTCTTCAGATCTATCCATGCCGCAAGCACCAGCTTCTTCTCTTGGAATGCATCCTCAATTTCTTGAGAGGGGTAGGTTGTCTGATCTTCCGTAGAGTAGCACTGCCTAAAGCCAGCCTGCTGCGGCACAAGGATGTTTTTACTTTCAATGTACCACTGCAGTCTGTGATTGATGATGCGCTCCAGTGTTTTGCAGAGACCGCTGGTGAGGCTAATTGGTCTGTAGCTAGAGGCAATGGAACCATCTTTCCCTGATTTTAGGAGAAGTATCATGATTGCTTCTCTCCAGGCTTGTGGAACACTGCCTAAGGTCCAGCTGTTATTGAAGATCTACAACAGCTTTGTTTTGGCCTCTGTTCCTAGGTTCCTGATCATTTCATTGGAGATACCATCAGCTCCTGGTGACTTTCTCATTTTCAGTTTTGATATGGCTAGCTCCAGTTCGCTGATTGTGATGGGTGCCTCCAGAACCTCATGTACTATTTCCTTCTGTCCTGTATGTTGTCGTTTCTCTCGAATCTCTTGTTGTTTCTCTGGACTAATTTTGATATTGCTATCTTGTGCGAACGAGTCATCAAAATGGTCAGCTGCTTGCTTTCTTGTTAAGATTTTTCCATCTTTATGTAGCGCAATTTTTGAGTTTCTCCCTGTGCCCTCGTCATTAAGCTGTTTTATTAGCTTCCACAATTTCCTTGTGTCTCTTTCAAAGTTCAGAGACTCCGTTTTCTCCTGCCAGCTTTTCCGTCTAGCCTGCAGCTTGGCCCTTTGAAATTTGGCTTTTGCATGCTGGAATTTATTGTGGTGCTCTTGGCTGGGTGTGGCCTCTGCTTGCTTTCTACACACTTCAACATCATTATGCAACTGTTCCAGTTCACTACTCCAGTATCGTTTATATTGTTTACGGGCTCCTCTTGGTACTGTTTCTCGCGCTGCCTGTAGTATGCATTTCCCAAACTCTTCAACTACTTTATTTATGCCTTTCTCAGTGTTCAGGTTTCTAACCAATATGCTGGTGCGATGCTTGTACATTGCCCAGTCTGCTTTCTTGTAGTTCCACCTCGAGAGGGTGCTGCTTTCACTTACAAGCTCATTTTCTACGGTTAGAAAGACTGGCCGATGGTCACTGCCACCAAGTTGTTTCCCAACAATTCGTGTAATGTTCCACTCCAAGTCTGGTGAATGAAAAGCCAGGTCAGGTGTAGTTGTAGAGTGCCATGATCTCGAGTAGAAAGTATGTGGGTCGGACGGCTTGTTAATCAACATGAATCTATTCTCATCCTGTCAGTCTTCCAGTCTCTCTCCTCTCTGGTCCATGTGATCATAGCCCCAGCTCTGCGAGTGGCTGTTGAAATCGCCACACACAATCATTTTTTCTTTTAGTGGTAGTGTGTCCAGTGCCTGTGGGCGGTCACTTGGACAGTAGTAATTGATCAGATGTAGATCTGTATTACCTGTCTTAAGTTTAAGTGTCTGATACTCAGCCCCTTCCATGTAGACTTTGATTTGGGAAGCCATGATGTTATTTCTTACAAGGGTCAGTATCCCACCTTTTCGCCTGTCCTTTCGGTCAGATCGGTAACACTGGTAGCCTCTGATTTTGAAGGCTATATTTTCATTGAGGTGAGTTTCTTGCAAGCAACATATGCTTACTTTTTCTTGGTCCAAGATTTTTTTCTAATTCTATTTTTTTGTTGCTGACTCCCTCCGCATTCCAGTGCATTATTTTAAGTCTTCGTTTGGTAAGGCCAGTCATCCTATTCTCATGTCCCCTGGCTCCACAGGACATCTGAGAAGGACCTCCAGTAGTTGGGGTTGGACCCTTTCGAGACATAGGGCCCGGCACTGCACCTGCCTGGGGGTCCAAAGCAGGGCGAGCACCATAACGATTAGCAGTAGTCGACATATTCCATTTTGCGTGATTGCGTGGCATCCTGATTTCTGTGGTGCGCCTCTTGGCTGGTTGCCTCCGACTTCAGCACCTTTCTTTGCTAGAGCAGACTGTGGTCTCACTCGAGTGTAGATGTGTACACGCGCACACACCTGTCTGCGCATGCATGTACGTGCATACACATCTAGAGCATACTGGTTATTTTCCGGCGCCAGAGATTCGCCGTCGCCCCTTCTCCTGTTAGTTTAAACAGGTCCGCCGCGTGAAGGCCAGGAGTTGGACTTTTGCTGCATAGGTTATGTATTCACGAGCCATTGAGGTATTTAAGCAATGTTGGGCGCTCACCCCAACACCGCGCCTCGGCTACATACAGCAACATTTGGAACCCGGCAGCCTGCTGATGTGCGTGTTCTTTGATTAGTAAGCTCCTGAATTCTTTTGTGCATTAGTTTCGCATTGTTACTGTTGTGTTGTTTTTCAATTTCTCTGCAATTTTTCTCAAGCCATGTTTCTTTTGCCTCCTTACATAAGGTTCTGACTTTTCTGTGAATTTCTTCATATTTGGCAGGATTATTTTTGTTCTGTCTTCTTGATTCCATTAGTTGTAAAATTTCTTCAGTCATCCATGTCTTACGGCCCACTTTCTTTACTTTTGGAATAGTTTTTTCTGCTGCACAACTGATTGAATTCTTCATCATTTCCCATTGATCATCTACATCTTGAAATAGGATCTCTAGATCAGACAATATATCAAATTTGTTCTTTACATCTATGTTAAAATTATCTTGTATTTCTTTGTCAGTTTTCAATTTGCACAAGTCATATTTAGGGTTTCCTGCTGTATACTTGACTTTCTTTAACTTTACCCTCAATGTGCCTGTAATTAATCTGTGATCACTGTAACAGTCTGCATTTGGAACTGTTTTTACGACTGTTAACGCATTTCGAAACCTTTTGCTAATCAGGATGTAATCTATCTGGTTTTTAATCCTGCTGTCTGGACTCCTCCATGTCCATAATCTTCTAGGGTGCTGTTTAAACCAGGTGTTTCCTACAATCATTTCTTGTTCTTTTGCCCATTCTACAAGTCTGTATCCTCTTTCATTTCTCTCTCCCAAACCATGGTTGCCTACTCTGCATCCATCGCCTTGCTGACCTATTTTTGCGTTGAAATCACCCATTATGATATTTATTTCTGATTTTTTGCAGTTTTTCAAAGCAGACTCCATGTCATTATAAAATTCCTCTATGCTTTCTTCACTGCATTCACTTGTTGGGGCATATACTTGAATGGCATTTATTTTAAAAGGTCTTCCATTTAATTTTACTAATAGGACTCTGTCTGACACAGCCTGATATCCTTTGTCAGAATTTGATGTTTGCTTATCTAATATAATGGCTACACCTCTTTGCTGTTCTTCTCCCCCAGAGTAAATAATCTTACAATCCTCTCCTGTCCTTATCCCTGCTCCTTTCCATCTCGTTTCCGATATTCCTAATATGTTAATCTTCTCTCTCTTCATTTCTGTTTTGATGATTTCTAACTTTCCATCTGCATTCATTGTTCTAACGTTCCAAGTTCCTATTTTCAATTATATTAATCTGTTGCACCTAGTAGCCTGTTGACGGTCTGGAGTCACCTGGTGCGCATGACTATCCATACCGGGCGAGGTTGCTCCTATGGAGCACCCATTTACGCCGTTTCTCTGATTATCGATGATTTCACACAACATGATTTTCTTGGCATGTGTAAAGAAGGTAGTTTGCCATTTCTTTCCTTCCTAGCAGTGACCATACTTATCAGTGACCGTAGCCATTGTCTCCTCAAAAAAGAGATCCTCTGCCTACCGTCGTGAAGGTGGAGACCATAACCTACAACTATCTGTTGGCTGCTCTCCATCTTCATCCACCACCTGCACTCATGGCTTCACGTAACCCTGATCGGGGGGCTAAACGGGTACTCACCTTGCCCAAGGGTGTCCCGTAGGCTAGCGGAGGGAAGGAGGCGCCTTACTTCTCGACAAATGATGACGGCAGCTCTGTTCCACAGAGGTTGCCTTACTTCTCCTTTGATAGGGGATACCCCTACCCCGCTACCCCTCACCATTAGCCTAAATAAAACACAGGTGATGGAACAAGATGCTGGTGCGCCTCCGTCAATCAAAATTTCTAATTACAAATTAAAGGTCGTCCACGAGTTTGTGTATTTGGGGTCGACAGTATCAGATAATCTTTCATTAGAGACAGAAATCGACAGACGCATTGGAAAGGCAGCCACAACATTTTCCAGGCTAGCTAAAAGAGTTTGGGAAGAATAATAGACTAACAGAGCGTACAAAAGCTCAAGTATATAAAGCTTGTGTTGTTAGCACACAACTCTATGGGTCTGAATCCTGGACCCTGTACTCAAGACATGATTTTTTTTGGGGGGTCTGTCTATCAAGTCTGATGATATCCTGTCTATCAAGACAGGATAGAAAGTTGAATTCCTTCCACATGAGGTGTCTGAGACGCATCCTGGGCATAACATGGAAAGACCACATAACAAGCAAACAGGTGCTTGAAAGAGCAGATTTTACCACAGTGCACACCTCCTCAAGCAGAGACGCCTCTGGTGGTTGGGCCATGTATCTCGAATGGAGGATGAACGTATTCCCAAAGATCTCCTTTACGGAGAACTAGTATAACAGAGCACCATCTCTGTTAGTAGTTTAGGAGATTTATGGTGTGCAATAGAAAAGGGTTTGGAAATTGAATACGTGGTGAATGATGCACGCGTGAGCACAATTGGACGAGTTGTTAGGGACGCTCACGCGTGACGTAGAGGATAAACATAGGGCAGTTCCAACTCAGCCTGCAAACTAACTGGAGGTGTTTTAAATTTGCTGTACATACTTTGATACCTTGATCAATAAACAGACACGTTTACACCTTGGCTGGAACCTTGACTTCATATATCAGTTGCCTTCAGCTAAATTCAGACTCTCCGTCACTTCGTTACAGTCTGAAATGGTGCCAGTATACCAGGATACTGATTGGAGCTGTCGCGACCACAAGCGATCACAGAGGTCATCATCACAAAACAAAATAATGAATTTCTAGAAGGCAGAAATTGTCAGAGGCCACGGACGATTATTTTGAAGTCATGCATTATTGAGAAAAAAAAAATATCAACTGCAAATCTTTTTGATGGGGCTGATGTTTGTTAAAACCGTCACGCAAAACATAATATTCTGAGCTGTGGAACAGAGCTGCCGACATCATTTGTCGAGTCCTGAGCTGACCAGGCCGGTGTTTTCAAACGTCAATATGCTACATTGAAAGGTCGTCTTACGGGAGCTGTTGATCGGGCCGTTACCGTCATCATGTCATTGAATGTGACCTTGGTTCCCTGAAGTGAAGTCAGGAGCTGTGAAGAGTTTACCCTTAATCACAAAAAGTTGGTGGTCAACGCTTATACTGAGCCAAGCCATTTGCTCATTTGCTTTCGATCGTTGTCTCCGATTGAGGAAACTCTGCTACTTATGAAAATCAACTCCAGTCGAGGTTGGTCATAGATGCAACTATCTTGAACTCTGGCTCTTCAAAATGTCAATCAAGCAAAGCGATATCGTTAATGTGGAATCTTCGGAAGCGGGTGGGCATAGTGGGTTGCCGTCCTGCTGAAGAAGAGACCCTATTTAAATCGCTTCATTAAGCCAGAGCCATTTCCAGACGTGCCCTTTTACGGGTGAAGTCCAGACGTGCCCTTTTTTGCAGGTGAAAAGAAGTCACAAATCTGGGGTGCCCGCCAATGGGTGAAATCAAGAGTTCAGAAGTTTTCCTTTCGCTATGATGGAAGAGAGGAACACGACATGCTCGTTTTTTGTGTAAAGCCTACAACTAGCAAGCACAATCATCAGTCGGCATATTCGGACTTACTTTCTCTTGGACCTGTAGAAGTTGTATTTCAGCCATAACTGGTAATTAAATTTATGTAAGATTACATAACATTCTGTGTTAGATAAAATTGTTTAATTAATTAGAACACTTCATTCTTATAGGAAGAAAAACATTTGATTACGTCCCTTGTATAATTTAAATACAACTATAGTGGTATACTTAATGATAATTATTAACTAAATTGTGATTGTAAATTTGGTTATATATATATATATTATATAGCAAAACTATTTCAGCATATTTCAACATGGCAGAGGAACAAGTTTTGTTGACACAGGTTTTGACTGGAGTAGGCACGGCGATAAGCAGACTCAACACAGCAATAAAACAACAAGGAATAGGGACAGAGATTGAAAAATTTAGTGGACAGGCGAAAGATTTCAAGAAATGGATGACTTCGATAGAGAAACATGCATTCTTGGTAGCGGCAACGGATGAGGAGAAGATGAAAATTGCTTACCAGGCCACTATAGCACCGGTTTCGGATCACATTCGAAGAAAGTTAGAGACAAGGACTGATGAGACATGGGAGCAGTTCAAGGAAGACTTAGCCCACAAGTATTAGAAGGCATGCAAAAGTTCGCATTAGCATATATAGATGACATTTTGATCTACACAGCAGGAGACGTACAGGACCACCTGAAACATGTAAAATTAGTATTTGACAGATTAAGAATACATGATGTTAAATTGAAACTCAGTAAATGTGAATTTCTAAAAACAGAGACTAAGTACCTGGGATACATTATTGATAGAGAAGGAATTAAACTAGATCAGGAGAAAGTAAAAGCTATCAAAGAATTGCCTCCTCCAACCAACGTAAAAGAAGTTCGTGCTTTTATCGGTACATGTGGGTACTATCGTCGTTTCATTCCAGGTTTCTCAAAAATAGCAGAGCCCATCACTAACCTGACTGGCAAATGCGCTAGATTTAAGTGGAATGATGAGTGTCAAAGTGCATTTGAATTTTTAAAAAATATCTTAACAGTAGTGCCACTATTGACACATCCAGATTTGGATAAACAGTTAATTTTGTATACAGATGCTTCAGACAATGCTATAGGAGCATGTTTAGCACAACCATATGAAGGAGAAAGATCAGGAATACCAGGAGTTAAGAATGAAAGACCAATTTATTCTTTGTCACACAAACTTAGTAAATCTCAGCGAAAATGGTCTACTATAGAAAAAGAGGCATACGCTATCCACTATGCTCTTCAGAAACTTAACTATTATTTACATAACGCCAATTTCATTATTAGAACTGACCACATGCCCTTAAAATCTTTACTAGAGGCTCCAGTGCAGAACAGAAAAATACAGACATGGGCGTTGAATTTGCAGGATTACAATGCAAAGATAGAATACGTAGCCGGTAGGGACAACACCTGTGCATTTTTATTATCCAGAATTCCATATCCAGAGACATCAGGAAACACTGAGGATGAGGGTGAACCCGAAATAGACGACCGAAATTGGCAAGTAAATATATTAGATTCTGCCATATTAAATAGGGAAGATTTTAAGAGTTTACCGTCAGATCAAGAATCTGAACCTAGAGCGGAAGACCCACATTTAAGACAATTTAATAATGAAAGAAGAACAAGAATTAGATCCGAAAGTTGTGGAAATAAAACAGAAATTGAACGAAACGGGTGAGAACAGTTATAAGAAAATTTATTTAGTCTTGCAAGATGATGATCAGTTATATTACGTGAATGAAAGAAGCAAACAGTTGAGAAAATACATTCCAAAACATTTGGAAATTGAAATTCTAAAGGCATATCATGATGAGAATGGTCATCTTGGTCGTGATAAGTTAGTAAAAGCACTCAGTAATAAATATTATTGGCCGAACTTATTTAAAACTGCTTGTAAATACGTCGATGCGTGTGAGAAGTGTAGGTTAAGAAACATGAAAACGATCAAATGTCCCTTACAAGATACTGACATTCCTCAGTTTCCAATGCAGAAAGTGAGCTTAGATATATCAGGTCCTCACCCTAGAACACTACCGGGGAATGTATATCTACTTCTTATCGTGGATTGCTATAGTCTTTGGCCGGAAGTTTATGCAATTCCGGATAAGAGCGCAGATACTATCATTAATATTTTCCTACAGGAGTTCATACCAAGATTTAGTTGCCCACAGATCGTACTAACAGATAATGGTAAGGAGTTTGTGAACAAAAAAGTTCGAGAAGATTTGAATATAAACCATATAAAAACTTCATATTATAGACCTTCTTCAAATGCAAAGAATGAGAGATAACATCGAACATTGTATAACATAATAGCAAAAATTGTCGTCGAGCATGACAAAGATTGGGACCTTTTCTTGGGATCTGCACTAAGCGCGATACGCACAAATCAAAATGAGGGGACAGGGTTCTCACCATTCAACTTATTACACGGGAGAGAGCCTATACTCCCAATTGACAATCTGTTAAAATCAAGACGTAAATATATGGGGGAGGATTTTCAGGAAGTTATTATACAAGAAATGCACAAAGCGCATGTAAGGTTAAGAAACAATATAATTAAAGCCAGGGAAAGACAGAAAAAGTACGCAAACAAAAATACACATTTACAGGAATTTAACGTTGGTGATAGAGTTTATTATAAGAAGCATAGAAGGAACTCCAAATTTGATGCTCATTGGATTCCAGGTTATTATATTTTAGAAACGTTAGGTAATGTATCATACATTATAAAGAACCAAATCACAGGACATGTAGCACGAGCACACGTAGAACATTTAGAAGAGATAATGAAGATGAGAGAAACAATAACAATAATAATAATGATTATTATTATTCAAACGACTTATGTTCGGATGGACAACTCGTCAGAAGAGCTAAATATACAATACCCCCAGATCCGGGACAAAGTCAATTAATAACAACACCAGTTTACGATGATACTGATGAACATACAGAGACAATACCGAACACTTTGATGAAAGAAGAGGAAAATACGTATGATGGTGGTTATGATAGGGTTGAATCTATGGAGGAAGAGGTAACCGCTCCATTTAAAAATACCAGACAAGCAGTGAAAAGAAGAATGGAGAAACAGAGAAATAGAGAAGTGAAAAGACAGAGGAGAATTAGAGAAAATTCATCAAGCGACGATGAAATGCCACTACTCGAAAGATCATTAAGAAACTATGATAGACAGATTAGATTAGATATAGAAAGGAAATAATTAGCGGCTGCTAGCAACATACATACAGATGAAGAAGAAGGAATGGATGAAAATTCAGAATCTAATAGAGATAGTAACATGGAGGAAAATGTTTCTCTACGGGAAAATGAAGACATTGATGTAGAGATGGCACTTATACAGAAAAATTTAGAATTACTGAAGAAATGGAGATATGGTAAATAGGATGATAGAATATGCTGCAGATAGCAGGATGAAAATTTGCTGGTTTAAAAATTGGTAATTGATGAAACACGGTAGCTGTGAATTACAGATGAATTATAGAAACAGGTCAGCAAATAGCCTGGTTAATAGTTGTCATGAGTTGTCTTGATGAGTAGACATGATGTTGTACATTTTTAGTAATGAGTTGGGTAATATGGATGTAAATTTTCGTGTGGTCTTGAAGATGTATTTTTTATTGCCATTTAGTTTTGAAATTGACTTGTTGAGTTTTCTTAGTAGGTAAATAATTGGTTGTTAGTCCAAAAATGCGACTAACATTAGATAGCTTGTATTTAAATATGATTTTCTGTGTTTCATCATGTATGTCATATTATTTTGAATAATGTCTTTCTTTGACTTGGTTGATTACCTTGAATTAATATGAGGGGAAAGAAAATTTGTCTTCAAAACGTTGGGGGGTATGATATCCTGTTTTGACTTCGTTTTGGTTGGCTCATGAATTGTGATTTTAGTTGAATTGTCTTGCGTATTGAATAGTATTTACCCTTGTTGACAAATAAGTTGAAAATTGTTTTGTTCACAAGCAGTTATTGTTTCGTTTAGAATAAAGAGTAATAAGACGGGGCTTTATTTTAAACCCTTCGTTCAGAAAATAGTTAACAAACGACTGAGGACTAGAAGAGAGACACATTATCCTTATGAGTAATAAGTTGTAGTAAACATAAGTAAACGTTGGCCTTGTATTGGTAAGAAGACTACTGCGCCTATCAGCATTAATGTTTTAGGATAGGGAGGTTAATTACATAGTGGCTATGAAGTTTTGGAAACACATGCCATGCTTAGATGACGGGGTTTTATTATGAATCCTACACAAATGAAAGGGTTCTGGGGAGTTGAATTAGGAGATGCATTAAGTCAGCATTGATTGAAGTTATATGGATTGGATGCCATATTATAGTAAGGAATAAACGTGACTAACGTCTATAGCGGGTATAAAAAGAGGCTGTGATAGTTAGAAAATATAAGAAGCTGGTTAATACAGAATGGATATTAATGGGGCTCTATATAGCAGTGCATATGGTTTGGTACAGGGTTAGATACGTATATGAACAAGGATGTTTGTCTTGGGATGTGAGGGGGTAAATATAGGAGCTGTGATAAACAGCGTTAATTAATTTAAAATATGTTCATGGAAAATGAACATTCTTAATGGACTCATGATGGGACATGAGACAGGTGAAATATAGTCATGGGTGTGGATGGCAGCACAAATATTGAGTATATAAGGAAGAAATTTTAGATCGACTTAATTTATACCAAACAGAGATATATGTTCATAGATCATAAGATGTGTTTTTAAAAATCTTTATTTGTAAAGTTTTTGCGTTTGCAATGGACGTAAATTTGATTGCTTTTTGATTACTTCTTTATATCTTCATAACTGGGTGCGCACCCCATCTTTTCTGTCTATCCTGTGTTGTGTTGTTGATGTTGAGAGAGAATGAGAAGTTACATAACGCAAAGTATATACCAACTTTTTATGAACAATTGTATATATGAATTGAAATATCCTTATTAACTGTGTTTTTTTAATGAAACCTTGTAGGCTCAGAAACGAAGCAGAAGTATCACAGAACATAGCAGTTAGCTATAAGAGACAAGTGGAAAATTGGACTCGAAGGAGTAGAAATACAGTTTATTGGTTAAGAGAGGGTTAGTTTAAGATGAGTTAGAGAATTAATAATTAATATTGGGGTTAAGATTTTACTGAGGGAAAGCATAATTAGAATAAGTAGGTTGGGGATTAAGACTTTTCAAGGGAAGTCTTTTTAAAGAAAGGGAGGAATATAACAGAGCACCATCTCTGTTAGTAGTTTAGGAGATTTATGGTGTGCAATAGAAAAGGGTTTCGGAATTGAATAGGTGGTGAATGATGCACGCGTGAGCACAATTGGACGAGTTGTTAGGGACGCTCACGCGTGACGTAGAGGATAAACATAGGGTAGTTCCAACTACCTATGATAGCCGCTACCTATGATAGGTCAAAATCAAGTACCTATGACAGGCAGACATCCTTCAGGCAACCTATGAGTAAGAACTATCAATGCAAATATTGTAATTTACAACACAGTGAAAGTGAGATGTGCGACAAACACCCTCGGTATCTCACATATTTGCAAAACTACATAGACAAGCAAGACAAAGACAAGAAAAGCTACAAACGTGCAACCAAATGCTTTCTTTGTAAAGCGTACGGCCACTGGCGCCATGTCTGTAAAAGAAAACAAATGACGAGAAAAGCCAACGCAGCATTGTTTTATAGCTCTTCCTCGGACGAAGAACAAGGAGAAAATCAACCTGTTAACGCAGCAGAGACCATTGATATTTTCCATCTGGAAAAATGTACCATATGCAACAGATTCCATGAGGATGGCATGTTAACTTGCGGCCACTCAATACCTATTTCAAATGAGGAAGCCAATTTGGTTATAGACTCCAAAGGCAAGCTCAATATTCACCAAGGGTATGTGAACGGCAAAGTAGCCACTGTCTTACGCGATAGCGGGTGCACTCTTATTGGTTTAAAGAAAGTCTTTATTTTACCTGCAGACTACACAGGCAAACATGTAACATGCAGAACTTTCTCAGGTAACATTGATAAATACCCACTTGCATGGGCATATATTGAAAAACCATTCCTAACAGGCAAGGTTAAATGCGCAGCATTATCTAACCCATGTTGTGATATTATTGTTGGTAGCCTGCCGGAAGTGAATGATATGCGGCATGATTGTATAACATCTCCATGTGAATGTATTTTATCAAATGCAGTGACGAGATCAGCTGCAGAAATGCAAGCTCAAACTAACCAAACTGAGACTCTTCAATTATTAAGTCCAGTCATAACACCTCATAACAACATGAAGGAAAATTTTGTAAAGCCCAAAAGGCCGACACATCATTGTCAAAATATTTTAAACTTGGAGACGAGAACCAAGACGAAACTGCAGCAAGCATGACCATAGTGGACCACATAGACTCAGACGACACTGAAGAAGTACCAGTTCCAGCACTTGACACGACAGACACATTACAAGACATAAAACTATTTCCTCATCTTTCTCATACTGAGACCGACAACTGCAGACAGCTGTTGGAAGAATATAAGTCCATCTTCTCCAATCATCCAGGACAGACAAATTTTGTACAACATCAAATCATATTGACGAATCATTTACCAAAAAAAGCCAGACCGTATTCAATACCCATACACTACAAGGACAGGTTACATCAAGAAATTTTAGAACTAGAGACAAACAACATCATTAGAAGATCACAATCACAGTATTCTTCTCCTATAGTGATTGTCAAAAAGAAGGACAACTCAATACGCCTAAGCGTAGATTTATAGAAAACTTAATGCAATAACACAGTTATATTTAGAACCCATAGTTAACTGTGAAGACATACTAACTGAGATGACGCATGACGGGTACTTTACAAACCTCGACATGACCAA
Source organism: Cepaea nemoralis (assembly GCA_014155875.1). Lineage (NCBI taxonomy): Eukaryota > Metazoa > Mollusca > Gastropoda > Stylommatophora > Helicidae > Cepaea > Cepaea nemoralis. The sequence goes on from JACEFZ010001580.1 coordinate 19,859, forward strand.
AGGATATTGGCAAGTACCCATGACTGACGATTCAGTACACCTGACAGCATTCGCAACACCTTTGGGATTATACGAATGGCTTAAATTCCCATTCGGGCTAGTCAATGCCCCTGCAACATTTGTACACATGACACGACTTCTACTAGCAAACATACCGAACATACTTGCATATATGGACGATATATGTGTACATACTAGGACAATGACGGAACATTTGACAACACTCCGATAAACATTTGAAAGGATCCAACAACACGGCCTAACAGTGAAACCACCCAAGGTAGAAATAGCCTTTCATGAAATCACACTTCTTGGCTATAAATTGTGTAATGGATGTGTCACCACAGATGACAATATATCACAGGGTGAACATGAGCTGGCCGTGTATCGTTAATGGCTGACATCAATATAGTTGACAAACTCCGCGTTGTAATATATAAAAGGTTTATTGAGTCATCAAATACATTTTCTAGCTGCCGATGTAAATACAGACATCTTTCTTCTTGTTCTAATGGCGAACTCTTTTGTTGTTGTTGTTGTTGTTGTTGTTGTTGTTGTTGTTGTTGTTGTTGTTGTTGTTGTTGTTGTTGTTGTTGTTGTTGTTGTTGTTGTTGTTGTTGTTGTTGTTGTTGTTGTTGTTGTTGTTGTGACCCGTGAGCAAACCCCTGGATACCTAAACCCATTCGTGCTCACGCGTTCACTAACTTTATTTCCCCATTAGTTAATGAATGCGCAGCATTCATTAACTCTCTAACTACTAACCTAAATCCCTTACTGTTATATACCTCCCCTTCTTCAAGAAGACTTTTTCTCTGGAAAAGTCTCAACCCCAACCCTTAAACACTTAACTCAAATAATTCTTCTTCTATACCAAATCTGCCCAACAATCCCTCAAAATATATTTCATAATTCAAATCTCAACCTTCTATCTCATCATAGCCAAATACTATCCAGAGACATACTTTATACAATGTCAGTAATACAAAACCCTACTATAAACTCTCTACAAAATTCTCCACAAAACTCTCTATAAGCGAACCGCTTTAAAAATGTCCATCTAAATTATGATTGACAAAAATTGAAGATATTTCTCTTCTCCTTTCTCACTTAATTACATTCTCGCTACTCCAGGATAGACAGAAAAAAAAGTTTAGTTTAGATTGGTTTGGTGCGCACCGAAGAAAAGAAAGTAAGGAAATAGTAAGAAGTAATCACATTTCTCTTTCCATGCATTCTCAAAACTTTATAAAATAAAGTTTTCAAAATTTATCTTCATTCCCGTCAATAATAATTTTTGATATCAAAACGTTATGTTAATCCAAAACTAACCTTTTGTATTATTCACCTCGTCAAGTTCAACCATTCCTTCAAAACCTCCAAATTATTAATATACTGTTAAGCACAGTCTTCTTCTTCCAGAGTCCACTTATTTAAATGCCAAAATTCAACCTGGCATTTTTCCGTATACTCCCATTAAACGCTGTTCAACCCAGCTCCTATTTCAACCCCCATCTACCCAGCTATACAATATCGCCCGTCATTCCCCTCATCCATGGTTTTAAATCCATGTATTTACATTAAGAACCGTCTAATGCAGTCCCTAATTCAATCCCCCAAACCATTTTTAACGGTTTAACTCTTTCCAACCCCCATGTAATTATTAATTGTTGCTGACAACCCCAGCCACTTTTAAATATACTCCTCCATTACTTTCCCTACAACATACTGAGTTACTTCGCTAATCACAACAAACTTCCCCCTTAACTCAATAATGTTTCACCCTCAATTTCTATTTATAAACGTTATACACGTTAAGCAGCTTAACGAAGCATGGCCCTACTCCATGTTTCATATTTTCTGCCAGCTCCCAAGAACAACTCTTCATTTTTCCCCATAACTGAACGTCAACCTAGAAATTATTTTAAACACACCCAGGGTAACTCAAGAAACAACATTAAAATTTTGTAAAAATAACCAGCTAAGGTAACATATCATCACATTTTATAAAGAACAACAGAAGTCAAAACAATAGAGCAAACAATATCACCCCACCCCCCCCCCCCCGCCTCATTCTTTGACATCATTTTTATCCCCACACATTATTCAAACTAGACATATGTGATGCAACGAAAAATCATATATATACATACACCATAATATATCATTTTTGGACTACTAATCAATTATTTTCCGTCTAAGAAAAACTCAACACTTCAAACTTAAAAATCAAAATGATAATAAAGCACATGTCAATTACTCCTAACTTAATACAATATCATGTCTACTCATCAAGACAACTCTCAAAAACTCTTAATTAAGTTATTTGCTAACTTTCTTCATTTGTAATTCACAATTACCGTGTCCAAGTTCTTCTTCTATCTGCAATCTGCAGAATATTCTACCAAGCTATTTATCACTTCTCCATTTTCTTAATAACTCCAAATTTGTTTCTATAAGTGCAATATCTACATCAATGTCTTCATCTTCCCGAGGAGAAATATCTTCTTTCATAGCACCATCCTCATCAGTTTCTGACTCTTCATCCATCTCTTGTTCCGCGTCTGTATACCCATTACTAGCAACTGCTAATCTTTTCCTTTCTAAATCTAATCTAATCTTTCTACCTTGATGTCTTAATGATCTTTCAAATAGTGGCACGTCTTCATCACTTGAGGAATTTTCTCTAAATTTTCTTTGCCTCTTAATTTCTCTTTCTTTCTGTCTATCTAACTTTCTTTTTACTGCCTGTCTAGTATTCATAAATGGAGCGTCTGTTTTTTCTTTGATCGATTCTTCACTATTATAACCGTCATACGTGTTATTTTCCTCTGTCACAATCGTTTTTTGTATTGTTTCTTCTTGTTCACTAGCAGTAGATGCTGTTATTATTTGTTTTTGTACCAATTCTCTCCCATTATCTATAGGTATCGGATATTCAGTTCGTCTGACAACCTATCCATCTGAAAATAATTCTTCTGAATAATTATTGTTATTATTATTCTCAGCATCTCTTTCCTCATTATCCCGTCTTAAATGCTCTACATGTGAACGTGCAACATGCCCTGAAATTTGATTTTTTTATAGTATACGATACTGGACCCTTTTTTTCTAACATATAATATCCCGGAACCCAATGAGCATCAAACTTAGAGTTTCTCCTATGTTTTTTGTAATAAACCCTATCACCTATGTTAAACTCTTGTAAGTGTGCATTTTTATCTGTGTATTTCATCTGTCTTTCTCGAGCCTTAATTATATTATTTCTTAAACATATATGTGCTTTGTGCATTTCTTGCAAAATCATTTCCTGAAAATCCTCCCCCATATATTTTCTTCTAGGCTTCAATAAATTGTCAATCGGTAATATTGGTTCTCTTCCATGTAGTAAATAAAATGGTGAGAAACCTGTTCCTTCATTTTGGTGTGTACGGATCGCCCCCAGTGCTGTTCCCAAATAAAGATCCCAATCCATATCGTGTTCTTCTACATTTTTCGCCAGTATATTGTACAACGTCCTATGTTGTCTCTCATTTTTAGCATTCGAAGATGGTCTGTAATACGAAGTTTTTATGTGCTTTATATTCAAATATTTTAACAATTTTTCAAACTTTCTATTTACAAATTCTTTCCCATTGTCTGTAAGTACTGTCTGTGGACACCCAAACCTTGGTATACATTCTTGTAAAACCATATTTATAACAGAATCAGAACTCTTGTCTGGAATTGGATAGACTTCTGGCCAGAGACTATAGGAATCTACGATATGTAGTAAAAATACATTTCCCGATAATGTTTTTGGATGAGGACCTGAAATATCCAAACTCACTTTCTGCATTGGAAATTGAGGAATATCTGTGTCTTGTAAGGGACATTTAATTATCTTCATGTTTCTTAACCTACACTTTTCACATGCATCAACATATTCATATACGCTTTTAAATAAATTCGGCCAGTAATATTTACTGCTAATAGCTTTAACTAACTTATCTCGTCCAAAATGACCATTATTATCATGATATGCCTTTAAAACTTCCCGTTCTAAATGTTTCGGAATATATTTTCTCAGTCCTTCCCCTTTTTCACCGACATAATATAATTGATTGTCTTCTTGTAGCTCTAAGAATTTTCTTTTAAAACTATTTTCATCTGTTTCTTTCAATTTTTGTTTAATCTGTATTATTTTTTGATCTAATTCCTGTTCATTTTTCATATTAAAATGCATCAACTGTGTATCTTCCTCTATTGATTCAGAATCTTGTTCTGTCTGTGAGCTTTTACAATTTATTTTAGCAGAATCTAATATATTTACTTGCCAATTCCTGTCGTCAATTTCTGGTTCTCCCTCATCTTGAGTAGTGGTTTCAGATATTGTTGTATGTGGAATTCTAGACAATAAATCAGCGCATGTATTATCTTTTCCTGAAATATACTCTACTTTAACGTTGTATCCTTGTAAATTTAGTGCCCATGTTTGTATTTTCCTATTTTGTATTGGTGCTTCTAATATAGACTTTAATGGCATGTGATCAGTTTCAATAATGAAATTGGCGTTATGTAGATAATAATTAAGTTTTTGGAGAGCATAGTGTATCGCGTAGGCCTCCTTCTCAATAGTCGCCCATTTCCGCTGAGATTTGCTAAGTCTATGTGACAAGAAATAGATTGGTCTTTCATTCTTAACTCCTGGTATTCCTGAGTCTTCTTCTTCATACGGTTGTGTTAAACATGCTCCTATGGCATTATTTGAAGCATCTGTATACAAAACCAATTGTTTATTTAAATCTGGATGTGCCAATAGTGGAACTGTTGTTAAGCTATTTTTTTAAAAATCGAACGCCTTCTGACAATCTTCAGTCCACTTACACCTTGCATACTTACAGGTCAATTTTATAATAGGTTCTGCTATCTGTGCAAAATTTGGAACGAATCGTCTATAATACCCGGTCATACCTATAAAAGCTCGAACTTCTCTCACGTTGGTCGGAGAAGGTAAATCTCTAATAACTTTAATTTTATTTTGATCAGGCTTAATTCCCTCTCTATTAATGATGTACCCTAAATATTTGGTTTCTGTTTTTAAGAATTCACACTTACTCAATTTCAACTTAACATCGTGTATTCTTAGCCTATCAAATACCAATTTTACATGTTTTAGATGATCTTGTACGTCTCCTGATGTATATATTAAAATATCATCTATATATGCCAACGCAAACTTTTGAAACCCACGTAATACTTCATTTATTAATAACATGTAGTGAGATGGAGCTGTGCGAACTCCGAATGGCATTCGTAAAAATTCGTAAGAACCCATATGAGTACAGAAAGCACTTTTCTTTTGAGCATCCTCCGACATCGGGATACACCAGAATCCTGATCTTGCGTCTAGTGTAGTGAAGAATGTAGAGCCATTAAGTAAGCCCAAAATATCATCAATCACCGGCAATGGGTACGCTACATTTTTAGTAATTTTATTCAACGCCCGGTAATCACAACAGAATCGATGTGATCCATCGACCTCGGTCACAATCACGATCGGAGATGACCACTCAGACTTCGATCTTGTTATTATTCCCGCTTTTAACATATCTTCAGTTGCCTTCTCTACAATCTCTCTGTTTCTTAAAGGAGTTCTATATGGTTTTAAGCTAATTGGTGGATGATTTCCAGTGTCTATTTCCATTGTAACTGTTTTAGTTTGTCCCAATTCTAAGTCATTAATTGCAAAAACGTCTTGGTTTTCTTTCACCAATTGTTCCAATATTTCTTTATTCTCCGGTGGGGCTTTTAACTGTGATACCAATTCTTGTTCTCTTGTTCTTTTGTCTACTGTATATATTTGAGATGGATATTTTTTGAATGTATGGATCAATTCATCATTCCGTCTTTTCCAGCTTCTTTTATAATTATTTCTGACATTATTTCTGACCATGGGAATTTCTGAATAATCATTACTCAACATATTTTCTTTTTCTGTAGTTAATATGTTATCATTATTATACGCTACTTTAGCGATTACACAGCCTCTATATAATTTAATATTTTGTCCTGTATTGTTTAGGAGCATCACTGGAAAGCTGAGATGTTTATCTAATATTATTAACCCATCGGTGACTTCCAAGCAGGTTCATCTATTATTTCTCTCTCTAATTCCGTTATTTTAACTGTTTGTCCAACCGAAAAGTACGGATTTTTTTTTCATTTTTGCCTGTATTAAATTAACCGTTTGTGGTTTCAAATTCATGGTCGTTTTAACTCTAACTAGTGTCGACACATGCATATCCTCTTCTAAATCTACGTAAACATCTTGGAATTTTAATTTATGTAAATCAAAATAAAGTCTCACCCCATTTTTCACTAAAAAATCTCTACCCAATATCATATTTCTATTTAAATCCTTGACTAAATGGAACATATGCCTAACATTTATCCCTCCTAATTTAAAATTTATCATCGTTTGACTAAGCACTTCTAAATTTTGTCCAGTTACCGAATGAAGATTATCCTGATTTCTAAATATTTTGAAATTTTTTAATATTCGATATAAGAATGTTTCTTTAATCACACTAACTTGCGCTCCCGAGTCAACTAATGTTCTAATTTTATATTTCCCTATTTCTATAATGCATGAACTAGGATCAATCATATTTAGTGACAACTGTTTTATCTCCCCAGGTTGAGGCCACTTCTTGTGTTTTTTTATTTCTAAATGTCCTACTATACTCATCATTTGGATTTTTAATATATTTATTCATCTTTTGGACCTTATTATTCCCCCCCCCCCTACTGCCGATCCTGTTCAGTAAGCGGGATGCCAATTTCCCTGATCTCCTGACCTTATAAAATTTCTCTGCACCTCTTCATAATTCCCATTTGATGATCTACCATTTACAGTTCTATTCTGTGTACTAGTCTGAGCACATCTATTATTTTGTGTATTCGACTGGACACGTCTGTTACCACAGAAGCGAAAAATGTGTCCACGTTGGCCACACCCCCAACAAACCACATTTGTGTTATTTGTGTTACCTACCATCTCTCTTACAGTATTTCTCACTTGTCCTTCTCTACCTTGATTATATACGTTACTGTTTCCTTGTAACATCTGTATTTCTCCCCTTCTTCTTCTCCATCCATATCTATACTGTCCTATTTCCATAAGTTCTTCAATTATATCCTCTGAACTACTACCTAACTCTCGTCCTACCCTCAATCTAAACCTTCTTCTCAAGCTCTCCTCATGTATAGCTATATCTACAGCCTGTGACAACCTTGCAGGATTTTCTCTCATTAATTTAAATTTCAGTCCATCTGACCTAATCCCATCAACAAAAATCCCCACCAACATCCGTTCAACTTCCTCAGCTCGGACATTCTGACCCAAAAATGACTCTTCGGCTAAATTGATCAGCCTATCACTGTATAATTGCACACTTTCTGTAGTATTTTGTCTCGTCTGTCTCAACACTGAGAATACGTGTTGAGGGTCAGTAATCTCTGCATATTTGTGAGCTAAGTTGTCTTTGAATTGTTCCCACGTTTCACTTCCTCCAGCTTCTAGCTTTCTTCTTATATGATCAGAAACAGGACTTGCACTAGTTCTATAAGCCAAATTCTTTTTATCTTCATCTGTAGCGTTCACTAGATAAGCATGTTTCTCAATGGATACAATCCATTTCTTAAAATGACTTGTCTGTCCATTAAACCTCTCGACATCACTGACTACACTTTGCTGTCTTAACACCGAGTCCAACTTTGATATTGCCCTACCATCTCCACAAAGTACTTGTGAAAGATCTTGGGCTTCCATTCTAAAAAAATCTGAAATGGAAAATACAGCAGTACCAAAAAATCTAATATATTAATATGTCCTAAATCAAGCAGTTGGAAATCTTAACCTAAAATTTAACAATACCTGCTATACTTATAGTCTTGTCGTTGTCCAATCGTTTTTCTTCTTCAAAACTGATGATCTGCCTTTGTAAAAAAATTTTAGAACAATTCCAGCGTCCCACAGAGTATGGTTGTCTTCCAATCGAATAAAAATGAAGGAGTATGACGCCCAATCGACAATTATTTGACGGTTGTTGTCCAATCGAAAAAAAAAGAATGCAGGAGTATGACGCCCAATCGACAATTATTTGACGGTTGTCTTCTTCCTCACTTCAATCGGTATTCTTCGTGCCGCTGATTGTAGAAAAACGGAAAAACGAGCGTATTTGCTAGATTCCTCTCTTCAATCGGTATTCTTCATGCCGCTTGAGTGATCTTTTGATACGCCAGAATTCAGGGATTGCAGTTATGACCAATCTCGAACGTAGTAAATTTTCATAATTAGTAGACTTTCCTCAATCAGAGACAACGATCGAGAACAATGATCAAATGAGCCGGCTCAATATAAACGTTGACCAACAACTCCGGACTTTATCTTCAGACAACCAAGGTCACCTTCAATGAACTTCAGACGCTAACGGTTAAATCGACAGCTCCAGCAAGACCAGATTTCACGGCAGCATATCTGGAACATCAATATGTTTCGCAAAGAACGGCAAGGTCAACACAGGATTCAGCAATAACGATGGCTGCTCTGTTCCACCACTCGGAACATTATGTGTGGTGTGGCGGTTTTAACAAGCATCAGCCCCATCATAAAGACTTGAAGATACGACACAAGTTGTTCCTCAAGAGTGTAGGACTTCAACACAACCTTCCATGACTTCTGTTGACTTCTCTACTTCTATTTGATTCATTTTACGATCGGTAGTGGCCGCGACAGCACGATTCAGAAATCCAAGTATCTTCGGCGCCAAATCAGGTCATATCACAGGGTGAACATGGCCTGGCCGTGTATCGTTAATGGCTGACATCAATATAGTTGACAAACTCCGCGTTGTAATATATAAAAGGTTTATTGAGTCATTAAATACATTTTCTAGCTGCCGATGTAAATACAGACATCTTTCTTCTCGTTCTAATGGCCGAACTCTTCTGTTGTTGTTGTTGTTGATGATGTTGTGACGCGTGAGCAAACCCCTGGATACCTAAACCCATTCGTGCTCACGCGTTCACTAACTTTATTTCCCCATTAGTTAATGAATGCGCAGCATTCATTAACTCTCTAACTACTAACCTAAATCCCTTACTGTTATAAATATTGTATCCAAGATTCTAAAATTGTCGCTTCCGACAACCAAAAAGGAAATAAGGAGCATGTTAGGGTTGCTCAATTATTACAGACGATTTATTCAAAATGTTGCTGGTTTGACAGAAAGTTTTACAAATTTACTAACCAAAGACAAACCAAGTAAAATTTGTAAACAGCGAGTGCCTGAGACCTGCATTTACAAAAGTTTTGTCATACTTTTCATCTAACCCTATCCTTAAATTCCCAAATTTGGAAATTCCTTTCAGATTGAGGACTGACGCAAGCTCCATAGCCATAGGAGCAGTTCTATTGCAGTCTTATGATGATATCTTGCACCCAATTTTTTATGTCAGCCGCAAACTGACACCGAGAGAACGTAAATGGTTAACTCCTCAATTGGAGGCTTTGGCATTAATTTTTTTTCACTTAGAAAATTATCTACATATTTATTAGGTCGTCATTTCATCGAAGAAACAGACAACAATCCATTAATCATTATTAAGACATGGATACCAACCAACCACAGAACAGCAAGATGGTCTTTACTGCTCCAAGACTTCAGTTTTGAAGTAAGGCACATCAGCGGTACACAATATACGATTGCAGATTTTCTCTCCAGATGTCCACCCGATACGGCCGAGAATAGTCTATCTATGCCAGAGCGCACAGATTAAAGCAGTTAAGATCTGTGATTACTTAGAACGCTCAAAAATCACAACCCAGCAAAGTAATGTGTAACATAACTACACATCGCGGGCACACATAACAATAACTGTGATAAGGACAGTATCCTCTTGTTTATTACAAATAATATTTTTAATACGCAAGAATGGTAAATATATGTGTGATTAGAAGGAAGAGTGACAATATTTTAAACACTTGTTAACATTTATACAAACGGTATTACGAGTGATCACAAAAACTTACCTGAATTCAACTAGTGGTAACATCCTCAGTACCTACGCTTATGACTGCGCTTATAACAACAATTGATTTAAGCCCAGCAGAGTGTTTAAACATTTTAAATCGCGTGAGAGAGACTACAACATACGAATTCAACACATCCAGCAGAACAGTTCCATCGATACTTCCATAAGAACATTGTTATCCAAATGTGAGAACATCTACACAGTTTAATCCGTACTTCTACATAACAGTGTAATCCAATCAGGTGGAATGACACTGTGTTACGTTAACATTTTAACACATCAAGTGTGTACTTCCGTTACTTTTGGAATTAATTAATAAATTTAGAAAATTAACAGACTATACGATAAATGTCACAAAGTGATGACACTTAATATAACTTTGTGATAAAAAATTTAAATATACTTAATTGTATGAAAGGATTTTTATATTTGTAATCTGAGAATCATTGATTGATCAACTTGTTCTCAATAGTACCAACTAGGTCACTATTGGCAATAAGCATCAAACTATGACGATTAGAACTTAACTTACAAATGTACTTTATTTTTTTTTTGAAAGAAAGTAAAAGTTATTCCTCATACTGTTTCACAATAACATCTAAGGGAAACAATTTGAAATATTGGGATAATGTAAACATGTATGTATTAACTTGTTCATAGCGCCAGAACGGCAACGCATCACAGGTTGACATCAACTATGCGTGGAATAATTACTGAAATTGTGGACCATCATTAGATTATCCGACCATATCGGTTGGGGTCTAATGCTGAAGTCATCTTAGAGAATAGATGACTTGCGGCCTGACATGTCTCTTTGTAATTTTTTTTCTTTGTCGAGAGGTAGTTGCGTCGCTTGAAAGATAGCATAAGTCGCTGATAGTAACCGGACTGGCTAAGTCCGTCAGCAACATAGGTAGAAATCCAACGAGAGGATTGCACTTGAGAGTGTAGCTTTATGGCAGCACTGAAGAGAAGATATAACATGTAAATTACCCATTATACTTCAACAAACCCCAAAGAGTCACCTAAGATGACAAACGACGGGTCGATTCTGACTTTGTATTATTAACCCAACTTTAAATAGCCAGTAATGAAAGGATATACCTTTCATTCGAGGGGCGGCGGAAGAGTGTCAGAATCTTCCCCGGGTCTTCATCACTAGCGCCTGGCAACGACGGCCAGATACGCCCGTGAACTGCAATCACACTTACGACGCAGTAGCGGGGACCTCTGCGTGGTAACACTGCTACGTGGTACACGGAGACCACGAGAGGAGAAAGCAGGTCCAACACGGGCTCACTGCGGCTAGCGGTCAGACAGCCTTGGACCGTAGGACTGGACAGACGTAGAATGAGAGCAGTGCACGTATTGATTGTATGAGTTGACGCTAGATGAGAGAAAGCCTTTTGAGTATAGAAAGACTGAGTGCATGGTATGTAATATAGCATTCATGAATTGATGTATTGTATATAGATGTATATTGAAACGATTTTATCGCTGAGTTGAGCGATGCCGGTTATGATTGATGTTTGTAAGAAGTGCGATTAAAGTAGTGGAAAGATGTCACCGTGTGTTATGTACATTCATTCTATGTGAGTGGGTGTTATCACATCTGTTAGTCACTGCGAGCCGTTATTGATTGTGATTCAAGACTCTGACAACAGGCATTGTCACTCTCGCATTGGACTATAGTCATCAGCGATGCTTCCAGGCACCTCCCAAGCGGCACAACTCTATAGTCCTTCAGGACTGAAAGAGACCTACTATTAGCCGTTGAGATAGGCGCAAGAGGCCTTGTTACTATAGTCCATTTATTTTTGTCTGCCCCAATATCAAATTCCATATCTTAGTAACCAGCTGAGAGAAAATGATGAGATTTAGCATATAACCTTATCATTATGTCCACCCATAAAAACAATTTTTGTTCCGGAGATTTTACAGCAGATTTCATAGTTTGTTTATATGCGGTATATAATTTATGGCTCAAAGATGAAGTTCATAATTTTAAATGTATTACAGCGTAGCAAGACAATCAGCGTTCAATGTTGAATATTTTACGTTATTCACGGGATTGGCCTTATGCCAAGAACCCCGTGCAGCTTAAACTGGGACTGTTCAGAGGTGTCGTCAAACTGTGGGTTATTTCATGAAACCTGATTATTATTATTATTATTTAAAATCTTACCACTTATCGCTAACATTGAAATGTGTGAATATTTTTCAATGGGATTGAATACGAAATTGTGTGTACACTTCAAATCATCGCTATGAAGATGTACACATATTTTTGTATAGTAGCCGATCGCAGGAAACTGTTTTATACTATTACAAATTCCGAAAAAAAATAACAGTGCATGCATTGGGGTTGAGTAAACGGTCATTTCGTCGATGGGTGCAAGAATCTGGAATTAAACCACCACGCAATAACCAAACGGTAGGTAGAAAGGTTATTGTAGACAGCGTTTTCAAAGATGTCATAAGGCGAGCTATTATAAAAATGCTTTTAAAAGTCGCTTAAAAGTCGACAGGGTCGACTTCAATGCACCGGATTCTATCCCATATGACTCGGTATCTTTCTGCAGCGCGGAAAGCATCGCACAAAGCACGAACTCCGCAGCTCTAGCGACGACCCACAGAAGTATCCGAAAAATTTAACTTGTGAACTGAAGGATGCGGCCCGGGATCGAACCCACAACCTTTGGAGCCCGAGTCAAAAGGCTTGACCACTTCGCCACGGAGACTCCTAAAATTATAAAAATTTTAGATTTTATATCCAGGATTATCCAGAATTATAAAAATGCTGGATGCCAAAGAAACAGTGACTGTAAGAAAACTTAGGGTTTGGTTGAGAAAGAACAATAACATAGAGCTATCCAAAACAACTTTGTGGAAAATTATAAGGACATTATCTTCACTTTTAGAAAGTACAAGGGAGGTATAAATATTATTTGCGAGCAACCGCATTTAGGAGCCATGAGAAGCAGATACCTACGTGAAATAAGGGGAATGCGCAAAGAAAATTATGGCATAGTGTGTTTGGATTAAATGTGGATCAATGCACACCACACAAGTGATAAGGAATGGCAATCAGTGGATGGACAGATAAAGCAGTATGTGCCCAGTAGTATAGGACAGCTTTTGTCATGACTCATTCTGGTAATACGCATAATGGCTTACAACATAATGCTGGGCTCGTGTTCGTATCAAAGCATACAGACAATAGGGATTATCATAATACGATGAATGGTAATGTATTTAGAGATTGGCTCGAGAATACTGTGCTTCCATCCCTAGAAAGACCGTCGTGTCCAGTTATGGACAATGCATGATATCAATGTTGTTGCCCAAGAAAACAAAATACCTACAGCATCGAGCACAAAGGGAGCAATAAAGATATGGCTCCGAATGGAAAACATACCATTTCCAGAAAGATATTTCTAGCTAGAATTGTTGTCCCTTGTAAAAACAGACGCCAAAAAAGCAAGAAATATCAAATCGACGAGTTGATAGAAAAGCATCGTCATGGGTGCTTGAGACTTTCGCCGTACGATTCTCATTTTAACCCTATAGAACTTGTGTGGGCTAAAATTAAAGGACAGGTGGCAGCTGACAATATTATATTCACATTTTCTGAAGTCAAGATGCTAATCAGGTCCGCGCTATTAAATATTGATAAACTTTACTGGGAAAATGTGAGGACCATGTGATGAAAGAGGAAGAGGACTATTGGATAAGGGATGGATTGAATTTTATGCAACCGAGAGCAGTCATCAACCTACTGGAATCGTCCGACACAGATTAAGGTCTGAGCAGATCGCAGACTTTAATCCGTGTGCACGCTTACCAGGATATTTTGCTCCAACCATTCAGACGAATTGCAGACCCTAAACATTACAGCATCAGGTCAATGTCAATGGCAACAGTTTCTATTCCACAGTGATGAATTTTCAATTCCACGAGCCCTCAGTGGTGACTAATAACTGGTATTGAAGAAAAAAAAAACACACACACACACACACTAAGTGCATTGAATACCAACAGAAGAGTAATATTGCGGTGGAAACTGACATATTGTGGCATAACAAGAAACGTGAGAGCAAACACGTTGTCAAATTAGGGGACAACACATGTACTTACGAATCAATCTATAAACTTCAATGAAAAGAGGACTAACATCTTGGTCGTTAAGAAGAAAGCCCGCTACAGAGACACTGACAACTATTTTCATAGTGCAAAACAGGTAATCATGTTCCGTCTCTGAACAGTAAACAGCAGAGTAGACAATCTTTCACGAAGACTCAAAGTGGGCCTGTCACCCATGTGTACGTGTGAACAAACTACACAGACAGCTGAACAGATCCCTAAAACTTGACACATGATGACTAAATTGCGGTATCATTTCTGGTCACTCCATACGCACTTTAACGAACAGCTATTTGGAAGCTTTCACGATCTCAATATAAAAAGCTAAATGCATCCTATTAACATGAATACTTGTGTACAATTATTAACCAGCAGCTGAAGAAACAAGAAGGAAATGAAAAATAAGGTAATAAATATATTCCTTCTACTTTCCTGTCAATTTACACATTATTTACCCCATGCCTCTGTAAATTTTATGTCTTTACTAATATTACACATTGCACCCCTCTCTGGAGTCACCGTGGTGAAGTGGTCAAGCCGTCTGACTTGGGCTCCGAAGGTTATATGTTCGATTCCTTCATTTAACGAGTGCATTTTTTCGGAGACTCTCGAGGGTCGTCGCTGGAGCTACGGAGTTCGTGCTTTGTGCGACGCTTTCCGCAATGCGGAAAGAGACTGAGCCATATGGGATAAAAACCCGGTGCAATGCAGTCGACCCTGTCGACTTTTAAGCTACTTTTTTATTGCACCCACTCCCATACGAATCTGTCTACGCCTTGTACTTGTGTCCTTATCAGAAATAACGTGGTTTACTGTAAGACTACTTTGTTAGCGTGAATTCACTACATTTTCCCCAAAACATCAAAGAAATGTCGCCGCTTTCGATGATTTAATTTGCTTTTGGACTTATCAAAGACATATTCCTTTGGTGGGGGTAAATATAAGACGGCAGAAAAATTTCATAACGATGCAACGGACAGTTTTCAAAATAATTGATCGTGAATGACGGCATGAATTTCCGGACATACTATTTTTTTTTAATAGTATCTCCCCGTTTACTGTGCTGTTTGCGTGCTTGCTTGCGTTCGTTGGCTGTGAACTCCTGCGCGAAGTCCTGTATGTCGGATGAAGGCATCCTGTTGTCCAACATCAGTGTGATGTCATACCGGACTGAGGTTTGCGTGAGTATCCGTTGTCCCATGTCTGGCTTATTGGTGTGCAGACTGGTGGTTCCTCGCCGTGCAGACAGACACTCTCCGACTTCGGAGGAACTGTCCGTTAGCATCAAATCCTCCCAACTTAGGGTTGCTAAGCAGCACTCAATTATAATATTCTACCCGAAAATAGTTATTGTAGTTGACTATAGTGTCACAGCTTGTCAAGCGTTCGAAAAACATCACATGTTTTAACTTCACATCGAACAACCAGTAAAACATTATTATCACAACTTTTTTTCAGTTGGGAGTTCACAAGAGGCAAAGAACGAACTTGTTCGTACACTGTAACGACTATTACATTGACGACACCGCCACGAGAATCTGTCAGAACTTTCCAACCGCAAAACTAATGACATCGGACGTTGACAACGTGAACACTCTACTGTGTTTCGTATTAATCTGCATGTAGCAAGCCATTGCAGCCACTGTTCATTAATGTATATAAGTCACCAGGTCAAACACCTACAGCTGCCAGTTGATCAATCGGTAGAACATTATTGCTGATCTGTGTCGGAGCTGATGGTCTGCCTGCCATAATAATATTTCTTTCTGGGAGAGTTTATTGGCAATCAAATTGCGAATTAATGAAGTCTGTATTCGCAATCAAGAGTAGATACAAACAAGCTGTGCGAAATCGTTAAACAATATGGAGTGAGTACACATCTAACAAACCAATGTAGAAACTTATACAATTAAGCAGCCATGTGCGGGGAATGACCAAGTCTGCCCCTGCCTGAAGACTGAGTAGGTGTACGTGATGGTGAGGGACAATGGTAATTGGAAAAATAATTAACATGCAGCAGGGTTAGGATCGGCTAGCCTCTCCCAGGAGGGGTGAAGAGCGAAAATTAGTAGCCTGCCGATGACCCGCAGACTACACAAGTCATCCCCCACCTCCACGTGGTGCAGACCGGGCAACCATGACCGCGAGGTCATGGGCTAACGGGGCTATGGCTCGCCATAGGGGATGGACTCCCTGTGGTCAGATTAGTGTCCTAAACCTGCGACTGGCCTAGCAAGCCGGCAGAGGATCTTCATACCGCTCGTAGATAAACTAAGAAGTATAAACGGACTGACCCAAATGGCTATCGACCCGGCAATGTTAATGGACTACGAGATAGATCAGCGATTCAAAAAATAGGCACAATGAACGTCTGTGGTTTCAATAGTAAAGAAGAAGAGCTTATAGAAACAATGGAGAAGAGGAATATTGGTCTGATGGGAATAGCGGACACCAGAACAAAAGGGAAAGGGTGCAAGGAGCTCCACCGCAGTTACACGTTTGTTTACTCTGGAGTAGAACAGCAAGAAAGGGCAAGACACGGTGTAGGAATAGTCATCGAACCACGGCTAGCAAGAGGAATACTAGAAATAAAATATATATCAGAAAGAATCATAACAGTGAGAATAAAAGAACAAACAATCACAACATATGTACAGATATACGCACCATGTAATGCAAACAATAATGAGCAAGAATGCGAGGACTTCTACGAAGACATACATGATGTGCTAAATAAAATAGATAAGCAGGACAACATCATAGTTATGGGAGACTTCAATGCAAGACTAGGACATAACAGAGTGGGCATAGAAAAACACCTGGGAGCATTTGGAGATCAGCAAAATGAAAGGAATGATAACGGAAGTAGACTGATAGAGCTTTGCAGCCAACACGACCTCTATATAACAAACACATTCTATAAACATAAAGATTCGCAAGTATACACCTGGTATAAATGGAACAATCTAGATACTAAAAGCCAAATTGATTTTATATTAACAAGAAATAACAGAAAGATAAATATATTAGATGCAAGAGCAGTGCCCAATTTCAGTATAAACACAGATCATAAAGCAGTCGTTGCCACAATAAGAACCATTAGAAGAAGAAAACAAAGAGCAGGAAAATACATGCCATGCGAATCAGTAAACTTAAAAAACCTTAAAGACGAGGCAGTAAGGGAAAATTATGAGAAAGAACTAACTGAACTCTTTGTAAAATTACCTACGGAAAGAAAAACAGTGGAAGAAGAATGGGAGATGTTCAAATCAAGCATTTTAAATACTGCAAAAATAACATGCGGAACCACGAAAAAAACGCAAAACACGGATAAAGAAAATAACAAGTTGGTGGAACGCAGAAGTAAAGAAAGCGGTAAAAGAAAAAAAGGAAAAATATAAAAAGTGGTTGAAGAGCAAACAGGAATGTGATTAAAGAGAATACAGAATAGCGAGAAGACATGTGAGTAGAATAGTAAAGAGGGAAAAACAAAAAGACTGGGAAGAGTATGGAGAAACCCTAAATAAAAACTACAAGGAGGCAACCAGAAACTTCTACAAAAAGATAAGTGCAATGCGAACCAGAGGAGAACCCTTTGACCCAACTGAAATAATTAACAGCGAAAATGGAGAACCAATAAGTGAACAAAAACAGATCCTAATAAGATGGAAGCAGTATTTCGAACAACTTCTCAACATCCCATCAGATGTCACAGGAATTCAAGAGACCTACACAGATGTCACCGAGGAACTAGAACCAGACATACTAAAAGAAGAAATTATAGAAGCCATCAGATTAGCCCCATTAAACAAATCACCAGGACAGGATGAAATACCAAATGAACTAATTAAAGCAGCAAGGGAAGTAGGAACAGCTTGGCTACATAGACTATTCAACCATGTTTGGGTAGAACAACAGACACCACGAGACTGGGGAAACGCCATAATTATCCCAATTTGGAAAAACAAAGGCAGCAAAAGAGATTGCACACAATACAGAGGCATTTCACTGTTGAGTCATACTGGGAAAATATTTTGCAAAATTCTTGAAAAAAGATTACGAACTACTTTAGAACCCCAGCTAAGCGAAACGCAGCTTGGATTTAGGAAAAACAAAGGATGCACAGACGCCATTTTTGCTCTTAGACAACTTATAGAAAAATCAATTGAATTCAATGAAACACTCTACTTAGCCTTTGTCGACCAAGAAAAGGCATTTGATAGGGTAGATAGAAACAAGCTGTGGGAAATCCTTAAACAATATGGAGTGAGTACACATCTAACAAACCTATGTAGAAGTTTATACAACAACAGTGAATGCATAGTGAGAGCAACTGGAGAACACTCAGAACCCTTCACCATAAGATCTGGAGTACGACAAGGTTGTGTCCTGTCCCCTCTCTTGTTCATAACATATATAGACAACATATGTAAAGAAACCAGCCAAGCAGAGACAGCAAGAATACCGCATGACGAGAACACAGAAGAAGAACCATCTGCAAATCTAACCATTAGAGAACTCCTGTTTGCGGACGACCAAGCACTAATAGCAAAATCAGAAGCTGAATTACAAGACCACATGAATAGTCTAAACGAAATGTGTAGGGAACATAACATGAAAATTAGCACAAGCAAAACAGAGGTAATGACTATAACTAAAGAAGAACAAACAGCAACAATTCACCTAAACGAACATCCCTTGAAACAAGTAAAGAGCTTCAAGTACCTAGGAAGTATAATATCATCAAATGGCAGATCAGAAGACGAGATCGAAAATAGGTGCAATAAGGCAAATCAACTCATTGGACAAATGGCACCAATACTAAAGAACAAACATGTATCAATAACTACTAAGAAAGCACTTTACAACACAATCTTCCTACCAACTCTGTGCTACCAATGCCAAACCTGGACAATGACAGAAAAAGAGAAAAGAAAAATCACAACAACAGAAATGAGGTTTCCTGAGAAGAATACTCAACGTATCAAGAAGAGATAAGATCAGAAATGAAGAAATCAGGACTAAAGTAGGGGTTAAAGCTGCTCTAGATTTTATTAGAAAGCAGCAAGTCAAATGGTTTGGCCATGCAAGTAGGCTACCAGTCAATAGCATGCCACAACAAGCAATGATGTACAGACCAGATGGAAACAGAGGAAGAGGCCGACCACGTAAACGTTGGACGGAGGGAATAACAGAATCCATGGGAATTTCGATATACGCCCATAACCGGGCACTCTCACGAAGTTTATACTTCACCTCGACACCGCAAGGTACAAGAGGAACATGATGAGATGAGATGAGATTAACATGCAAATATCAGTCCAGTGCGCTCTCCAGCAGTGGCAGCTATTAGTTGTATCACATATATTGGCTACGCTCCCGTTCAAAGCGAACGAACAAACAACAATAAATTCAGATATCCAATAAACCTCTCATGATATATTTGATATCTCCGTGTCGATCAGTATGTTTCAATGAATTAATCCTGACACTGTGATGTATGGCTTGGTTTGGCAAATCAACAGAATGTTTTTTTTAATTCCCGGGCATGTTTACGTTCAGTAGTTTGCCATTTCTTTCTGAACTACCGGCACTCATACCTGTGATGAAAACCAACGCAAGGCAGTCTGCTTCCAAATCGCCGCAGCTAGGTTTCAAACGCGGTATGCAGGATTACGAAATGCATTCATAACCACTTCACTACAGACCCGGCGACTATTCATGTTTGTTTCAGAAGGTACAGTTAGTTGGATGTCTTTTACAGGACATCACAATCAACCACGGCATTTATTCCAGAAGTTGGTGTTGTTGTTGTCTTCCACTTATGCCGTTAAGCGTCGTGGAGAAGGTTCACTTTAACTCTAGCGCCTGTGATTAGCCCATTTCCTCCAGTTTCTACCGGTTTGCTAACCCGTCATATAGGTTCCTTACCTAATATAAGACCGCAACGGCTTACTTTAATACATAATTACTATCAGTTACCAGTGCTGCCTTCCTGGCCTAGAGGTTAGCGACTTTTCTCCGTAATCAGCAGTGGTTCTAATCGCGTCGGTAACTTACGGGGTATGTGAGCCGGCCGCTCAGAAAGCAGGTATGTGAGCCGGCCGCTCAGAAATCAATGGCAAACTATTGAGCGTAATCTTGCCAAGAAATCAACAATCAGCTGAAAGATGCTGATGTTGACAGCGATGTCCTGTAAAGGATATGCAAAACATATATATATATATATATATATATATATATATATATATATATATATATATATATATATATATATATTATAATCAGTTACCAGTAAGTAAGCTAATTTTGTCAAAATGCCGAATAACTGTCTTTGTACATAGTTGTCTTTTTCACTTAATTAATTTCT
The DNA here is from genome assembly GCA_014155875.1 of Cepaea nemoralis. NCBI lineage: Eukaryota > Metazoa > Mollusca > Gastropoda > Stylommatophora > Helicidae > Cepaea > Cepaea nemoralis. The sequence goes on from JACEFZ010001580.1 coordinate 40,446, forward strand.
GAAAAATGTAAAAAAAAAATAATAAATAAATAAAATATTTCGTTTTCGTTATAAACGCATAAAAAATTTCGTTTCATTATATAAACTTAGCAACATCTTTATTATAACAAATCACATTTCCGATGACGTAGGCAGTCATCGAATTATGTACATACCATCATAGTTTTTGATAAAAACTACCAACAGAACTTTGTATACCAGAGTCAACGGTAATAAACCACCACTGCACAAAACATCATGAAACGGAGGCAGGTAAGTATTACTAATTAGTTCTTCTTCTTCTTCTTCTTCTTATTTTGTTCGCTTGAAATATGTCTATAACTGCAATGTTGTCTCTTGTATGAACTTAACTATCTTTTTTGGTTCACACAGTGCTCCATAGAGTTTATCTTCCACTGTCGTCTCTCTAGGCCAGAAGGTTTGCCTAGATATGTTATATTTTGGGCAGTCTTGGTGTGTGTGCTCTGCTGTCTGCGACGCCAATCCACATGTGCACATAGCTGTTTCAGCAATCTTGAATTTTGTATACATATGGTTGCGTAATCTATTGTGTCCTGTTCTGAGGTCAGAATAATGACTTGTTCTGGTCTGTCCATAACCGTGGTAGTCATCTTGAGCTGGTTTTGGTGGCTTTCTGACTGATTTGATCATTCTTTTCTGTTGGTGGTATGTAATGGGCACATCAGGCTGTTCTTCTTTGGTTCCTTCCTTAGCCAGTTGATCATTGATCAGCTCTGTCGTTTCCATGTACTCCATAGTGGGAAGGTACCCACTGTATGGTGACGTTATCCTGACTGTTAAGTTTAGAAAGTAGTGTCCTTAGTACTGGCAATTTCCCAGACAGGAGCGCCTTGAGTACTGATTTTGCATCTGTCAATAGCACCACAGGTTGTGTACCATTGCTGGTAGTTAGTAATTTCTCTGTCGCTATCTTCATTGCCTCAATTTCAGCATCATCCGGAATGCGAATCATAACTGGAAGCCTGAAGACAACGCCTATTAATGAACTAGAAAAGATCACTTGTTTACAACCAATGCATGACAGAAGAGATAGCAGAGCCCAGCAACAAGCAGAAAAATTTAGAAGATTGACAGACCACCCTATGTATAACAGGTTTAATGGTTTTGGAAAAGGAAGACTGAAGCGTAGCAACTTTGTAGAAAGTGCAAAACGAAAGATTAGGGCAGATCCCATACTTAACATATCAACAGTCAAGCCCATTTACAATGCACACAACTTCCCAGCTTGGAGACAGCAGCAACTGCCTGAGATGATAGAAAACATTCCTGGTATTGAGAAAAAGAACACTCAGAATGAAACCGAAAGAAGAAAAATAACCCTCAACTACATATGAAGACGCTGTTTTAGGGAGACTTTCTTGTTATAAACTCCTTCGGCATTCCATTGTAGTATGTTGAGTATCAATATTGGTCAATAGCTCTTAACCTACTCCTCTGTGCCTTGACTCCACAGCACAGGGGAAGGTGACCACCAGTAGTCATGGGTGGACCCCCTCGAGGCAGGGGGCCCGACACTATCACCGCCTGATGGGACTTCGCGGGATTACCACCATAACAATTAATTTTCATCTGTATCATCATGAAATGATAAAGTTACGTTGCACTGCTTTGTCAAGCCTGTGGCTCAGTACATCCGATTTCGACAAGCATTTGTTCGGGATGCTTTCCCTAGCCTTTGACTGTCCCCAGTCTACCTACAAGGCAGCAGGTTTGTGCGTCACTTCGTCTGGTCCCTCTCCCTTGACCTGTCCGACATGGGTGACCCTACCAGTAGCTGTGCTATCGTCGGACAGCTCTTGGGGTCATTGGAACGCGCAAGGTGGACACACGGCAGAGCGGCAGAGGGGAGCTCCGAAAACATACCTGCATTTGGTACAAATACCCTTATGATATTTTAGTTTTAGTTTTTGTCTTTAATCAGCTTAAATACCTTATTGTAAACTTAATGACTCATTTCCATATACCAAAAACATTTGATGGGTGCTATGCTGCTATGTCTGTGTCTTCTACAGTTTTGTTCTGATACCAGTCTGTATAAAAAGCCGAGAATGGAGTGGAGGCAGGATTTAGATAAGGTATCATTGTGTTATTAAAAATACATAATAGTGTATGTGTTAAGTACAATGTCTTTCATTAGCTTGAAATTTGTCGTTATGTGCAATGTTGTGTCTTGTGTGAATTTCAGTGTCTTGTTTGGTTCACTCAGTTTACCACTGTCGTATGTTTCCTTTATAGTGTCGTCCCTGGACTGAGGCAAATTATCACCCACATTATATTTAATCCCATATCATTATTCTAGAGAATCCACCAGATTCCGTCCACAACACTCCTTCAGTCAATAGACACCTCTTTCTTTCTCTCACTCACCACTGGATCATGCCCCCTCACATTCAGTTTTGCGAGCTACTTACTGTCCTGTGTAGATTCAACAATACGTAATCACGTGGATTTACATCGAGGCACGCATCTTCATTAATTTACATCCGGTGTGCTGATGCTAAAGTAAGGGGTTCAACCCCTACACATGACAGGGGGACTAAAATGTTGACCTATCGTCCTTGACTTGGGGACGTAAATTACAAGTACCGCTGAAGTCAGAGTGGGTTCATTTGATGGCGAGGGACACTGTTAACAGGGAAAGCTAATTCACACGCAACATTCAGTCTAGCACTACCAGAAGTAGAGTATATGGACTACGCTTGAGCTCAAAGATAGCGAGCGCCAAAAAAAATTCTTCATGTAATGATGGTCTGAATTCATTTGTTAATGTTCTGATTTTACGTGTGGACTATGCTTGTGTTCACAGTAGTAGTACATGTGTCGCCTATGCTTGTGTTCACAGTAGTAGTACATGTGTCGCCTATGCTTGTGTTCACAGTAGTAGTACATGTGTCGCCTATGCTTGTGTTCACAGTAGTAGTACATGTGTCGCCTATGCTTGTGTTCACAGTAGTAGTACATGTGTCGACTATGCTTGTGTTCACAGTAGTAGTAACATGTGTCGCCTATGCTTGTGTTCACAGTAGTAGTACATGTGTCGCCTATGCTTGTGTTCACAGTAGTAGTACATGTGTCGACTATGCTTGTGTTCACAGTAGTAGTACATGTGTCGCCTATGCTTGTGTTCACAGTAGTAAGTACATGTGTCGCCTATGCTTGTGTTCACAGTAGTAGTACATGTGTCGACTATGCTTGTGTTCACAGTAGTAGTACATGTGTCGCCTATGCTTGTGTTCACAGTAGTAGTACATGTGTCGACTATGCTTGTGTTCACAGTAGTAGTACATGTGTCGACTATGCTTGTGTTCACAGTAGTAGTACATGTGTCGACTATGCTTGTGTTCACAGTAGTAGTACATGTGTCGCCTATGCTTGTGTTCACAGTAGTAGTACATGTGTCGCCTATGCTTGTGTTCATAGTAGTAGTACATGTGTCGCCTATGCTTGTGTTCACAGTAGTAGTACATGTGTCGCCTATGCTTGTGTTCACAGTAGTAGTACATGTGTGGACTATGCTTGTGTTCACAGTAGTAGTACATGTGTCGACTATGCTTGTGTTCACAGTAGTAGTACATGTGTCGACTATGCTTGTGTTCACAGTAGTAGTACATGTGTCGACTATGCTTGTGTTCACAGTAGTAGTACATGTGTCGCCTATGCTTGTGTTCACAGTAGTAGTACATGTGTCGCCTATGCTTGTGTTCACAGTAGTAGTACATGTGTCGACTATGCTTGTGTTCACAGTAGTAGTACATGTGTCGACTATGCTTGTGTTCACAGTAGTAGTACATGTGTCGACTATGCTTGTGTTCACAGTAGTAGTACATGTGTCGCCTATGCTTGTGTTCACAGTAGTAGTACATGTGTCGCCTATGCTTGTGTTCATAGTAGTAGTACATGTGTCGCCTATGCTTGTGTTCACAGTAGTACTACATGTGTCGCCTATGCTTGTGTTCACAGTAGTAGTACATGTGTCGACTATGCTTGTGTTCACAGTAGTAGTACATGTGTCGACTATGCTTGTGTTCACAGTAGTAGTACATGTGTCGACTATGCTTGTGTTCACAGTAGTAGTACATGTGTCGACTATGCTTGTGTTCACAGTAGTAGTACATGTGTCGCCTATGCTTGTGTTCACAGTAGTAGTACATGTGTCGCCTATGCTTGTGTTCACAGTAGTAGTACATGTGTCGACTATGCTTGTGTTCACAGTAGTTAGTACATGTGTCGACTATTCTTGTGTTCACAGTAGTAGTACATGTGTCGCCTATGCGTGTGTTCACAGTAGTAGTACATGTGTCGACTATGCTTGTGTTCACAGTAGTAGTACATGTGTCGACTATGCTTGTGTTCACAGTAGTAGTACATGTGTCGACTATGCTTGTGTTCACAGTAGTAGTACATGTGTCGACTATGCTTGTGTTCACAGTAGTAGTACATGTGTCGCCTATGCTTGTGTTCACAGTAGTAGTACATGTGTCGACTATGCTTTGTGTTCACAGTAGTAGTACATGTGTCGACTATGCTTGTGTTCACAGTAGTAGTACATGTGTCGACTATGCTTGTGTTCACAGTAGTAGTACATGTGTCGCCTATGCTTGTGTTCACAGTAGTAGTACATGTGTCGACTATGCTTGACTTCAAAGCCAGCGAATGCAAAAAAAATAAGTGGTGTGGCTAGTTCATCATCATGTGATTGTTACAGACATTTTTATGCACAAACTTCATGGCTTCAGTGATGACTCCAGGGGTTTTCCAGAATTAAACTGCACTCATGGTCTGAACAGCACAGTCTGGAGAACGAACCCACGACCTTCCGAGCGTGAGGCAGACAGCTGACCACTTGGCCATGGAGAGCCCTGGGGACACACCAGATACTGGCACTGAGGTGTCGGGTGTAGACTGTATTCTATGCCATGATATCAATGCATGAGGTGTTCAGTTTCCTTCCACACCATCTCTGATCAGACAATCACAGGAAAATATCAGGTATCTATTGTATGAGGCCGAGTCCATCATTAAAAAAAAATAATCATGCTCTATTGATTGAACCCAGACCACTGTGTTTTGGCAGGCCAGCACCCTAACCACTATGACTCCCTGTTACGAATTAGCAGATAATATTTTAATTAGTTTCCTTTCTGTGTATTTTATAAGATTCAGTACCAGTGATTCATCAGTATTTTATTGGTAACTCCTCGCAGGAAATGTTTTTTTTAAATATTCCTCGACCCTCATTAAGTTGTTACATTAACCCACATTATCCATTGTTAAATTTTGTTTAGTATTGTAGGGTGCGAGGGGGAAGGGGGAAAAAGGGGGGGGGGGGGTCCATGGTCACTGTTGCACGCAGCCAGCGGTTCAGTTTTCCAATCTGTTTGGTTTCGCCGGTCCTATTGATCAGATTATATGTTCCTGCACGTTAACCCCTTCTGTAGAATCAGGCTACTAAAACATTTCTTTAGACCAAAATATTAAATGGTTTAAATAAGTAATTTGAATATAACCAGTGTTCTTGTACTGAAGATTATGAATGTATTTCTAGATCATACTAGATGAATGTCAATTGAAATAATTCATTTTAAAACGTAATATTTCTGATGAGAAAATATCGGGGGTTGAATTACAGACCGCTGAATTAGAGTTTTGGAGATCTATCTATGTAGAACTTTATTCAAATAAATTATATAGTATATTTAAATGTATGTTGAAATTGGACTGCATCATCATCATGGGCATTGGAAGCGACCCCTAAACTTGCGGTGCAATTGGTTTTCATTTTGTCATCTCTCTCTCTCCCCAAGATTGTGTTTATTAGAGAAATTGTATTGCACTACCTACTAACTACTACTATTTATTCCACATAGTATATCTATATCACACCCAGTAGGAATGTTGTAGATCATTATCCAACATCAACAAATTGCAAGAGGTTGTTGCAGGCCATATTTGATCCAGGAGGCCGCCATTTTTCCAAGAATGGCGGAAATGAAGAGTGCAAATGCTATGAGCTAGTTTTTTTTTTTTTTTTACAAAAAGAAGGTCTTAAAATTTGAGGGGATCCACTTCATTGTACTCGATTTACCCCTTATGGCTCGTTCTCTTTCAGCGCTATGTTTATATTAAAGTTGAAAATAGCCAACTTGACGAGAACAGCAAATCATGTAATTGTGCAGAGTGTGCTTTAGCAAATGTCTTCTGCTCTTTATCTCCAGTTATATCATAAACCCTAAACCAATTAATACCAAGCCGTTCTAATGGCTACTACCTGTTGCTGTCTACTGCAGCTTCCCCCATGTCCTCACAATATTATTTAGTCCCCAGATTATCCTTATGCACATAGAACCATAGTCCATAAGTGCGAAGACACCCCCCCCCCCCTCTCCTCAGTATCATCCATAGCGTATTGTTTTTGCTCACTATTCTTCGTTGAAGGCTGGTAGGGGACTCAATGCATTGAGGGCGATGGCAGCAACCACCAGCGTAGAAACCAGAGGATGCTTTACAGGCTCTTTCAGCAGTTAATAATTTCTGTCATTGAGTATGGTTTGGGGCTGTTGACAGTATTTAAAAAAGCCAGCTTGAAAGGTTGGAGCGCATACAGAATGCTGCCATGAGGGTAAGCCTGGGATGCACAAAGGACACCCAGTTATTATGCATGAGGCATATCCTGGCGCTACCAACAATGACGGATGGGCATACTGCCCTTCAGCTAAATGGTACATGAGAGTTGCTGTAGACAGGGATCACCCCCTGCAGGAAGCTATGGATATGATCAAGAGGTTATAGACGAAGACGATGCCAGTCCTGGATGGCACAGGTAGAACTATAAATACGTTAGGTGTGTGATCTAAAGACCACCAGTCATGAAAGAGAGTGGGTTGATGTTCTAGAAGACATGACGGACTGGCACAATGTAATAGTAACACTGGGTAGTGTGTGCAGAGAATGGGAGCGGGCTGCACTGAGTTTAAAGTATTACAACTCATCCAGTGTAACATACATCAAGGCGACATAGTCAGTGGTGAGAAACAGACGTAGTGGTTGGGGTTTTATTGCAAAGGCTCATGGACATGTCTTCAATAAATGAGAGTGTGGCAAATTAGACTACGACCTCCAGCATGAGAATTGAGGTGGAAGCAGTAACTGCGGCATTCCGTTGGTTGGAGGAGACTACTGCAACATTGCATTCATTACGGATTCTAGGAGTATGCTTAGTAAGGTGGCGAAAGGAATATTTCGTGTGAAATGGTTATCGTCGCTTCAGAGGTCACAGATTGTGAGAATTGTATGGATATTTTTCTCTAGCCACGTAGGGGAGCGGGTGAATGAACAGGCTGATAGGCTGGCAGGATATGCACCTCTTGGTGGTAGATTGCCTATGGACAAGGGGGAGGTGGTCATGCGCTTGTGGGAGAAGGCGGGGAACATACTGAGAACCCGTGTATGGAAAGAATAAGATTGGCGGGGGGCGGGGGGGGGGGGGGGGGTGGGGGGGGGGGGGGTCGGCAGAGGTTCTAGAAGAATCTCAAAACTGAGAGGGAAGGCCAGAGAACTTTAAATTAGATAGCGGTGGGAACGATTAGTAGAATGACTCCCCGCTTGCTGTTGAACGAGGGGACGAAGTAAGCATGGGAATGTCCTGAGCGCAGTGATGTTGGTTCTTTACTCAACTCTTCTTTGGCGTCCTGTAAAATTATTCTGTTTGGCCTCACCATTGAGATTTCTTGTTCTTGCAGTCTTGTCATGGTTGCACATTCACAGTCATCGATTGTTCCGTTTAGTCTCGCTGCCCTTTTGTGGGCATTCAGTATATCAGCCTAGGCCATTGCTTGCCCTCTTTTCGGAGTAGCCATGCCCGCAAACTATAGATAGTGTTTAGTAGTGCATCTCAGCCGAACGCTATCCCCTTCTTATTTATCTTTCTCTAATTCTCTTATCTGCGTTTTTCTAGGTCTCTGATTATTTTCGTTTGCTTTTTTTTTTTTTTTTTTTTTTTTTTTTTTTTAAATGTTGCATATCTCTTACAGGACGTTGCAGTCAACACCAGCATTTGTCAGCTGCTGTTAATGTACTTGGCAAGTTTTACGTTCAGTAGTTTGCCAATGCTTTCTGAACGACCGGCTCACTTACCCCCACAAGTTACCAACGTGGCGTGAACCGCTGCCGATTCTCACAGCTGCTGTTTTCACCACGCGAATATACGGGATTACAAACAATGTCGTTACCACCTTGGCCGGGGAGACCGGTTTGCTCGGTACAACTGTTATATTTTATCAGCATTCACGACGGTATTTCTAAAAATGCGCATACTTGGGAAAAAACGGAGCTCCATATGCACAAAGCTAACTCAGCTTTAAATTTAGACGCGTCAAATTGGGATGCAGAGGTGTTTCCAAGGCACCAGGGCAGGGTTACATACTGGCCAAGACCTATTGACGCGTCCTCGTCGAGCGTCCTGGGCAACAGGTCCTTTCGGGGTCCTGGCTAAAGTCAGTAGGATCGCCGATTCCTCCGAAGTCGGAGAGTGTCTGCCTGTACGGCGAGGAACCACAAGTCTGCACACCAATAAGCCAGACATGGGACAACGGATACTCACGCAAAACTCAGGTCCTGTATGACATCACACTGATGTTGGACAACAGGATTTCTTCATCCGACATACAGGACTTCGCGTTGGAGCTCAAGCCAACTCCTGAGGTATATCGCCAGTATCATATAATGTGCTCAGCAGTCTGGTGACTTGATCTAGTCCAAATTCTTCTAAAGCTTTAATCATTTCTGTTTTGATGTTGTCTGCACCGGGGGCCTTGCCAGCTTTCATATGCTTAAGAACATTTCGAACCTCCATCTCCAAAATTGGCGGTCCTTCATTATTAAATCTAACATCATACTGTTCGTCTCTGTTATCATCATAAAGGTGTTTGACATAATCTGTCCATACCTGTAGAATCTGGTCTTTTTCTATTATGATTTTGCCATCTTCAGTTTTTAGACACCCTGTTGATGTACTTGTTCTTTTATTAGTAAGTTCCTGAATTCTTTTGTGCACTAATTTGGTATTTTAACTGTTGTGTTGGCTTTCAATTTCTAAGCACTTTTCCTCAAGCCATGCTTCTTTTGCCTCCTTACATAATGTTCTGACTTGTCTGTGAATTTCTTCATATTTGACAGAATTATTTTTGTTGAGTCTTCTTGTTTCCATGAGGTGTAAAATTTCTTCAGTCATCCATTTCTTACGACCAACCTTCTTTAATTTTGGAATAGTTGTTTCTGCAGCCACATTGATTGAATTCTTCAGCGTTTCCCATTGATCATCCACATCCTGGAATAGGATCTCTAGATCAGACAAAATTTCAAATCTGTTCTGTACTTCTATGTTGAATTTGTTTTGTATTTCCTTGTCATTACTCAATGTACACAAATCATATTTAGTGTTTGCCTCTTATATACTTGACTTTCTTCAACTTTATCCTCAATGTTCCTGTGAACACAATCCACATGTTTTCAAAATTGTATTTGCAGTTTACAGAACAGGATGAAAAAGTGGAAGAACCAGCACAGGAATTATCAGAAGCGTCCACAAGTTCAATGCCGGTAATCATGGGAGGTCATTGTTTCGTCATGTTATACGCTGACTAGAGTCGTGAATAAGAGTTGTGTTCTATTCCCAACCATGCCATGTGGTCAGATCATCCTTATATGTACTTCTCTGCCTTCCCCGTGTTCTTTCCCCCTTAATCTTGTCAGCTGTCACCAGGTATTCTAGTTTATTTCTTTTTATACGCGATGCTGTAAACAGTAGTAGTACATGTGTCGACTATGCTTGTGTTCACAGTAGTAGTACATGTGTCGCCTATGCTTGTGTTCACAGTAGTAGTACATGTGTCGACTGTGCTTGTGTTCACAGTAGTAGTACATGTGTCGACTATGCTTGTGTTCACAGTAGTAGTACATGTGTCGACTATGCTTGTGTTCACAGTAGTAGTACATGTGTCGACTATGCTTGTGTTCACAGTAGTAGTACATGTGTCGACTATGCTTGTGTTCACAGTAGTAGTACATGTGTCGACTATGCTTGTGTTCACAGTAGTAGTACATGTGTCGACTATGCTTGTGTTCACAGTAGTAGTACATGTGTCGACTATGCTTGTGTTCACAGTAGTAGTACATGTGTCGCCTATGCTTGTGTTCACAGTAGTAGTACATGTGTCGACTATGCTTGTGTTCACAGTAGTAGTACATGTGTCGCCTATGCTTGTGTTCACAGTAGTAGTACATGTGTCGCCTATGCTTGTGTTCACAGTAGTAGTACATGTGTCGACTATGCTTGTGTTCACAGTAGTAGTACATGTGTCGACTATGCTTGTGTTCACAGTAGTAGTACATGTGTCGCCTATGCTTGTGTTCACAGTAGTAGTACATGTGTCGACTATGCTTGACTTCAAAGCCAGCGAATGCAAAAAAAATAAGTGGTGTGGCTAGTTCATCATCATGTGATTGTTACAGACATTTTATGCACAAACTTCATGGCTTCAGTGATGACTCCAGGGGTTTCCAGAATTAAACTGCACTCATGGTCTGAACAGCACAGTCTGGAGAACGAACCCTCGACCTTCAGAGCGTGAGGCAGACAGCTGGACCACTTGGCCATGGAGAGCCCTGGGAACACACCAGATACTGGCACTGAGGTGTCGGGTGTAGACTGTATTCTATGCCATGATATCATGGCATGAGGTGTTCAGTTTCCTTCCACACCATCTTTCCTGATCAGACAAATCACAGGAAATGATCAGGTATCTATTGTATGAGGCCGAGTCCATCATAAAAGAAAATAATCATGCCTCTATTGATTGAACCCAGACCACTGTGTTTGGCAGGCCAGCACCCTAACCACTATGACTCCCTGTTACGAATTAGCAAGATAATATTTTAATTAGTTTCCTTTCTGTGTATTTTATAAGATTCAGTACCATGTGATTCATCAAGTATTTATTGGTAACTCCTCGAAGGAATGTGTTTTTTAAATAATTCCTCGACCCTCATTAAGTTTTTACATTAACTCACATTATCCATTGTTAAATTTTGTTTAGTATTGTAGGGTACGAGGGGGAAGGGGGGGAAGGGGGGGGGGGTCCATGGTCACTGTTGCACGCAGCCAGCACCCCCCCCCCCTCCCCCACTCTCCTCAGTATCATCCATAGCGTATTGTTTTTGCAGACTATTCTTCGTTGAAGGCTGGTAGGGGACTCAATGCATTGAGGGCGATGGCAGCAACCACCAGGGTAGACCAGAGGATGCTTTACAGGCTCTTTCAGCAGTTAATAATTTCTGTCATTGAGTATGGTTTGGGGCTGCTGACAGTATCAAAAAGCCAGCTTGAAAGGTTGGAGCGCATACAGAATGCTGCCATGAGGGTAATCCTGGGGTGCACCAATTATTTGCATGAGGCATATCCTGGCGCTACCAACAATGACGGATGGGCATACTGCCCTTCAGGCTAAATGGTACATGAGAGTTGCTGTAGACAGGGATCACCCCCTGCAGGAAGCTATTGATATGGTCAAGGGTCAAAGACGAAGACGTGGCCGGTCCTGGATGGCACAGGTAGAACTATAAATACGTTAGGTGTGTGATCTAAAGACCACCAGTCATGAAAGAGAGTGGGTTGATGTTCTAGAAGACATGACGGACTGGCACAATGTAATAGTAACACTGGGTAGTGTGTGCAGAGAATGGGAGCGGGCTGCACTGAGTTTAAAGTATTACAACTCATCCAGTGTAACATACATCAAGGCGACATAGTCAGTGGTGAGAAACAGACGTAGTGGTTGGGGTTTTATTGCAAAGGCTCATGGACATGTCTTCAATAAATGAGAATGTGGCAAATTAGACTACGACCTCCAGCATGAGAATTGAGGTGGAAGCAGTAACTGCGGCATTCCGTTGGTTGGAGGAGACTACTGCAACATTGCATTCATTACGGATTCTAGGAGTATGCTTAGTAAGGTGGCGAAAGGAATATTTCGTGTGAAATGGTTATCGTCGCTTCAGAGGTCACAGATTGTGAGAATTGTATGGATATTTTTCTCTAGCCACGTAGGGGAGCGGGGTGAATGAACAGGCTGATAGGCTGGCAGGATATGCACCTCTTGGTGGTAGATTGCCTATGGACAAGGGGGAGGTGTCATGCGCTTGTGGGAGAAGGCGGGGAACATACTGAGAACCCGTGTATGGAAAGAATAAGATTGGCGGGGGGCGGGGGGGGGGGGGGGGGGGGGTCGGCAGAGGTTCTAGAAAGAATCTCAAAACTGAGAGGGAAGGCCAGAGAACTTTAAATTAGATAGCGGTGGGAACGACTTAGTAGAATGACTCCCCGCTTGCTGTTGAACGAGGGGACGAAGTACGCATGGGAATGTCCTGAGCGCAGTGATGTTGGTTCTTTACTTCAACTCTTCTTTGGCGTTCTGTAAAATTATTCTGTTTGGCCTCACCATTGAGATTCTTGTTCTTGCAGTCTTGTCATGGTTGCACATTCACAGTCATCGATTGTTCCGTTTAGTCTCGCTGCCCTTTTGTGGGCATTCAGTATATCAGCCTAGGCCATTGCTTGCCCTCTTTTCGGAGTAGCCATGCCCGCAAACTATAGATAGTGTTTAGTAGTGCATCTCAGCCGAACGCTATCCCCTTCTTATTTTATCTTTCTCTATTCTCTTATCTGCGTTTTTCTAGGTCTCTGATTATTTTCGTTTGCTTGTTTTTGTTTTTTTTTTTTGTTTTTTTTTAAATGTTGCATATCTCTTACAGGACGTTGCAGTCAACACCAGGCATTTGTTCAGCTGCTGTTAATGTACTGGCAAGTTTTACGTTCATTAGTTTGCCAATGCTTTCTGAACGACCGGCTCACTTACCCCCACAAGTTACCAACGTGGCGTGAACCGCTGCCGATTCTCACAGCTGCTGTTTTCACCACGCGAATATACGGGATTACAAACAATGTCGTTACCACCTTGGCCGGGGAGACCGGTTTGCTCGGTACAACTGTTATATTTTATCAGCATTCACGACGGTATTTCTAAAAATGCGCCACTTGGAAAAAACGGAGCTCCATATGGACAAAGCTAACTCAGCTTTAAAATTAGACGCGTCAAATTGGGATGCAGAGGTGTTTCCAAGGCACCAGAGCAGGGTTACATACTGGCCAAGACCTATTGACGCGTCCTCGTCGAGCGTCCTGGGCAACAGGTCCTTTCGGGGTCCTGGCTAAAGTCAGTAGGATCGCCGATTCCTCCGAAGTCGGAGAGTGTCTGCCTGTACGGCGAGGAACCACCAGTCTGCACACCAATAAGCCAGACATGGGACAACGGGATACTCCCCAAAACTCAGGTCCTTGTATGACATCACACTGATGTTGGACAACAGGATGTCTTCATCCGACATACAGGACTTCGCGTTGGAGCTCAAGCCAACTCCTGAGGTATATCGCCAGTATCATATAATGTGCTCAGCAGTCTGGTGACTTGATCTAGTCCAAATTCTTCTAAAGCTTTAATCATTTCTGTTGTGATGTTGTCTGCACCGGGGGGCCTTGCCAACCTTCTTTAATTTTGGAATAGTTGTTTCTGCAGCCACATTGATTGAATTCTTCAGCGTTTCCCATTGATCATCCACATCCTGGAATAGGATCTCTAGATCAGACAAAATTTCAAATCTGTTCTGTACTTCTATGTTGAATTTGTTTTGTATTTCCTTGTCATTACTCAATGTACACAAATCATATTTAGTGTTGCCTCTTATATACTTGACTTTCTTCAACTTTATCCTCAATGTTCCTGTGAACACAATCCACATGTTTTCAAAATTGTATTTGCAGTGTTCAGAACAGGATGAAAAAGTGGAAGAACCGGGACAGGAATTATCAGAAGCGTCCACAAGTTCCATGCAGGTAATCATTGGTATACGCTGACTAGAGTCGTAGATAAGCGTTGTGTTATATTCCCAACCATGCCATGTGGTCAGATCATCCTTATATGTACTTCTCTGCCTTCCCCGTGTTCTTTCCCCCTTAATCTTGTCAGCTGTCACCAGGTATTCTAGTTTATTTCTTTTTATACGCGATGCTGTAAACAGTAGTAGTACACATGTGTGGACTATGCTTGTGTTCACAGTAGTAGTACATGTGTGGACTATGCTTGTGTTCACAGTAGTAATACATGTGTCGACTATGCTTGTGTTCACAGTAGTAGTACATGTGTCGACTATGCTTGTGTTCACAGTAGTAGTACATGTGTCGACTAGCTTGTTTTGTTCACAGTAGTAGTACATGTGTCGACTATGCTTGTGTTCACAGTAGTAGTACATGTGTGGACTATGCTTGTGTTCACAGTAGTAGTACATGTGTGGACTATGCTTGTGTTCACAGTAGTAGTACATGTGTCGACTATGCTTGTGTTCACAGTAGTAGTACATGTGTCGACTATGCTTGTGTTCACAGTAGTAGTACATGTGTGGACTATGCTTGTGTTCACAGTAGTAGTACATGTGTCGACTATGCTTGTGTTCACAGTAGTAGTACATGTGTGGAATATGCTTGTGTTCACAGTAGTAGTACATGTGTGGACTATGCTTGTGTTCACAGTAGTAGTACATGTGTGACTATGCTTGTGGTTCCACAGTAGTAGTACATCGTTGTGGGACTATGCTTTGTGTTCACAGTAGTAGTACATGTGGTGACTATGCTTGTGTTCACAGTAGTAGGTACATGTGTGGGGACTATGCTTGTGTGCACAGTAGTAGTACATGTGTCGACTATGGCTTGTGTTTCACAGTAGTAGTACATGTGTCGGACTATGCTTGTGTTTCACAGTAGTAGTACATGTGTGGCCTTGCTTGTGTTCACAGTAGTAGTACATGTGTGGAATATGCTTGTGTTCAACAGTAGTAGTACATTGTGTCGGACTATGACTCTGTGTTCACAGTAGTAGTACATGTGTCGACTATGCTTGTGTTCACAGTAGTAGTACATGTGTCGACTATGCTTTGGGTTCACAGTAGTAGTACATGTGTCGACTATGCTTGTGTTCACAGTAGTAGTACATGTGTGGACTATGCTTGTGTTCACAGTAGTAGTACATGTGTGGCTATGCTTGTGTTCACAGTAGTAGTACATGTGTGGACTATGCTTGTGTTCACAGTAGTAGTACATGTGTCGACTATGCTTGTGTTCACAGTAGTAGTACATGTGTCGACTATGCTTGTGTTCACAGTAGTAGTACATGTGTCGACTATGCTTGTGTTCACAGTATTAGACATGTGTCGCCTATGCTTGTGTTCACAGTAGTAGTACATGTGTGGACTATGCTTGTGTTCACAGTAGTAGTACATGTGTCGCCTATGCTTGTGTTCACAGTAGTAGTACATGTGTGGACTATGCTTGTGTTCACAGTAGTAGTACATGTGTCGACTATGCTTGTGTTCGCACAAACATCGCGCACTGACAATCCATAGCAATCATTTCAGCATGAACAATATCACTACAATACATAATAATACATGCAAGCAATAAACATCTCACTTACAAGTCAAACTATTCAAGCATTACTCAGGGTTGCGTGTTGTTATGGTGTCTGGCGTTGGTACAGACAACGCGTCGCAACCTCGGGTGTGAGACCTTGACACTAGCTTCAAATATACACAGTTTATGCTTTTTAAAAAAAAGTTAGACATAGAACTAAGATTCCAGTCCATTATTTTGTTAAGAACCTAAAGACGTTGTATGCTTAAACTTATGTCTAGATTACTCCCTTGAGTCAAACAAGTAAATTACTGGAGGACATGACGGGATTGAAACAAGAACTCAAACTATGCAAACGCAAACTTGCAAAGGTGAGTTTGTTAAAATATACGGTAAGCAAATATATTTATTTCCTTTTAATGATGTTTCCACCTTGTCGTGGTGGGGGAGTTTGCGTTTCTCAATGACCCCGAGAGCTATGCCGGCGGTAGGGTAGCTACCAGCAGGACCTCCCAAGCCGGACAGGTCAAAGGGTAGAGAACAGACAAAGAGAAACACCCTGGTCCTCGAGGTTGGGGGTTGAAGCGTGGGGTTAACATCCCCACCGGGACGCAGAGGTGTTTCCAAGGCACCAGTGCCGGGTTATATACTGGCCAAGACCTATTGACGCGTCCTCGTCGAGCGTCCTGGGCAACAGGTCCCTTTGGGGTCCTGGCTAAGGTCAATAGGATCGCCGATTCCTCCGAAGTCAGAGAGTGTCTGCCTGTACGGCAGACATGGGACAACGGATACTCATGCAAACCTCAGGTCCTGTATGACTTCACACTGATGTTGGACAACAGGATGTCTTCATCCGACATACAGGACTTCGCGTTGGAGCTCAAGCCAACGAACACAAGCAAGCAAGCAAGAACATCCCCACCTTTGTAAAAAATATTTTTCTTACGAAACAGATGCATAAGCCTCGATTTCGGACTGACTTATTTGGACAACGACCTTGGAACTAAATGACATCAACAACGTCCAAAAGGAAGAGCAATATAGAAATGAATGTAAAGAGGCTACAAAAATAGTTCGACAGCAGAAGCGAGAATATATGAGTAATATAATCAAAGATATGGAAACTAATCACCATAAAAACGAATCCAGAAAGTTTTTAAAAGAACAATGAAACGAGGGCACCAACACAACACATATAGTTTAAAAGACAAAAATGGGAATATGATAAATACCAATGAGTAAATTGTAACACATGGAAAGAATATTTTGTTGAATTACTAAATTGTGAAGCTCCAAGTAACACTTTCCCACGGGAAGAGGTTCTAACGTGTGAACCACAAATTGAAGAACCTACATTTGAAGAAACCCTATATGTAATCACACGACTTAAAAACAATAAGGCAACTGGGGCTGATGGAATTGCTGCTGAATTTATAAAGTCAGGTGGTCATGCATTACATCTAAAGCTATACGAACTAATAATAAAAATCTGGAGGACAGAAGAATTACTCCATGACTGGAAAGAGTCATTATTGATACCTATCTTTAAGAAAGGAGACAAGTTCAAATGTGAAAATTATAGATATGCACTACTGACGAGCTCAAACGAGAGCGAAACTTGAGTATAATGCTTCCATATTGCCAGGGTGCGATCAGCGTTGCCAGTGGTTGGTTGTGCTCAATATTTAAATTTCAAATACCGAAACAAACAAATAATCAATAACCTTTCTACATACTGTTTGGTTATTGCATGGTGGTTTAATTCCAGATTCTTGCACCCATCGACGAAATTACCGTTTACTTAAACCCAAAGCATGCACTGTTCTTTTTTCGGAATTCGTAATAGTATAAAACAGTTTCCTGCGATCAGCTTCTATACAAAAATATGTGTACAACTTCATAGCGATGCTTTGAAGTGTATACACAATTTCGCATTCTTCTTCTTCTTCTTCTTCTGCGTTCATCCGGATTTTTTTTCGGATGTGACTGCGTTGTGCCTGTTTACAGCAGAGCTGCGTTCTTGCGCCGTTAGGCCGACACATCCGACTTCTGCGGGCATTTGCTGACCGGGTTAACCTTCCCGGGGGTTTCTTAGGACGTTTGAATATCACTGTTGTGGTGGTATCCCCCATCCTAGCTGGCCCATATAGAACAGCCAAAGACATCCTGGTCAACCCTCAAAGGAAGGCAGGGGCAGACCATGGGCATTCCCCGCCACCCAAGGAGGCTTCCATACTTGCAGAGCCATCACACAGCGCTCTGGCACTGGGCTCACCCAAGGAATCGTCACGTCCTGCACATGGCTGCTTAGCCTCACTTCCGTATATTGGGCCTTCCGTTCACCATGGGCTGTTCCTCCGGAAACCAGAAGAATGCAGTCTGCAGATGACATCCACACAGTTAGCTTTCGATTAAGACTTTCCACATAATGGATTTGCTATCCAAGCAATATTCCATTTCGTGTCACTAGGACACTTTTTCCACCTATTACGAAGCCCACACAATGAGCTTTTGATTCGGACTTTCCACGTAATGGATTTGCTACCCAAGCAATATTCCATTTCATGCCTCTGGGACGCTTTTGTAATCGACATACCTGTGGTATGAAGTGTGGCAGTCTAAATGCATCTTCATGCACCTTCAATCCCATTGAAAAATATTCACACATTTCAATGTTAGCGATAAGTGGTAAGATTAATAATAATAATAATAATAATAATAATAATAATAATAATAATAATAATAATAATAATAATAATAATAATAATCAGGTTTCATGAAATAACCCACAGTTTGACGACACCTCTGAACAGTCATTTAAAATTATGAATTTCATCTTTGACCCGTAAATTATATACCGCATATAAACAAACTTTGAAATCTGCTGTAAAATCTCCAGAACAAGAATTGTTTTGTTGGGTGGACATAATGATAAGGTTATATGCTAAATCTCATCATTTTCCTTCAATTGGTTACTAAGATATGGAATTTTATATTGGGGCAGACAAAAATAAACACACGGTAGTAATTTCTCCGCAGTTTGTTTGAAAGCCGATCTCTCTGGCCGAGGGGTTACAACACTTTCTCCGTAATCCCGTTTATCACGCAGAGTCTCGTAAGCGGGCGAGAGCTGGGAGCGCTTCGTCCCCCGCTGGTGACTTGCGGGATAACTCAGTCGGCCGCTCAGAAAGCAATGGCAAACTACTGAGCGTAATGTTGCCAAGAAATCAACAGACAGCTGAAAGATGCTGCTGTTGACAGCGATGTCCTGTAAAGGATATGCAAAAAAAAAACATTGTTTGAAATATTTTGCATTTTTTACCGTGAACGGATATTAACAGCTCAAATTGTCCTTATCAATCACATTCGCTACCACCATAGGTAAAAGTTATTAGGCCTTTTTAAAGCTCAAACTATCGGCTGTCAAGACGGCAAGGTGCCAATGTATGTATTGTATTTTTTATTCACCAACAGGTTCTTCTGTTGAATGAAATGTGGAAGAAGCGTTTCAGACGAGATCTTCAACGAAATGTAGAAATACAAATACAAAGAACAACCCAAGATGTCAAAAACCAGTTTGGAGCACTCATTGACACGCATCTGTGTTGCGCCGTGTGCGGTGAGAGACTTATTAAGGTAGGTCTAATGTTTAAGTATATGTAAACTAGTGAATTATGCTAGTATGTTAAAGTATCATAATATGTCTAGTTTAATTAATATGTTTTATGTGTATTGGATGTTTGATATATTTATTTGTTAAATGAAAACATACCAATATAAGTGTTATGTTATTGTGCGCGCATTGGCACCTTGCCTATCGATTGCATTGGAAGCAGAGGTGGAATGGTACAGACATTACCCACAACTGGTATTGGGTATATGGTGCTTAGCCCTTTCAGGTATTTTGGACTGAGCGGCCTATTTTGGCTCGAAATGTTCTTTGACAATGTGGTCAAAAAATGCTTGACGTTTCTGGAGGAGGATTTCCTGCAGTGGTTTTTCTGTCCTGCCTTTTCTTTACAGCTCTTGCAGTCCTGGTTGCCTCACACATGACTGCACCCTTGTGTAATGATGCACGCCACGAATTTTGGTCTCTGGCTGCAGTCTCCCAGGTGTCATGATGGATTCCAAAAGCATTCAGAGAGATTTACAGAGTATCTTTAAAGCGTTTCCTCTGGCCACCTTGGGAGCGTTTACCACAACGCAGTTCGCTGTAAAAAAATTCGTTTAGGGAGCCTGTGATCTGGCATGCGAGTCAAGTGACCATCCCAGCGAATCTGATTCTTCATCAGTAGAGTGTGGATACTGGGTATGGACGCTCTTTCTATGACTTCAGTGTCTGGGAGCTTGTCTTGCCATTTAATCTTCAGTAGCTTCCTTAGGCAGACTGTGTGGAAGTGGGTTTTTTTTCCTAGCGTGTCGCTGATAAACAGTCCATGTTTCACAAGCATATAGCAGTGTGGATAATACAACTGCTTTGTAGACTTTTAGCTTTGTTTGCAGGCTTATTCCAGTTCTGTCCCATACATTCTTGTACAGTCTGCCAAAGGCCACACTGGCCTTGGAGATTCTTGCATTCACTTCGTCATCAATTGTGGCAGCTTGTGACACAGTGCTGCCAAGATAGGTGAATTTGTCCACAACACTTAGTCTATGACCATTCACTTTGATATTCGGTACAGTGTGATTATTCCCTGGAGCTAGCTGGTACATAACTACAGTCTTCTCCAAGTTGATATAGAGCCCAAAGTTGGCACAGGCATGTGAGAAAGCTGTAACATTATGTTGCATGTCCGCCTGAGTTGGCGTATAGAGCGCAATCATCAGCAAACAGGAGCTCTCTGACGGTGTCGCTGTTAATTTTGGTTTTGGCTTTCAGCCTTCTGAGATTGAATAACTTTCAATCCATACGGTAGTTGATGTCTATTCCAGAAAGATATATGACGTTGGATGAAGAATGACTTGCGCGATAACTTGGATTAAAGTGAGGAAGAGTTGCGCAATTCGTCGACCTCACTCTCTCGCCTGAGTCCATCTGAGTCCAGTGGCAAGACAAGTCTAGACGACTGGTGACGAATACAGGTGAAGTGGATGTGTCAGGATCTTAAACGTTAGACCTAACATATGTGAGACAAGTACAAGTACAAAATGATTGGACTTGACACGCAATGACACTGAGTTCAATGGATTTATTTACAAGTCACATGCAATACGATCTAGTTTGGCATGTGATGATCATTACTATACATATACAATACATCAGTACACTTACAGACAAAACCCACAGCTTCACAGTCTGTCTCACAAGATATACAAGCACTCGACTTTCGGGCACAGAACTACACGAAGCCTTTCTCAACCCACACGTCCTGTCATGTCCGAGTTCCCAAGCCGTCTGCCGGTTTCCCCGCACAGCGCTTGCCTTGTGGATTGGCTTCACGAGGACTGCGTGCGTCTTGCTTTGTCCTTGCCTGACCGCTGACTATCACGTCAGCCAGCAACCTGCGGGCAGGTAACTGTTACTCGCCTGGCGGGCGTAACGATGTTACTGCATCCCGGTTGGAGACTTTTGCAGATAATTCTGGGTGAACGCTGCAATGCAGTCACCTGAGGTATAATTTCTCACAATACCTTGATACTTTTTGTACTGGTTTTCTTTTTCCAGTCTTTCAGATTTCTTAGACTCTTTATCTATGGCAGTGTCAGCTTCAAGTTGTTTAATTTTGAGTTGTAATTCAAGGTCCTCTCGTTTACTTTGAGCTGAGATTTCTGCCTTCCTCAATTCATTATGGCTGGAATCACAGCATTATACCAACGTGTGTGTACTAAGTGACTCAATGAGGATGATACAGAAGGTCGAAGCTGGATCTGTACGTAGACAGTGGACTGAGTCGCTGCGGAAGTCTGTTGTCCGTAAAGTCACCTTCATCTTCGTCCCGGGACATGCGGAGTCGAGGGAAATGAACGAGCTGATAAACTGGCTGGCTCTGCACACTCTGTAGATGGAAAGCCCATGGATCGTGCCGATGTTATTATCGTCCTCAAAGATATGGCCAGAACAGAGGACTTTGACGTCAATGAATCCACATCGCTGTCCAGGATGAAAGACTTGGGAGTAAGAATCGGCACAGCCAGACGCGAGAGGTACATCGGCGCCTCGTCAACCAACAAGGCGCCTCGTCAACCAACACCTCTGCGTCCCATTGATTAATTTAAGCATGGGATTCTTCTCTTTCAGGCAAACATCCTCGTGTGTGGACACAGTTTTTGCGAGTTTTGTATAGGTCGGTGGAAGCGGATCAGGAACAGCTGTCCTGTCTGTAGATTGCCAATCGCATCACAGATCAGATGTTTTAACCTAGATAGCTTTGTGGATGACGCAGTGGACCTAATTGGAGAAGACGCAAAAGACATGAGAAGTGAATTAAAACGAGAAAGAGAGGGTAAGTATAAAAATGTAAAAGCGGGGTAAAAAAGAATTGACTAATTATGCAAGAACATTCGAATGGATTTCATTATACATGTGTGTGTGTGCGCGCGTGCGTGCGTGCGTGTGTGTGCGTGCGTGCGTGCGTGCGTGTGTGTGTGTGTGTGTGTGTGTGTGTGTAAAAGACCACAGTCAGGTGTAAGTCAAATATGACTGAGCTACCGTATGATAGAAGATGTAGTACTACCTGCTTTCTATTAGCGCCGAATGCTGGGCGGCGCTCGCAAACCCGACACTCCACACTGTGCCAACGGCTTCCGGCTGAAGAGCACAATTGTGATGATGCAAGCCTAACCCTAGCTAGAGGAAATGCAATCTAATTTCTAAATGTCATGGCAGCGTAGATCATGCCCTAATCCCTTCAATTGGTCTAGGGTGAAAGCTCCAACAGGCGGACAGTTAGCATATTGCTTTGCTGATGCCGCCGCTTCTGCAACCTTTTTGACTATGACGTACTTTCCACTTGAATAAATTAGGCAGGCCGAAAGAGGAATCATGCTGCACCGGCAACACATGGTCCCTAAATTCAGCCCAGGCTTCGCGATATGGAGAGGTATATCTCCATTTTACAAACTATCGTCTGTCAAGACGGCAAGCTGCCAATCATGTAAACCCAGTGTCTAAAATATGTTATTGTTTAATATTATAAATTCGAATGGGCTATGTACTAAATATATCAAGAGGTAAAATCATTCTCTAAATCATGTAATATTGTACATTCTATTGGGACGTATAACAGACATTTTTATAGAATAAGTTTAGCTGCTTAAAGTCATATATGTAGATTAAAACAGAAATAAAGCACACAGCAGAATATTTGCTGGGAATTAATCACCGAAATAAAATCTAATACATTAAGAGTCGTCCTGAATAACCAGGGCCTAAAGAGACGCAAAGAATAATAACATAGGAACCTAACATGCATGTGGTAAGTTGCGATTAACGAGGATTGGTCTTGTTACTAGCTACCCCCATCCCGTAGAAAAGTTTAGCTGCAAAATCTAAACAGCTATAAATAAGTCAAAAGACACAGATAAAAGGAGTAACTTAGCCAACAATATTTGACAAGATGTGGAAGGAGCAGCATGGAATTCGAATCCCAGACGTATTCTTTTCACGTAGAAATATCGTCAGAATTGGCAGCTGTAATGTTACAACTATGTTGAATTGAGCAAGACAGCACGAGCGATAGAAGAAGAGTTGCATTTTGGGATCGTGTGAAATTAGATCTATCAGAGCAGGCGGAAAGCTTCTAAACACGTGTGAAGCAGCAAATCAAGGCCACATATGAGAAAATGTCACTTACAGTGAAGGCGAGACTCTAAGGTTATTTAAAAAGCCATAAAAAGCATAAATAAAGTGGGAAGCAGTGAGTTATAAGATAATAACAACACAATTTACAATCATAACAAACAATGTTAACATTTTTTTTTTAGCATATCCTTTACAGGACTTAGCTGTCAACACCAGCATCTTTCAGCTGTATGTTGATCTCTTGGCAAGATTACGCTCAGTAGTTTGCCATTGCTTTCTGAGCGGCCGGCTCAGATCCCGCAAGTCACGAGCGGGGGTCGAACCGCCTCAGCTCTCGCTCCGCTACGAGACTCTGCGTGATAAACGGGATTACAGAGAGAAAGTGTTGTAACCCCACAGCCAGAGAGGCCGGCACAATGTTAACATTGTGTAATATATTTTAAAGATTTATAGGCGATAGGATCGACTTCATTACACCAGATTTTATCCCATTTTGATACACCCCTTTTGCTCAGGGCGGTGCAGAAAACGTCGTACAAAGCACCGACTCCGTTGCTGTAGCGATGCATTACAGAAGTCTCCGAGAAAACTGTACTCGTAAACCGGATGACGGAGTCCCGAATCGAACCCACAATCTTCGAAGCGTAAGGCATGCGCTTAACTACTTCACCCCGAAGACCTGAAAGAGAGAAATCAAGTGTTACACATCAACAAAGTATAAGAATAAATAAGTTAAGGAAGAATTGTACACGAAGCTTGAAAATAATATAGGAAATCAGCGAAACTACAATATCGAAATGTTTGTGGGTGACCTTGGCATAGATCCAGACATGTGGGAAAGAGTTGCAACAGGCAGATGTTCCTGGAGAAGAGATGTACGAAACGGACAAGTGCTCTTTGAGCACAATCTGATTCAACAAACTGAGGATAGGCGGCACAGGCATAAAATGCAGTCACTTAATGCGGGACCTGCCTCGTCTTACAGATGCGGAAACTGTGACAGAGATTGTAACTCTCGCATTGGACTATGCGGTCACCAGCAGTGCCGTCAGGTACCTTCTCAGCGGCAAAACTATAGTCCTTCAGGACTGAAAGAGGCTTACTACTACTGCTACTATTGCTATGGGTGACCTGAATGTGAAGATATAAACGGATAGCACTGATTATGAAGAGATCATGAGGAAACATGGACCTGGGCAATAAAACGAGCTGAGCAGCGCATAAATGCCTTTAAATATAAATGTTATAGACGGGTTCTATGAATATCTTGGATACAGAAACGAACAAATGCATGCATGCGACAAGATGTGAATATTGAGGACGGTTGGCTACTAAAGACGATAAAACAAGGAAAATTAAAATATACTGGTCACTTGAAACATCATGAAAGTTTGGAGAGAACAATCATGGAGTGATATATGCCCAGGAAGAGAGGAAGTGGAAGGCCAAAGAGAAGATGGGTGCAGGGTGTGATAGATGATCTCCAGATGGGGTATCGGCCGAGACATCTTGCTAATGACCGAGAAGTTTTCCGGAAGGTTGTCATGGTAGCGAGGTTCTGCAAAGGGCATGCTACTGAATGAATGAGGGGAAAGCTAGCCGATTGTGTGGTTATAAGAAGATTCTTGAAGTTCAACTATTTATATTTTGATATATAGTCCATTTTACTGTCATTAATAAAATGACATTGTTCAAAATGTAGATGCTGTCTATAAGCGCCTCAAGGAAGAAACATAGAAACCATTGTTCCAGGTGAAAGGAATCGGGGCTTTTAGTTCAGTTGGAACAAATAGTTCAGTTAGTAACGAAATCAAATCCAATTATATATTTATACCCATTTTAATATTTCAAGAAGAAGAAAGGAAAAATAAAACTTAGAATAAATTTTAATACTAGCAATATCGAAGCTTCTAAGACCACGGCCAATGAAAATTACGCAGAATATAATAAAGAAATTATGAAGGTGACAATGGCGAACAATTAACAATAGTACATGTGGTTCCTGAGACCAATGTTGCGAATTTCTTGGACTGCCAAGTAACTAACAATGATTGTCTTAAAGAGACTAATTAAACTAGAACATTATAAATAACAATAAGAAAGAGACAAACAGCTTTCTTTGGTCATGTGATGAAAAGAGAAGCATTGGAGAACATCGTGACAACTGGAAAGTTCAAGGGAAAGAGAGGCAGAGGCAGACCAAGAAAATTATGCTGGATGGATTGATACGGTGGCATGGAGGAATATTATTAGCAGAGTTGATCCAGAACGCAAAGGACCGCGATCTGTGGAGAGACATGAACGCCTACGCCAGTTGTCACCGACTTGATGATGATGATGCTGACATATCTTAGCCAGAAATAATAAAATAGCAGTATCGAAATTAAACCTTAGAGACTTTTGTGCACTACAAAGAAAATATCAAGGAAATATTTTTAATTAAGTGGAATGATTTAAAAAAACAAAAACAAATAGTAATGGGAAAGTTATCACCAATATTAAGATAAAATGAATACTTTGAGAAACTTATGAATAGCAGGGTAAAGATAGTAATGTATCCTTTTTATACACGTATTGGACATAGACTGGGTAAAAGTAAAAGACCTCTTGATCTTGCACCTCTTGGTGGTAGATTACCTATGGAGAAGGGAGAGATGGTCGGATGCCCGTGGGACCAGTAGGAGACAGCGGTGAAACAGACTGAGAACCTGTATGTGGAGAGGATGATATGGCAGGGGATCGGCTGGGGTTCTGGACGAATCTCAATACTGAGAGAGAAGACCAGGAGAACTTTCACTCAGATGATGGTTGGAACGATTAGTAGTATGACTCGTCGCTGCTGTTGAACGAAGGGACGGAGCGTGTATGAGTGCAGTGATGTCGGTTCTTAGCTCAACTCAACTCAAAAGACATAATGGACATTTGGTGCTAGACCCATAATTTTATAAACCATACGACACTGATGGGCTTTACTTCTCAAGACATTTCCTGGTACCCATATTATATTTAACATCTCTCTGGATGAGAATTTGAACCCATGACCACTGGGTCGGCAGGCATACGTATAAGCCACTGCGCTACAACAAATACTTCACAAATATGTGGCCAGCACCATATGTCCCATACATCTCAGGATGCGTGAACAGGATCCACTTTCTGAAAATTTCTTTCCAAAACTATTATATTCACAGTTATTTTACATTTTACACAGTTGTAACATCCAACTTTGTTATTTAATTATGTGGATAGAAACTAACATGGTTAATATATAAAACAATTGTATCCGTCGGCAGGTACACCTGAGCAATAGCTACTGCAAGACGGATAAAGAGAGAAGAATCAAGTTTGTGAAGCTGCACCGGAAGAGTAGGCTAGATAAACCTGTGAATCTCATTTCACTTCTTAATGAGTAATTGAAAGTTATTTTTACATAAGAACTGTTCATCTTCTGAAATGTAATTTTTTGGGCCTATTCCGCTGATAATCCCTTACATATATTTTCCATATGATGTAACTAGTATGATTGTGTCCAGATATTTAAATTTATTGAATTGGCTAAGATTATTTTCTTTTATTGTACAATCACACTTTGGTGTTAGCTTTTTTCTTTGATATTAACCACTGTTTCTGTTTTCCTGGTATTCGGGTAGTCTATTTTGACACTCTCTAGTTACTACTCTATTACTACAAAGTGCAATAGTTGGTACAGATCTTTTGCGACTTCGGCTATCAGAAATTGCTATCTATATAATGCAGATTGTTTATAGTCTATATATGAT
>JACEFZ010001580.1:75000-277070 GCA_014155875.1 Cepaea nemoralis
GATTGGCATGATCTTGGCTCTCGGATCCGATGATCCGCACATTAGTTATCATGTATGATAAAGATCATTGTTAGAAGAGAGAAGTATAAAAGAGAGGGGAGAGGGGGGATAGAGGAATTTCTGTGGAAGATGATCAGAGCAATTATGGATGTTGAAGGGAGGATAGATTAGGGAGAGAAGGAAAGTGAGGAGAGGGATCTTTTGCCTAAACTATCTTCCGTTTATTAAAGGTCATGACACGGTCGCACAGTCAGAGGCACGAAGAGAGCCGGGGAGAGTTTTCCATGAGATGCCGATAAGAAGCCGTATTGTTTATATTGCATCTTGATCTCGCGTATGATCGCTAGGCTGGAGAAGTATCTAGTGTAGTTTTATCACAATATTTCTTCCGAAAAATCATAATAAAAAATAATATTTTTTACCATATTTTCCTTTTGACTACTTACATTTCAATAACATTGTACGTCAATAAGCCGAGTTATTAATATTTTTGTGTCATGATCTAGAACCAGGAAGTACAAAGAAATCTAGTAAAATAAGCACAACTGATCTTGGCCCATTACAAGGAGCTACGAAATTTTGCTTTTCTATTACTGTGGCTTGTTATATTTATTCTACTGCCACAAATGAAACTTATATTCTGTTTAATTTTAGTATTTAATTATCAATTCTAATTATAAATAAATACAGTTAGTTAGTTAGTTAGTTAGTCGCGGTTCCAACTTCACAGCAACGGGTCGTCCCCATTATGCTCCGTTCCTGTGCCAGTGAATATCACACAAAATGCCTCCCACTGCCCAATGTGAAAAGTGGAAAAGACAGGAGTCTCGACAAACAACAGCCCGCACAGATACACTGTGCATAATGCCGCCGCCAGAATGTCAACACAATAGTCCCCCACGAAACATCCAGTTCATCTCTGATGGAATCGGCAGTCATTTTCCCATCTGGATGTTTCCTAGATGTTCACCCACACAGTACACGAAAATACAGTTCATCGTCGATGGCAGTGGCAGTCAACCAGAAGCCCAGCAGCCACGCATTTCTGCATAAGGCAAAAACCGGTCAACTCTGGGACATAGCCAGCTGCCATCGCTCCGAACATGCAGTCACGTTCCAAAAAACCTCTGGGCAGATTCAGAAGCATTTCACACTGAAACTCACAGTGTCGCGCCACGCACTCACTCAGTAGCAGGGCGACGGAACCATCAAGCCTCCTTAGTCGCCTCTTACGACATGCGTGGTAGGCTGACAGTGTTGCTATTCCTTTGCTTCCCTTATGGGCCCCGGCAACACACAGGAGAAAAAAAAAAATACAGGTCGGCTATAGTATGGTACTATTGTATGGGCACCACCATTTAAAATTTTGTGTTATGACTGCCATATCTCAGTTTCATGGTTGTGCTAAACATTTTTTCCCCTGAATGCTATCGAAAGCGAGTATTGTTGAAACTTCAGATATATGTAAAATTGAACACAGAATTGAAAAATGCAACAAAAAGTCAAGGTTGTTTAAATACAGGAGTTATAAGAAAAATTATCTTCCCTTCATGAATAAACTTAAATAAATTCAAGATAAGAAAGTTCTAAGCGACAGTTGCTTGCAGCCAAGCAGACAGACCACAGTAGCACTTATTTGAGTTGTTTCCTCGATCTGTGGCTTGTGGTTTTCAAATGCATCAAATCAAAAGCAGATGTGGGTAAAAACCAGATGTCACTGGATGGTCGCTAAATATTTTCCGGGAAAATTTCTCCCACCTTTCTCCCCCCAATACTCACCAAGACCGGTAACTGACATTGCTAATTTTAGTCCACCTAGTTTGCCCAGTCAGCATCATTAATTGAATAAATTAATTAATGTTTGTACTTTATAATCCATCCATCATGTGCCATGCCGGTAAGCGTGGGCGGTCATGTTCTGCCTCTCACTCGATCACCAGATCGTGGATCAGCTCCGTGTTTCTGTCTCGACCATGCCACAAGGCCAAGCCATCTAGGTACTTGCTTCTAGGTCTTCCCTTGGTCTGTTCCCCTCGATCTTACCAGTTGTCACCAAAGTTCTCCAATCCATTTCTTCTCATAACATGCCCATAAAATTTTGACTGTCTACGTCTAATGTCTCTAATCAATTTACGATCTTCATTTGTTTCTTGAAGGACTTGTTCATTGGTCTTTCTGGCTGTCTGTCAAAGACTCGACCGCATCCCCTCCGCCAGGAAGAGCAGTCAATCTTGAAGAGGCCAGGAGGTGATACGGTGCCCGAGGTAAGGGCAGGGGAGATGAGGTAATGGGAGATGGTTATCCATTCCCTCATGAGACACGCAGGCGTTGTTCAGAGAGTTAGCACTCTAATCACGATAGCATCACGCCTCGTGGTAGCCACGGAGAAGTTGAGTATCCACTCAACATACCACGTCTGCGATCAGCGTGCCATGTGAGGCAACACGCACCAAGGTCAAGGTCGATCCGCGTGGTGTGTGACGACGGGATGAAAGAACGTCAGACGGGAGGACAGGACTTGTAGTGTGCACCTCGTTAGAGTAGCGATAGGGGTTTTGTGTTTAACTAAATAGATAGAGAGTTAGCATAGGCATTAGCAACTAGTGATAGATAATTTCTGTGGCTTTATGTTGTGTGTTTACTAGCGACTGTTACCTGCTTGTAGCGAGCCAACGGCAATAAAATGTACCAGTTATTTTCCTCGCACACGACTTGCAAGTTTACTTGTTTGGTGTGGGAGAAGTATCCGATAGTGCCTGTCAGTTGAGTTGTTGACAGGCAAGGATAATTGTGGTGTCAGAAGTGGTGCTTGAACGAAAGTTCAAGCTAATCCACTCAGCCACGGCTCTGGACTAGGATCTAATTTGTGTCAGTGACGGTAATCTGTGCAGACGAGAACAATTTGCGGGCTAGAAAATGTGCCTATCGTGACGAAATAGATTGTTTAATTGTGCTTATGAAATGTTTATTTAGTGAAATCATGTATTCTTCAAAGCTGTAAGTAGTAATATTCTTATTTTCTCATATTTATTTATGTATTTACCAATTTATTTATAATAAGCACCAAACATGATTCATGGCGGAGCGATACACAGCCAGCCGACAATATCGATTTTTGAAAACTAAAAATAGCGCTGCGCCTCTGACGTAGAATGATTGACAAACAGTCGTCCTAGGTCATTTGCATACAGCAATCGAGTGTTTACAAAATCGCCAAGCGGCTGATCGCCTGAATCTGTGCTTTATATTATTTATTATTTGTTTATTTGAGTTATTAAATGAATATATTTATTTATTTAAACATTATGATGTTATTTTTATTTAGTTAAAAACAGTTATTCATATTTTTGGTCCTACTTTCTCTTTGTTTACCGTCACGATGGAACTATTTTTGGCCAAGCAGATGAGACTTGGCTGCACAACACTTACAGAAATTAACTAGGTTAGTAACAAAAGGCAAATACTGTTAGAACGAAGACAGGACATTGACATTAAATTTAATTAATACATATTCTAGTTGTTCGTGAGTCTGTCATTGTCAAAGTCATTGTCCTTAGTTGTCGGGTAAATCATATCGTGCAGTAGTAGTAAGTACTGCTGCCCTGCATATCAGAGGGCGAACAACAGCTGAGTACGTATACCGGTGTGCCAAATAAAGTGTCCTGATTACGAAACGTGCCTCCATCCCAAAGTACCAAACAAGGTGATCCTGTGTCAACGGAGTTCCGTTCCCTGATTCTCGGGAACATTAAGTTGAGTATACCTATATTTTTGGCATGCAATGTGATTAATAGTGCATCTCTTTTTCAGCTTGTGATACACTAGCATATTTTTGTGCTCTGATTTTCCAACATAGAAATTTTGTTCAGCATATAAACTGAAAATACAAGTCATAGTCCTCAACGAGGAACAAATATAGAACATCATAGATAAATAATTGATTAAACAAGTCAGTGTAAGTCAACGCTAGCGAATTACCTAAGAACATGGCAACATTAGAGGACTGTATAAAAGCTGGTAAGCAATTACAATATACAGGTAAAGAACTAGAAGAATATGCTGATAAGAGATTTAAAGAAATAAAGGATGCTGAAAGAGACGAACGTGCACGAGATAGACAACAACAAAAGGAAAAAGAAGAACGAGATAGACAACATCAAAAGGAGATGGCACAACTAGCTGAAATAACAAAACAGAAACAGCTAGAAGATGACAAACAGATGAAACAACAACAGTTAGAACATGATAAGCAGGTTAAACAACAACAGTTAGAACATGATAAGGAATTCGATTTAAAGCAAAGGCAATTAGATGAAATGGTAAGAAATAAGGAAAAACAAATACAGGCAGAAGCAGAGACCCGGTTAAAGATGAAACGTATAGAGTTAGACTCACGCGCAGAGATCGCTGCCACTAAACTAAAAAGGCAACAAGAGGAAAATAAGTTCAATAAATACAAAAACATTATCAAACCATATTGTAAAGAAGATTCCATAGCAGCCTGGACAGATAATGTAGAGTATCTATTTAAATATCACCAAGTTCCATTAGAGATGTGGGCTCCGATTTTTATGAAGAATCTGAGTGGTGAGCCCCTTAAAGTGATAGAATCTATACCAATTGAGCTCAGATCTAACTATCAATACATCCATGATAGGATTATGCAGCACTTTTTACTTGATGCCCCTGGGTATCAGGTTCAGTTCTCAAATTTAAAACCTAAACCTAGTGAAACGTTTATTGATTATGTTTCAAATGTGCAGAGTGTACTAAACAGGTGGCTTAAAGCAGCTAACATAGGTAAAGACTTTGATAGATTAAAAAACTTAATAGCTATGGATAAGGTTATATCCACTATACCTTCTCCTTTTGCTAAATTTTTGCAGCAGTCAGACATTGAGAACATCGAGCAGTTTGAGAAAAAAGGCTCAGCATATTTTTCTGCAAACAGAGATATTTTTAGGACCTCAAATGACTCTGAGATAGCTTCTTGTGTGAAAGACCAACCAAAAAACTATCAGAAGAATAGAAAACCAGTTCAGAAAATCAATCAGAAAGACAGGAAAATATCTAAATGCATATACTGTCAATTTTTTCATGACACTTCTGCTATGTGCGATAAAGCGCCTAACTATCCGGCACATCTGGAAGATGTCATCAAGAAGCAACAACATAAAAGAACTGCATACAGGCGTGCAGTCAAATGCTTTTTCTGTTCCAGCTACGGCCATTATTCAAATAAGTGCCTGGGCCGCCAACGTATGAAAGCCAACAGTGCTATTTTGATTAATACATCTTCTGTTAGTAATAGAGAGATTGATTGTGATGTTAAAAATGTATTACCATTTAGACATTCTGAAGATGTGTGTTGTGTAAACGATGTGTTAAGCTCTGACAGTTGTGGACATTGTCACCAATTTCATGCAGACGAAAGACTAAAATGTGAACATACAGTACCATTCTCATCCGAGATTGGAAATCCAGCATTAGCCTCCAGAGGCAAGTTAGTGTTCCACAATGCAATGGTCAACGACAAACCATGCCAATGTTTGCTGGACAGCGGCAGTACCATTATTGGTCTTAGAAAGGATCTAGTGAGTCCAGGTGATTATACAGGCGACTCTGTCAAATGCCGAACCTTTTCGGGTAACATTGAAATTTACCCTTTGGCCAAAGCCCGTATTAATACTCCTTTTCTTTCGGGTACCTTTACTTGTGCAATACTTGACAACCCTTGTACTGATTTAATTTTGGGTTCCTTACCCCAACTGAAACATTGTACTAGTGATGAAATAGTTGCATGGGAGAAATTAAATGCAGCTAATGCAACTACTAGAGCAGACACTGTAAAACATCAAGACACACTACAAGATGAGAGACTACTGTTGCTTTCTCCAACTGGCACAGATGATACCAACAGACAGAAATTTATAGAACAGCAGAAAGCTGATCCTAGTGTGTCTCCATATTTAAAATTAATGAAAGAAAGATCTAAAGTGACCAAAAATGCCTCATGGTTCCTTAAACCTAATAATGGCTTTCTTACGAGATATTTTACATCTGAGAACCATGAGAATCAGCAAACGGTGAAACCTGTACAACACCGCTTAACTGTGCAAAAACCTGCACATGAGTCACCGCTTGCTGGTCACCTGGCAAAAGACAAAACCAGGCCTAGATTCCAGACTCATGTTCATTGGCCAGAGTTTTGGAATGAGATTAAATTATTTTGTCGTAATGTATTTTCTTGTAATGTCTGTAAACAATTAGTACATAAGTTTAAGGGTAGACATCCTACAGCTGAAGTACTACCTTCTACTCTGACTTCTAGACCTGTAAGAGGGAGGGTCAAATTTACCAATACACAAACAAGGGTGCTTGAACAATCGATGGTAAACCAGATCAAAACATGCGTCGGTTACTTCCAGACAAGCAAAATGGCAAGGACCATTCAATGTGTTACGTGACATTTCCAATGTTGACTATGGAATATCGATAAACAGACACTTAAAGATATTCCATGTCAACATTGTTAAAACTTTATTTTTCACAACAAGACACATAAGTAGAGACAGACGAACATAGTGCATCCACACCTAGTAATCAGACGACAGACATACACAACGCAACTACACTAGTTAGCGAGACTGGCAAATCCGACAAGATGCATACATTTAGTGAGCTTACAGGATACGCATGATATATGTTTCCATACGGATGACTGGACAACACACTGACTGAAACGAAGACATGTCTGTGACAGAGTGCGACTCTTCGGTCTCACTGTCAAACCGAGCAAAGTCAAATTAGGCCTAAAAGAAATTCATTTTTGGGTCATGTCATTTCTCAAGGTCAACTAAAGACTGACCTGAAAATTAGTACCAAAATTATGAATCTGACCATGTCTAACAGAAAGAAACAGGTCAGAAGCCTTTTGGGATTAGTAAATTACTCAGAAATTATAATTCTATATTCCAATGTTTTAAAAGCATTTGTAAAATGAAATGTCAAAGATGCATTATTAATTTCTGCATTGTCAAAAATGAAAATCCTTTTTTGTAATATTCCAATCCTCCGCTTGCCTAATCCTAGGCTCGTTTATTATTCTAGGACAGATGCCAGCAGTACTAGGCCAATTTTTTGAGGGCATCTTCCACCCGAGTTGCTACGTGAGCCGTAAGATCACACCTGCTGAGTCCAGAGATTCCATATCACAGTTGCAACCCTAAGCGTCATCTATGCGGTGAGAAAGCTCCATCGAGTTCTGACGGATGTTCACTGCATTGTCCAGACCGACAACTCCCCGATCACGGTCATACAGAGTGGTGTGCATCAAAATGACCGGATATACAGGTGGTCACTAATTTTACCATCTGGGGTAGAAATACCTGAAATCCCACATATAAATGTAGAGTGATAGTTAGTACATGAATATATTATATTATTCTATGTAAAATAGGTTACATATACATCGACATTATATGCTTAATCATGTACCAAGAACAGTGAACTATCATGTGTCCGTAGACATCAAGTGAAGAACTGTGCTGCAAAACGTAGATATCACCGTGTGAAATAGGACAGCTCATTACCAACTAAGCTCCATTCCGGTGTATCATTTGTGTGAAGCGCAGAAAACAGTGTCAGAACAATGCTTAATTACAGACACGAAAAGACTGAGCTACGACACCAGCGAACTCTACACGTGCACTACCGATAGAACACTAGTATGACTGTGCAATGTATTTCAGATACCCAGGCAAAGTGTGTAGATATATTATGCCTATAAAACCAATGTACAATCATGAAGGCAACAACTAACCTGAGGTAGCTGAATACCATGTATATAAACTTATTGTGATATGTAATATAATATTTTAAGATAGTGATAAATTAGATGTAGGTTAGGAAATATAATAGTTCTCATTTATTTTAATAGTGTAGGTAGTACAGTAATTAACCCATTAGAATTAAATTAGAATATTAATTTAGACGTAAAAATAGTTAATTACAAGCTAAATTAAAAGTTTGATAGGAATAGTACCATTTAGGTTGTTATATTTCACTTAGCTTCATTTCGGTTCAGTTCATTCCATCTTAATGAAACCATACCACCTATCAAATATTACCATTTAGTAATATCATCATTTTACATCAGAATAGGATAAAAAGATTAGATAAGTGAACATACATCGTTACACCATTTAGATTATAGAACATTTAGAACATACATCATTTACACCATTTAGATTAAGAATATCACTCATATAATTCCTTTGTGCATTTAAAAACATTAGTTAGTAGAGTGTTAGAAAATTACATAATTTGTGTTCACATCATCCATGTAATTAAGGTACATAATTCACATCACATTAATTACATTTAAATAGTTAGATTACATCCCTTAAATTAGACAAACATAACGATTAATATAAACATATCATATAATTAACATGACAAAATTTAGTTAACACATTAAATACATATTTATAGAATTAATATTATTATGTTAGGATTTAGAGTTGTAGTTAGTATAATATAATGGATGATGAGACCAAGGGGATACGCCATCAACCCTTTCTCGTCCAGTGTAAATATAGTGTAAATACATGACTCGTGCAGCGATTTTCGCACAGTCATTGGGCTCAACTATCTCAAACTGAGCCAAACCTGTACAGTGTCACTCCAAGGTTTTTAAATAATCGGAAGGATTAGTGTGGAAGGATAAAAGATGTGTGACAGAATTAAGGATGAAAGAAGTGTGACAGAAGTGTGAAAGTGAGAGCGAATGGAAAATAGACGGGAGAGAGTGAGATCAGTCAGCAAATTCTTCTGCTGCCTGGCGCGACTTTTAATGTTTGTCTGTGTTAGTGTTGGTTTTCGTTATTGAGAATGTGTTAGTGTGAATGTGTGTCTGTAAGATAGTTTAGAACTTAGATTACAGTATTTTGGGGTTTCATAACAAGGGAATGTAGTCACGAATTAGTGTTATACACCTGTTTGTGGCCACATTTAACCAAATTATGACACTTAAAAAACTAACATACATACACATAGGAGGTAGAAACATAGGTTAGAAGTTAGATTAGTAGATTAATTACATCCAAACACACAAACAACCAGAAAAACAAACAGATAAATTACATACACTTTTTCTAGATCAAAGGGAGATAACTTCGGGTCAGGGGACATAATAGACAACGAAAAACTAACTTAACAGTGAAATAGGACTTTACACGCGGAAGCGAAGTAGGTAAAGCCTGTCGCACACACTCTTGTATAATGGTTGTTAAATATTATATGGGGGGGGGACATGAAGCAATTCATGTGTTGACCCTAAAATAGTCAACTTTGTATGGGTAGTAAGTTAATTTACTATGTGAGGGCAGGTCTTATAAGACAACGGTCCGGTTCAGACATACCTCTAATAAATATAATATAGCATGTGAGAAGAGGGCTCACGCCAACCAGTCAAGTTTGTGGCGATTGCCAGTAGCCAAGTAAAGTTTTGCTACATTGTGACAATAGTCAGTAGAAGTCTATTAGAGTGCCCAAAGCCAGATTATCTAGAGTCTTTGACCAAAAAAAAAATTAAAGACATTAAATTTTTTTTAGAAACCTCTTGCGTCACAACCAATGAGTGAAAGTTGATGACGCAACACAAGGAGGGGTGGGTGTGTGTCAAAGACTCGACCGCATCCCCTCCGCCAGGAAGAGCAGTCAATCTTGAAGAGGCCAGGAGGTGATACGGTGCCCGAGGTAAGGGCAGGGGAGATGAGGTAATGGGAGATGGTTATCCATTCCCTCATGAGACACGCAGGCGTTGTTCAGAGAGTTAGCACTCTAATCACGATAGCATCACGCCTCGTGGTAGCCACGGAGAAGTTGAGTATCCACTCAACATACCACGTCTGCGATCAGCGTGCCATGTGAGGCAACACGCACCAAGGTCAAGGTCGATCCGCGTGGTGTGTGACGACGGGATGAAAGAACGTCAGACGGGAGGACAGGACTTGTAGTGTGCACCTCGTTAGAGTAGCGATAGGGGTTTTGTGTTTAACTAAATAGATAGAGAGTTAGCATAGGCATTAGCAACTAGTGATAGATAATTTCTGTGGCTTTATGTTGTGTGTTTACTAGCGACTGTTACCTGCTTGTAGCGAGCCAACGGCAATAAAATGTACCAGTTATTTTCCTCGCACACGACTTGCAAGTTTACTTGTTTGGTGTGGGAGAAGTATCCGATAGTGCCTGTCAGTTGAGTTGTTGACACTGTCCATGGTATTCTTTGCATTTTCCTCAGAACCACACCTCTACAGCCATCAGATGTTTTTCAGCCTGACTGCTACATTGTCCACGCTTCAACTTTATAATACTTTATTAATATTTAAATTAATGATCAATCTACATCCTTCCCTTCTCTATGTTTCTGATCCATTCTGTAGTACTATTTTAATATTTTACATGAACAATCTGTTTAAACTTTTTGACTTCCACAAATGTCCAATTGCTATGAAAGTCCTCTTGCCTTTTGCATTCTTATTTTATCTTTTTATGTTGACCCACCTGTGTCTACATTGCTACCTAAATAAATAGGTGTACAATTCTGCCTACTGAAGTGAAGTTTCACCAAGGGAGATCAGGTTATCATTTGTTTGATTTATTCTCATTATCTTTGTCTTTCTCTGTGAATTTTTAGACTTAATTGTTTCTTCTTCTTCCTTCATTCGCTAGAAATATGTCTATAACTGCAATGTTGTCTCTTGTATGAATTGTGACCTCCTATCTAATGTGTTTAGGTAAATTTTGAATCTAATTTAAATGTGAGAGACAAGAAGACAATGTCATCAACAAAGTCCAGATCATTGAGCTTCAATGTACAGGTAGACAATAGTGGCACCAAATGTAATGACCTAATTGTCAAATGTAGACACGCTCACAAATTTCATCTTAGAAGCTCACAAATTAAAATTCTTGCTCCTAAGCAACAGTTTCTCCCCGATGGTGTTTCCACCTTGTCGTAGTGGGGGAGCTTGAGTTTCTCAATTACCCTGAGAGCTATGCCGGCGGTAGGGTAACTACCAGCAGGGCCTCCCAAGCCGGACAGGTCAAAGGGATAGAGAACAGACAAAGAGAAACACCCTGGTCCTCCAGGTTGGGGGTTGAAGCATGGGGTTAACATTCCCACCTTTGTAAAAACTATTTTGTTATAAAACAGATAATAAGCCTCGAATTCAGGACTGACTTATTTGGAAACGTTAAAGGACTCTTGAGATCTGGAACATGGAATGTACGGACACTATATCGAGCTGGTGCGGCTGAAGAACTAACCCAGGAGCTGGTTGAATATCAAATGGATATAACAGCAATTCAAGAAATAAGGTGGCCAGGAGAGGGTACTTTAGAGCAAAATGGAATGATTGTAATATATGGAGGAAACACCCAAAATAAACATGAATTGGGAACAGGTTTTGTCATCAAAAAAGAGTTATAGGGGAACGTTCTAAATTTTAAAGCTGTTAATGACAGAATTAGTAAATTACGAATAAAAGGTAAATGGAAAAATATAACGATGATTAATGTACATGCACCTACTGAAGAGAAAGAAGATGACGTTAAAGAAGACTTTTATAATGATTTGGAAGATGTCATAGAATGAAACCCCCAAACAGGACATCCTGATTGTGCTGGGAGACTTCAGTGCAAAAATAGGTAGAGAGCAAACTCATAAAAAAGTGGTCGGTATGGAAAGCCTACATATAACTTCAAATGATAATGGATGGAGAGTCATCAACCTGGCAGAAGCCAAAGGACTGCAGATTAGCAGTACCAGACTACAAAGAAAGGATATACACAAACAAACTTGGAAATCATGTGACAAGAGAACCTATAATCAAATAGATCACATTGTAATTAACAACAGAAATGCATCAAACATACAACAAGTTAGAAGTTATAGAGGAGCTGAGTGCCACAGCGACCACTTCCTAGTTGGAGCAAAATTTAAAATAAAACTTAAGAGAGCTTTCTATACTAAATTACAAAGGTTACACCCAACATATAATTGAAAAACTACATGAAATTACAGTCAAAGAGAAATTTACAGATGAAATAAAATGTAAACTTGAAACTCTGCAAAACCCTTTGGAGGAAAGCGTTGACCAAAATTGGTTGAACATCAAGAATACAATTCAATCTACCGCAGAAGAATGTCTTGGTGTGTTAACCACGCACAGAAAGAACAGATGGTTCAATCAAAAATGTGAAGAAGCAGTCATTAGGAAAAAGAATGCCAGACATTTATGGTTAAATGACATCAACAACATTCAAAAGGAAGAGCAATATAGAAATGAATGTAAAGAGGCTACAAAAATAGTTCGACAGCAGAAGCGAGAATATATGAGTAATATAATCAAAGATATGGAAACTAATCACCAGAAAGTTTTTTAAAGAACTGAAGTCAATGAAATGAGGGCACCAACACAACACATATGGTATAAAAGACAAAAATGGGAATATGATAAATACCAATGAGGAAACGTGCAACACATGGAAAGAATATTTTGTTGAATTACTAAATTGTGAAGTTCCAAGTAACACTTTCCCACAGGAAGAGGTTCTAACGTGTGAGCCACAAATTGAAGAACTATTATTATTATTAATAATTATCTTACGACAAATAGCCGAGAAAGATTGGGAATATAAAAGAGATCTCCATAACATTTTTGTGGATTTTAAAAAGGCTTATGATAGTGTCCATAGGAATAGTCTATGGAATGCTATGCAGGAATTTGGAATACCAAGGAAGTTAATCAACATGACCAGACTATGCATGGAAGATACTTATAATATAGTAACATATAAAGGCAGGAAATCAGACCCTTTCCAAATAACATCTGGCTTGAAACAGAGTGATGCACTATCACCCTACTCTTCAATCTGGCTCTAGAGAAAGTTGTAAGGAAGGTAAAGGAGGACTGTGATATTGGAGGAACATCCAAGCTGCTTGGTTATGCAGATGATATAGATATTATAGGGGAAAATGAACAAAAGACATTAGAAATATTGACTCACTTAAAGGGAAAAGCTCAACAGATGGGGCTGGTTATCAACCAAGATAAGGCAGAATATATGGTAATTTCAAGAGAAGGAATGGCTAAAAACTCTGGCCACATACAAATAGATAATATGACCATTAAAAGAATGGAAACATACAAATACCTGGGTACAATCTTCAACTGCTCCAACATAATAAGGGAAGAAATACAAACTAGAATCAGTTCTGGAAATAAGATATACTATGCACTACAACATCTACTAAAATCAAAGGCGCTATCTCGTAACACCAAAATCACAATATACAAAACACTGATTAGACCACTTGTGCTGTATGGCTCTGAAACCTGGAGTACAATGAAAGGAGACGAAGCCTTGTTACAAACCTTTGAGAAAATAAGTTTTAAGACTGCACCTTTTGATCCATTAGGGATACACAAAGTGGAGAGTGGAAAAGAAGTAACAAAGACATTTATGATGTGTTTAAGTCCCCGCTAAGTCAGCTGGTATCATGAAGGCTAATAGACTACAATGGCTGGGGCATATAGAAAGAATGGAAGACAATAGGGAAACAAAACTCACACTCAGGAAATAAATGACCGTAGACCCCGAGGTAGACCAAGAAGACGGTGGAGAGATAATATATATATACAGACCTACAAGCACTTGGAATCAACGACTGGCAAGAGAAGGTCAACCAGAGAGACGAATGGAGACGGATTGTATCTGCAGCAAA
The DNA here is from genome assembly GCA_014155875.1 of Cepaea nemoralis. Classification (NCBI taxonomy): domain Eukaryota; kingdom Metazoa; phylum Mollusca; class Gastropoda; order Stylommatophora; family Helicidae; genus Cepaea; species Cepaea nemoralis. The sequence goes on from JACEFZ010001580.1 coordinate 88,793, forward strand.
GAACCTCAATGGCTTGGAACGCTGAAGAAGAAGAAGAAGCAACAGTTTAGAGGGAACATTGATGACAAGATTCTCTTGTTTTTCTCTCCAATTGAAGACACATTATTGGATGTATGGAAGGGGGGAAAATTATACAACAAAGAATGGCTGCCGCTATAAGTATTGCATCAACTTTAATGTGTGTATGATGTGTGACACAAGTAGTAATTATTTTCCATCAAGCTGTCATGTATTTTTATGCTATTTTTGTCATGATAAACTGACATCATTACACTGTGATAGATTTCCAAACCAAATTCTTAAACAGGACTTGAGGAATAACTTATCAGAAATCATGTCTTGAAGTAATTATAAGACATTTTATATCATTAATCATCTTGAAAAACAAAATCCATCCATCATGTGCCTTGCCGGAAAGCGTTTTTGGTCATGACTCACTATTTCGCTCAATCACTAGAGTCATGGATAAGCTCAGTGTTCCTGTCTCGACCATGCCATGTGGCGAAGCCATCCAGGTATTTACTTCTCGAATCTTCCCCTTGGTCTCTTCCCTTCGATCTTGCCAGTTGTCGAAAAAACAAAATCGCAAATTCATTTATATAATTTATGTTTGCATACAAATGTAACTTACAAATCCTTTCAGACTGACTGTAGACATAAGATGGAGCATAAACTACCATCAAGTGTCAAGATAGAACAACCTGAAGCCTGTGCAGCTCAAGGTAAGATTAAGTGCAATATAACCTAACAGTTAGTTGAATATTCTTTACAGGATGTTGCAGTGTACCCCAGCATTTATTGGCTGTTTGTGATTTACTAGATAATTCTACATTTAGAAGTTTGCCATTGCTTTCTGAATTATCAAAGCATTATACCATCAAAATCAACACAATAGCAGAATGTAAGTCTACCTAGACACTGGGGAAAAAAAGGTCATAGGTGTGACTGAGTATCTATCGGGATCAGTGCAAAACTCTGCTGTGGAGCAGAGAAGGACACTCTCTTGTCCTGACAATTGGAAATTGCTGTGAAAGGCAGAAGTAAAAGATCCCCATGTGAATATGGAATACAAGGGAAAACCACCACATCATCTTTCCAAGACAAGTTTAAAATAGGGGCGTGGAATGTCAGGATATAGTTGAGATAGGAAAGTTACATAGTGTAGTAAAAGAAATGAAAAATATGAAGATTGTTATCCTAGACATGAGGTGGAGGAGGTCTGGTTAAATAATAACAGATACATATACAATAATGTGTTCAGGAGGTAATACATACGGAAAAGGAGTAGGACAAATGTTTGATGAGGAAACAGCTAAATCAATTAATAATTATTTTATTAAATCAGATAGTTATTATTGTCAAATTCAAAGTCAAACCAGGAGATATAAATATTATTCAAGGTAGCAAAATCAAGCAGTAGTGAAGTGGAGTTGCAAACATTTTATGACAAAGCAGAAATTGTGACATGGGTGGAACATGAATCAGGAGCTGGTCCTTTTTCTCAGGAGCTAGCTTATATTTTTTAACATGGACTAAGAAAAATACAAATCCATCTCAGTTAAAGCTAGATATCTTGAAATGAGCCGTTAAATGTCCTTTATTGAAGATCCAGTTAAAGATACCACTGAGAACTCTTAAGTTATCCACACATCTCTAGAGCTTTAAAGTAACCAGCACTTGTTGCATTATCCAGTGGCATACTAGAAAGAAATATCTCCTTCACTTTCCCTTCTCTGATAATGAATATATAGTATCAGCTCCTCATCATCTCTATCATGTAAGATACTGACATATGGGTTTTATTTTATTTCAATTTCAAATCTTCATGAAGATATGAGGTAATGTAAACAATAAATTCTCTACACTGTTTTTGTTTTTCTAAAAACTTCTTTGAATCTATCACATTAAGCTTGTGTAGCAGAATATGTATGATTAGGTGGGCAAAGCTACAGCACGCTTGAGCATCAGGATGGAATGGGAAGAAAGATGCTCAAGTCGTGACGTAGTTTGTTGTTAGGAGTTAGTAAACATCTGGGACTGGAGGAGAGAGGTCACCATAATGTCGGAAATGAAATAAGATTGTTGTAGTGGTCATCAATGTGAAATAAACCTCCATTTATATTTAACCAGAGATCTCGTTAGTCCTCGATGTGTCTTTTTTGTTATAGAGGACAAAATGGTGCCGTGACCAGGCTCGGAACATGGAGTGTCGCGGAATGTCCATGTAACACATCGAAGTAACTGCAAAGTTTTGAAGACCTTTGTTCTGCTTGCATCAATTACCCAGAGACAGGATTACGGCACGGTTCTATACTTGTATTGAACGTTAAAACGAAGTTGATAAATGGCCACTACGTCGTCTGTGAGAGTTACAGCAGCCAAAAGCCCAGCTAGGGGTGGTTGTCTGTAAATATTCTTCAGAATCCTTGCTATAAGGACCTCTTGTCAAGAATCCTCGCTGTAAAGGCAGTCGTTATCAGCTGAGATATGAAAACCGGCTTGCCAGGGCGAGTTGCTGTACAATGGTCATCATCTTGCTGAGCAAAAGAGTGAGAAGAACCAGCACGTTTTTTCTGGATCCTTCGAAATAAGAGGCTCAGGAAAAAGAAACTTCAGGACAAATCGAATTAAGTAGCAGTTATCTACTTCGCATCAAGATTGTCTGGAGTGAACTGAAAACCGTTGGATCGTGACCTTGAGAGTTTGAAGAAACAAGTCAATCACTCATTTGAAGAATAAGAGGAAATGAGAAGGTCATCAACAGTAGCGATATCGTCAGGGGACTCTCGGAAGTGGGAGGGGCAGACTGGGCTGCCGACCTACTGAAGAGGGGACCCAAATTATCGCTTTAGTGAAGTTCTCAAGACGTCGCTTTGATGTGCCCTGTATAGGGTGAAAAGAAGCCAGAAGTCTGGTAGGGGCTCAACCAGGGGGTGAAGTTACTGAGACGTTGGAAGAAGAAACTCCCTAACTACCTGAAGTGCGTGATCGGTTGGAGGAGCATTTCAACTAACACAGACTCCTAGCGTTTGAATTCTACCTGACAGCGAACATAGAGGAATCCGTCTTTCTTGGATCGGGAGCAGAAATTAGGGTAATTAGTAAACCTTAAATATCATTTTAGGTACCATTGACTGGTTGAACAATTCCTATTGTGTAAAGTAAATACGATCATATCTTTAAATTAGCTGGTTACAAATGTGAATTTGATTTTATTAGTATATACCAAAATATTTCAGCATAGCAAAAGAAACAACAGGATATGGCAACAGGCAGACTCATCACAGCACAGTAGAGAAACAGGCATAATTGAGAATTATTTCAGCTAGGCTCAAGACTTCGAGTTTTTTTTTCAGGTACCAAGGAATATGCAGAGGAAGAAGTAGGAATATTGTTTCAAACTTGATAGAAATTACAAAGAAGTTAATATGAATTACCTACATGTAGAATTACAACGTATCAGTACATGGTTAGGAGAGTTAAAAGTGGCAGTTAATGAAGTAGAAAATTTTGTAGAAACGTTGCAGAACAGAATCGACTAGACAAGACCCTTATAGATTTATGGTAGACTGTAATGGAGTAGGAAAGAATAACAGGAGACAGCCATTGCTTAATAAAGACAGAAGACAATATGGTTATGACGAACCAAGGCCTGATGTATATAGAGTAAAAGACAGTGAGAACAAACATAATGGTGAAAGGTCGGACTGGTATAGCTGTTATAAATACAAAAATGGGCGTGAGAGAAACCTTTCAAAGAAATCATGGGGCTGGCCCTCTCACAGTGCAACCGCTAGAAAAAGACGTAACGACTGGTTTGAAAAAAGACAAAGACAATATTTGAAGTCAGGATCGAAGGACAGAGTAGAACACAAAGATAAGAATTCGACTCCTAAAGTACTTGCCAATATTAGGATTGAACAGGAAAAGAAAACGACGGTGTTAATAAAGAGAATAGACCGAGAGACACAGACGCAGACAAGTAATACGATAAATGATAGTACACAGACACATATGGATACTGTAGAGAAGACAACCCAGGTACAGTCAATTAAGAAAATAGAAAAGGGAACGCAAACTATTAAGACGGTGGAAATTGCGGAACCACCTCAGGTGAAATTAGAAAAAGAAGACACAGTTGAAGTTAAGAAAGATAGACAGACGAGAACCAAAGACGAAAGGAAACCAAAGAGGAAAAGTATTGAAGAAAGAAATAGTAGTATGATAGTTAATAGAGGTACTGCCATGTCAAGTTCCTCAGGTATAGACTTAATCCCTAAATGGTGTAGAAATATTAAGTGTGAGAGTTCAGGTTATGGAGAAGATATTTCTACCGCCGCATATTATAGTAAATACCGTGATGCTGAAACAACTATAGATACTGATGATTCGGAGAATGAGAGAATTGCACTACGAACAAATGCTGACTCGAAGCGTGATGTTCCCTCATACGGTGTAGTTGCTGGTGGACAGACGGACAGAGTTTTAGTTGGTGACTCTTTAGAACTAGATACCAGTTTATATGACAGGAAAGTAGGGAAGGCTAAGAGACGAATACCAAGAAAGAGAAAGAAAGTCAGACGTTCTAAAGCCGACTATGGGAATAGGGTCGACGTGTCTGCAGTAAATTATTATGAGTCTGATGAAGGAACTATTATCAGTGTGTCATCTGAAGACGAGATGGGGAAGTACAAACGTTACGTAAGGTATACAGGAAACAGTGAGCAGACCGACGCAAATAAAGGAAATAGAAAGAAATCATTTAAGAAGAAGAATAATAATAGACAGATAGCGGAAATTTACTCAACGACAGAAAGTGACTTAAGAAAAATAGAAGAATATATGACCTTAAGACCTGAGTACTTTAACAACAGGTTAACAACAGATAGTGAAGATGACATAATAAAGAAAGACGTACTAATGTACTGAGAGACAATGAAATATTTAACTTAGATACACTCTATAACTGTTAAATTCTTTGGGTGACGAAGGACATATGGCATTGTTTTGGCTTATGAGAGGAATTGCGGTTTGAGCAAATACATATGGGCTGTCTAAAATAGACAGATGAATTTTGTTTGGTGTAGCATCACATGGTACAGGGTAGACAATAGTGTTGTTGAGGATAGAGAGTTACGGCAAATGATATTCTACGTGGATACGTAATACAGGATATCTTGTGTTTGATTGTGGTGTAGGGAGAGTAAACAAGGTAAAAATAGTCCCTTGTCCGGAATGGATAGATACAGAGAGTTAATCACGTTGAGTGATGTATAACTGGTGTGATTAAAGTAGAGTAGATTCAGCACAGAATTAGTAGAGAGAGAGATAAAATAAGTATGAATGTTCGTACTAGAAATGGTTCGACTCAGAGCTATGACGTGATGTCTGAGATAGTTTCGCTTGGTGGTTTGAGAAGTAAGTATAGTATTGTTGACAGGTGAACCGAGAGTGTCTGATGAGGAGATATAGATTGAGGAGAAATTGAGTATCATGTGTAAAATAGCCAGTTGAATGTGAGAATATTAAGAGTAAAAGACTGTAGAAGTTGATGCTTGAAGAATACGAGTTACGTCATGCTTGTGGAGAAAGAAGAGCTGATTAAATCTGAGAAAGTTGTTGTGTGGAGAAGTATAGAATGATAGTTGCGAGGTTAGTGGCTCAGCGGAATGAGGTTTGTTTTGAGAGATCGTTGATAGTGCTGGTTAGTGTGTAAAAGAGATATAGGTTGCGAGAGATAATATATGTACGAGGCGTTTAGTCCGTGCGTGAGTATAAGTGTAGACAAACAGGTGTTCGTCGCGATGAGTGAAGTAGGAGTGAGGTTTGGAGACGTCGTCTAAGTGAAGTACATAGATAAAATGTAATAGTTGCGCGGTTGATATATCTTGTGTCAATGTGTGTGGAGGAGATCGATACGCTTAGATTGTGGTGAGTGATTGCTGGAATGTTGAATTGGCGTCTAAATTGTTTCTTTTTAAAGTAATGGTATGGACACGTTAGGTTGTCGCGATGCGAGAGTAGTCGTGAGATAAGAGCCAGGTTGTATATCACTATCTGAGCAAACATAAAATACGAATATCGTGTGAATATGCGTTGAGAAAATGTGGAGCATGGAGTAACTGAGTGTACGGAAGTTGAGAGGTAGAAACATGATTGGAGATTGGTGATGTCTTTTGGTTGGAATATATGACGTTGGACAGAGTTAATAAGAATTGTATGACGGAAAGAGAGTTAACATTCTGAATGATGTTTCATAAAACATGTTTAGTATTGTTGACAGGGACATGTCTAGTACTGAGAAATGAGGAAAGTGAGGTCCGTTGTCAGTTATAAGTGGTGTGGGTTGCTGTTCTGAAAGAATCCTGATAAATAGGAAGAGGAATGAAAGATACGGAGGTAAACAAGATTAGATAAATGAATGTTAGAGAAGGTGTTCCGATAAGTGTGACTGATTTAACTATCATCGCGGTGCAAGAACGCTAGGAGAGACTTGAGAATAGCTTAGAGTAGTCGTGGTGAGATGTTGGAAAGTAATGATACGTTAGTTAATTGCGTCGGGTAGACGAGAAACTTAAAAGTAGAATTAGTTATTGGTACAGTAGGTAGATGTATTGGTGAGAGGTCTATAATAAATAGACAAAATTTTTTTGCTGGTCGTAGTAGGGTGGAGATACCGTAGTTAACGGTAATGATTAAGTAGTTGTAGTAATACATGGAACAAATCCAGGGGAAACAATTGGTGTGCCGAGCCACAGATTCTATTAGTAGATACATGACTGGTAGGTGACATTGTGTGGTGACCTAATTAGCAATTAAAAATGGCAGCTAATTAATTACTATTTCACAAATTAGCCTACGTTTTCTAAATTTTAGCTTTAAAAATTACAAGATAAATTTGGTATTGTGCAGAATAATGCTACAGACCTTATGGTCTCTTTGCTGTGTCAGTATGATGTGTGGTGACCTAATTAGCAATTAAAAATGGCCGCTAATTAATTACTATTTCACAAATTAGCCTACGTTTTCTAAATTTTAGCTTTAAAAATTACAAGATAAATTTGGTATTGTGCGGAATAATGCTACAGACCTTATGGTCTCTTTGCTGTGTCAGTATGATGTGTGGTGACCTAATTAGCAATTTAAAATGGCCACTAATTAATTACTATTTCACAAATTAGCCTACGTTTTCTAAATTTTCTAAGTTTTCTAAATCTTAGGAGAAAAGAAAAAGAAATTAAAGGTATATTTATTTTAAAAATGTTTTACATTATAATAAATTGATCTTAAAATTATAAAGATAGATAACATGAAGAAGTTATAAATTATTAATTATTAAATTTAAATCTGACGAGAAAAGAAACAGTCTCTGTGGCTAAGGGCTTGCGAACACGGTTTGTGAGCCCGTATACCCAGTTCGAAACACAGTGGTGCTGGTTTTTTCAAAAAAGGTATAGGGGCCGGTTGTTCAGAAAGCAATGGTAAACTACTGAACGTAACACTTGCCTAGTACATCAACAGCAGCTGAAAATGCTGGTGTTGACTGCAACGTCCCGTAAGGGGTACGCAACAATTTTTTTAATTTTAATGTGTATTAAACAACCTTTGTTTTACAGTATAATAAGTAGTAGACACCTTGCAGTCTTGACAGACCAAAGTATGTGAGTGAAATGTGGCCAATATTCCAACACAATGTCTGGGCAGAGCTTCAGAGATCATGTGATGCCCAAACGACATGATCCCTCCCTCGGCCTAGTCTTGTGTATTCCAGAGGAATGGGTAACCAATACGTCTGGCACAAGGTAGGCTGCAGACGCTGGCGGCTCAGCGTCAATCCACCGAGACCTCACCACCACGAGCCGGTGGCGAGTTATGGCCAGACCCTGACACCCAAGGGACCCGGCTTAGAGGCGTTCAGCCATGTCCCACAGGTGAGGGCCTTGTACGTGCCCGGACCATGAGGGCGCGCACATCTGTCATCACAAGTGTCCGTACCTGTGGAAAGCGTGCACTATCGTCAGACTCCCCGCCTGACTTTTAGCGGTCCCCGCGACCAGCGGGAATAGGCCCGCCATAGCTACCGCAGGAGATATTTCCTGTCTGTTTGCAAGCAAATCTCCCATACTTCCACTGTGCGGATCTCGCGACCAGCGAGAATAGGCCCGCCGGAGATTATGCTCGTCTGCTGCGAACAAATCTCTACCGAGAGACTGAATAAGTAAAGAAACGATAATACAGTATAATAAATAGATATTAAAACTATAAATGTATAAATTCAACTCACCGTAGAAAAATGTCCTTAATTATTGAAATACTACCTCATTTGTCTGCACAATGGCTCTCACATACCGCAGAATGATGCTAGGCTGGACGTTGTGCATCTTCAAAAAGTTCCAAAATGCAGCTGGATCACCTGAACCTTCTTTATACCTGCCAAACAAACATTGTACACATTTAAACACTAGTAACTCAAGTAAATCAAGTTTAAAAAAAAAAAAAATCTAATATGAGATTTACACTTATGTTGATAGAAGCTCTGTAAGAATTACCTAAGTAATTTTTTAAAAAGTACATTATTTATTATATACACATGAAGTGTGTCAGGTAAGTAAATCAAGATTTTTTTGGAATCTAAATATGAGATTTACATTTATGTTGATAGAGAAGCTCTGTAAGAATTACCTCAGTAATTTAAAAAAAATACATTATTTATTAAATACATGAAGTTTGTAAGGTAAGTAAATCAAGTTTTAAAAAAATCTAATATGAGATTTACATTTATGTTGATAAAGAAGCTCTGTAAGAATTACCTCAGTCTAGATATTTGATAGATCAGTTCGACAGCATGGCATCCTAAGGGTTGTAGACCATCTGAAGAGGACATTCCTTTCGCCACATCCATCTGACCGAGCGAGGAAGCCCTTCAGTATGGGATAATCAGCTTCGAACACTGACAGATGTGCTCTCAGATCATCCAGATTCCTGTTTGGTTTTGCCATGATAAATCTAAGGAGAAATTAAAATAATGAAATATGAAATATTGCTACTCTATTTAATTTAACTGTATGTTTTGATTCTAAATCTAAATCTCCAAGGTATTTAATATAAACAAACACTGGTCCGGTTTGCAGGGCTGCCGCCATTGTGAATTTTTTTGCCAATCTTAAATATGTAACCAGCTTGGTCTCACAAAAACGATAATTTCCACACATTAGTATAACGAAATATGTTGAAACTCCATAGTTATGTGTAAAAATGGACAAAGAATTCATAAATGCATGATAAAGGAAGGATAAATCAATAATTAATAGACAAACGCAACTGAAAACCAGTCATAGTCAGTCGAAAATGCCAGTCTTGGAACCTGGACGGGTATGAATTTCAAAAATTTACAACCATACTGCATGATGAACAATATTTAAAGCAACAAAATGAATTATTAAAAGCATTTAAAAGTAAACTGTTATTCTGTTTAATTTTATCATTAAAATTCCCCAGTGTTCTATTAATAAGAACACACACCGGTCCAATATGCCGTGATTTACGCCACCATGAATTTTCTGATAAAACGGTACCAAGCAATTGAAGCATGAACACACAAGAATTTTCCTCCCTCACGATCAGCACTATGAATCTCGTTGAAAGTTGACACCTAAATGTAGAATTGGACAGAAAATTCGAAAATGCACGCTAAATAAAGGATATATTGATAATAAACAAACTAAACTATAAATTCTCTTACCTTTTGCAGATAATTAGAATTATGCTTAGAGTCAGAAAATCTCAACCTCTTCTAACCATGCAGGATGAAAGATTAGCCATATGACATTTCGTTAAAGTTGACATTCGTGATTTTAGGGCAACAGTTTCGCATTTATCCAATTTGAAATAAGACAGGGTAGTTTCGTATACAGCTGTTTACAGGCCACAGGAAGTCGTCTGTGAACCCAACGACCTTGAACTTTCTGAAAACAGCGTCCTTCCCTAGTAACGAATTCCCTAATACAATACAGTGCCATGTACATTCATATGTTGCGGCTTATTGGCATCCATGTTTTTATTTCCTCACTTTGCTAAAGGAGCACATTTAGAATTCTTCTTTGTACTTTCAGTCTCTGACACTTGAAGTGCATATAGGATTTGTGGTACTTTGTAATTTTTCAGTTTTATGGTCCCAAACACACCTTTCAAATTTCAAAATTTTTGTGTGCAGTATTGTTGGGTAACTTACTGCTGACTTCACAATTCTTTCTTCATAGCACAGCAGTGGTTGATGTTCTAGCCATGATTGCTGTAATTTTCATTTGCATTCAAAAACATAAGAACATATTTATTATATATGTCCAACAATCACAGCCACACAGACTGCACTAGAACAACAAATGGAAACACACACAAACAGTTGGGTCTCCATATAACCTTGAGGGAGAAGCATGCTTTAGACTGTGTCAGAGAGAGAAAGGTCTCTCAAAAGCATGACACTAGAGCTGAGACCGTGGTAGGGAAAGTACGTCTCAGACTTGTAGTACCCTGGGAAGGTTAACCCGGTCAACAAATGCCCACAGAAGTCGGATGTGTCAGCCTAACGATGCAAGGACGCAGCTCTGCTGTAAACAGGCACAACGCAATCACATCCAGAAGAAAAAAACTCCGGTTGAAAGAAGAAGAAGACTTGTAGTAGGTGATGGCAAACATTTTGAGTGTAGCCGGTGTTTTGTAGTTGTATAGTTTTAAATCAGTGTAGTGTAGTAGTGATTGATAGTTTGACTTTGTGATCATGTGAAACGTTGCAAACATGTAATGCTAATTATGAAAAGAGAAGAGAAATATTGACACCAAGGCATTTGATAAAGTGATGAAATTATCAAAATGTTGGAAGATATTAATAAAGATGGGAAAGATCTTGGAATAATAAACAATATATACTGGAAACAAGCAGTAGCAATTAAAATGGGAAATAAAGATGGCAGTTATGAACAGATGAAGCTAAGGGTATGACAAGGAGCTGTTTTGTCACCAGATCTAATCTCTTTTTCCTATAACAAGTAATAATGCGAGAGATCAATGAGGGGCCAGGATTATGAGTTGGAGGTTATAATATAGTCAATCTATTCTGTGTGTCAGATGTGGGGGATGCCGTCAAGTTATGTACTATCACTGGTGGGCAACCCCAATTTGTCAGAAATGGGGACACAATCTATATGGCTGAAATAAAGATTAAGCCCATAAATATCCATAGTACAGTTGCAAATGGCTTGTTAAACAAAGGTGAAATTATCTGGTCTTGGTATCCCCCAAGGAATGGGAAGGAAAAGGTTAGATGTCTAGGTTTAAGTCTACAAATGGACTACTGGATAGTGCAGGTTTTTCCCCCTGATAAGTTTCCCCTCCCTGGTGTGTAATTTATCCCTTACCAATGTACACACGCATATGCATAATTGGAAAATAACAGGTAACTATGAGTTTAAGACAAACTACAATCACTTTATTTTCTGTCAGTGTGAAAACAAAAACTGAGTAATTGCAGGATGATGATGATAATGAGAGACAAGTGAAATATTTTGGCTATTGTAATAACAGAGATGGCACTGGAATGACTTTTCTTGAATATCAAGATAATAGAAACAATAATTATTTCAAAGAAAATGATAACACCAACCCAAGAAATGATAATAGAAGGGAAACGCTTAAACAAGCTGATAAATTTAAGCTCCATTTCAGAAAATGAAAAATATCTTAGGCAATAAGCCACCACCATTGGATGTCAGAAGGGAGTCCTGAAATGTTATATTGTACCTGACTTACTGAATCGCAGCGAATCATGGAACATGGATCAACAATTTCAGAACAGCTCAGAAGCAACAGAGATGTGGATGATGAAACAAATGTTTGCAAATATGTTGGACCTCCAGAGTAACTAACAATGATTGCCTGGTAAAGGCTAATGCCACTAGAATATTATATACAACAATAAGAAGGAGACAAACATTCTTTGGTCATGTAGTGAGAAGAGGGGAATTGGAAAACACTGTGATGGTTGCATGCTGGATGGACTGAGACAGTGGCATGGTGGGATATCATCAGCAGATTTGATTCTGAGCACTATGGGCTGAGATATGAATGATTATGCCAGCTGGCAAGCCACATGATAATGATGAACGTACGGGTCTAGTCAGTGAGCATCAGCCAATGAGCAGTGGTTTCATAACCCTGCCCTTAAAAAGTTTAATCTAAATAACTGGTGTTTCTGCTAACCTAATGCGAAGGTGAATGTTTCATGGAGTTCAGTGCACTGCAGCTGAGGTGTTGAGATGCAATGAGGAACAGTAACACTAAGTTGCAATGAGGAAGTTTTATTATTTAAACATCCCACTGAAAAGTTATTTTTCTTAGACATGCATCCTCAATTTGATTTTTTTCCTGACATTATATTTCAAGTTGTTTTCTTTTTCCTGATGTGCCACCCACCTTTCGTTGTTTTCTTTAATATGTCAGCTCAAGTTGCACCATAAATGTTAGTTTCAGGCAAGAGGTTAACATTTGATTGTGACTACAATGAAATATCAATATTGACTGCTGTTATAAATTGTTTAGAGATAATGCGACTTAAAATAGACTTCATCAGTGACAAATGTCAGTCATAAATGAGGCAGGAAGTACCTGTTCATCTCTTAATTTACCTGATCTTACATCATACATCAGCTTAGAACATACATTAGCCTAGATCTTACATCAGCCTAGATCTTACATCAGCCTAGATAATACCTGACTGTAGATCATATATCAGCATAGGTCATACTTGAACTTAGATCATACAACAGTTAGATCATTTAACAGTCTAGATCATTCATCAGCTTATATCATATATCAGCCAGATCATATATCAGCCTAGATCATACGTCAGCCACAGTTATATATCAGCCTAGATTATACCTGAACTTAGATCATACATCAGACAAGATCATACATCGGCTTAGATCACATCTGATCTTAGATCATGCAACAGCTTAAATCATACATCAGCTTAGATCATACATCAGCCTAGATCATGCATTAGCTTAGAACATACATCAGCCTAGATCTTACATCTGCCTAGATAATACCTGACTGTAGATCATATATCAGCATAGGTCATACTTGAACGTAGATCATACAACAGTTAGATCATACAACAGAATAGATCATTCATCAGCTTATATCATATATCAGCCAGATCATATATCAGCCTAGATCATACGTCAGCCACGGTTATATATCAGCCTAGATTATACCTGAACTTAGATCAGACAAGATCATACACCGGCTTACATCACATCTGATCTTAGATCATGCGACAGCTTAAGTTTAGTATTTTAGTTTAGTTTTAGTCGTTGGATCAACATCACGGCACACAGGTTTAACCCCATAAGTGCTCCGTTTTTCCTCCTAACTCAAACCTGAGTCTGGAGAAACTCAACTCATTGCACGAACTCCGTAGCAACAGCGAGGATCCTGAAATACTTTGGGTAGATTTTTAACTCGAAATTTTGCCTGGGCAGCGCCGTTAGGCTACTCTTTTTCGATTTCCAACTGCCAAGGGATTTTTTATGTGCTCAACAATACACACGGGTGTCCAATCTCACTACCCAGAGACCAGGGGAAATTACTGGAAGTCGTGGATTTTTTAAATAAATCCCGGTCCTCACCGGGGCCTGAACCCGGGACCTCCAGCACTTGAGGCGGACACAATATCTTGAGACCACTCAGCCTATTGTACATCAGCTTAGATCATACATCAGCCTAGATCATGTATTAGCTTAGATCATACATCAACCTAGATCATACATCAGCCTAGATCATATGGCAGCCTAGATTATATATCAACCTTGATCATACATCAGCTTAGATCATGTTTAGTTTAGTTTAGTTGATGGATCAACATCTCTGCACATGTGTGTAACCCATAAGTGCTCTGTTCTACTCCTAATTCGAAGCCTGAGTCTGGAGACTCTCAGCTCAGTGATCAAACTCTGTAGCACCAGCAAGGGTCCTGAAATACTTTGCGTAGATGTTTTAACGTGAAATTTTGCTCGGGCCGGGCCTTTAGGCTACTCTTTTTCGGTTTCCAACTGCCACAGGATTTTTTACATGCGCAACAATGCACATGGGCATCCGATCTCACTACCCAGGGACCAAAGGACATTTTTATTACTAGAAGTCCACATAAAAAATCCAGGCCCTCACCAGGGCTTGAACCTGGGAACTCTAGCACTCAAGGCAGACACCATACAGCGAGACCACACAGCCCCCTCGCTTAGATCATACATTAGCTTAGACTATACATCAACCTAGATCATACATCAACATAGCTCATTCTTGAACTTAGCTCATACTTGAACTTAGATCATACATCATCCTAGATTATACATCAGCTTAGATCATACATCAGTGGGCGCCGGGCAGGTTGCAAGCGACAAGGTAAGCGTGGTGGTTTAAGACGTTTTAGACTCCAGTGTGACCATCTGGACCTCAAGAATATCTGTATTCTATATTGGAACTGCGCCAGCTTAAAACAACGGGGTCCTATTTTAGAAAATCTGGTTTACAGGAACGACATAGTAGCGCTCCAGGAGACAAGACTGGGTGATCAGCTACTCCGAATTGCCGGCTTCAAATGTTTCTACAACAGACGACATCTGGGAATGGCGATTCTCATTTGTGACAGCATGGTGGCGTCAGAGCTAGACATGTCCAGTTGGGACAGTGACGATATACAAATACAGGCGGTAAGAGTTCAATCCAGTCTTACCATTCGTGCTGGTTAATGTTTATGCCCGCAACGCGAGTATGGATTCCCAGAAGTGGCAGTGCTTAAGTGACATATTAGGTCAAGAGAGAAATGTTATTTTCTGTGGTGATTTCAACGCTAAAGGCAGATCATGGGGAAACATTTTCTCCAATACACAGGAGGAGGAGCTCGAGACTGCACTTGAAACCATTGACCTGGTTTGTATCAACAGTGGCTGTGTCACTAGGACAGCAAGCCGTCCAGGGGATGAGGACAGTGCTATTGATCTGGTGCTGATTTCTCTTTCACTCACTACAGTGTGTAGATGGGGTGTCCTAGGACACCATGGCAGCGACCACCACCCTTGCAGCATATTGGTGGAGAAAGGCAGAACCAGGCAGCACAAGCTAAAGGTAAAGACTTTCCAGTATGACAGTACAGGGCAAGATGTAGTGAGTAAAATAAGACGTGACATGCGCAGAAAGCTTCAGGGCAGGAAAAAAAGCTGGGAGCAACCACCGTGGTGGAATCTTGAGGTGGAGAAGGTGTGGTTGGATAAGTGTAGTGCTGTAAGGAGATGGCAGAATGCCAAGAAGAACAGAGCTGGCCATCCCAGTCCCTGCATGCACTTAGAAAGAGAGATGCACACAAAAGTAAGCTATTTAAAAAAACTGGTCAAGGTGGTTAAAAGTAAAAAATGGGCAGAGGTGTGTCAAAAAGTAAGCACAGACAAGTCACTGAAATTGTTCTGGCGACTACATAAAAGCATGAGCTTGGTAGTCAAGAATAAGAGCATTTCTGACTTCCAAGGTGCTGACCTCATCTGGCAGAGGACTGACAAGGACAAGGGCAAAGCCTTCTTTGAACGCTATCTAGAGCAGAGCAACTAGACAGACATGAGAGGCCGAAATCTTTTCCAAGGAGGTCACCTCAGACAGGTGCAAAGCCCAGAACACTTCGGATGAAGACACAGTGACAGTGAAAGAAATCAAGGCTGTGCTTCAACGATAAAAAAACAGCACTCCAGGGCCAGATGGCATAAGATACAACGACATCAATAGGTGTACCGACAACGAGCTAGAGGAACTAGCAGACATGTATAACAACAGTATAGGGAGTGCTAGCATCAAGGAGGAGTGGTTACACAGCTATCTGATTCCCTTGCCGAAGCCTGGCAAAGACCACACAAAAATTCAGGGATATTGAGTTATAACCATGCAGAATACAATAGGCAAGCTGGTGGAGAAGTTAATTGCCAGGAAAATATCAAGCCAGCTAGAGAGGCAAGGTGTTTTCCCACCTACCCTGAGTGGGTACCATCCAAAAAGAGAAATCTGGACCAATGCAGCAGTTTTTGCCCATGATGTCTATGAATACATCAGCTAAGATCATACATCAGCTTATATCATCATAAACTTAGATCATACATCAGCCTAGGTCAAACATCAGCTTATGTCATCATTAATTTAGACCATCAATCAATCAATCACGTGCCATGCCGGAAAGCGTGGGCGGTCATGACTCGCCATTTCACTCGATCACCAGAGTCGTGGATCAGCTCAGTGTTCCTGTCTAATCCGTGCCATGTGGCCAAGCCATCCAGGTATTTTACTCTCGGTCTTCCTCTTGGTCTGTTCCCTTCGATCTTGCCAGTTGTCACTAAGTTCTCCAATCCATTTCTTCTTATAACATCTCCAAAACATTTTGACTGTCTACGTCTAATTTCTCTAATCAATTTACGGCTTTCATTTGTCTCCTGTAGTACTTGGTCATTGGTTTTTCTGTCTGCCCATGGTATTTTTTGCATTTTCCTCAGAAACAACATTTCTGCAGCAATCAGATGTTTTTCAGCCTGACTGCTCATTGTCCAAGTTTCACATCCATACAAAAGAACAGGCTCTATGTATCCCCTCAACACTCTTTTTCTCGTTTCAGTTGACATCTTTTTATTGATTTATTAGTTGGTTGTTTCGGGATTTGAGATTTAAATATTGAGCACAACCCACTACTGGCAATGCTGATCGTACTCTGGTATGAACCTAAGGCGTATCCACGTCAATCCGGAAGCACTAGACTCGAGGTTTGCTCTCGTTTGAGCTCATCAGTAGTGCATATCCTTGACCGGCCCCGGAAACAAACCCCGGATCACTGGCGTGTGAAGTTGGTGTGTAGCCATGCGGCACACGCTGGACATGGCCAAATTATCATAACAGAATATTACAACGTCACCCATCGTAGGCTGTAGCTCATCTTTTTATTGGTCAGAATGTTTTTCATCTTGCTAAAGGCTACTTTCGCCATGGCGATTCTTGTTCTATTCTCTTCAAGGCATCTCCCATCAGATGTTATGACTGTTCCGAGATAATTGTACTGATTCACTTGTTGAAGAATATTCCCATTTACTTGTATATTACATTGTGTATTTAGACCAGTGGTTCTCAACCTTTTTTGGCCATGTTCCCCCCTTCACCATATTTTCAGAACGTCATTCCCCCCCCTCCTCCAACTTTCCAAAATTGTCAGCCTCAAAAGGTGCTTTAAAAATAACATGCCTATAATAGTGAAAATACTTATTTTCTTCCATAGTTGTACATAACCTTCACATGTAAAGATACATTTTATAGTGTAGTTTTCTACAGTTAATAGCAAATGAATATGCTGATGGATATTAAAACTTAAATAGAAGCATTTTTACATTCGCAATATTTTATTAAAACACCACATTAATCATACTACAATAAACAAACAGTTAAAACGTCAAAGAATTGTAGCTTAATATACGACACCAGGATGCCAGAAAATTGTGCTTCATCAAACAAAACGCTCATTACAAAACCTGGATATTGTAGGTTCGTAATTTAAATGAAAACTGTAATCAATGAGAACACTGATTGTTTTTCCCGCAGCAATTCTGAAATACGCAACATTTGTCATATTGACCTTTCTTTTCCAGTTTTCCAGCTTGCTCATAAAAGCTCTCAAGGCATCCACAAATTGTATGATATTTGTATTCCTTCCTTGCATCTGAAGATTGAGTTTATTCAACTGCTCAAAAATATCAACTAAATAGGCAAGGCGCATGATCCATTCCTCATCATCCAGCCAGGCGAAAAAGTCCATCTTACCCTGAACTTCAAAAAATAATTTGAGCTCGTCTCTCAGCTCATATACTCGCGCAGTTACATTTCCTCTTGACAGCCATCGAACATTTGTGTGGAAAAGAAGCAAATGGTGGCCTGCATTCATGTCAACGCATAACTGCTTAAAAAGCCGTGAGTTGAGAGCTTCTCCTTTGATAAAATTCACTATCTGAACGGTTTGATCCAAAACCTTCCCCAAAGGAGCTGGAAGTGTTTTGGAGGCCAGTGCTTGACGATGGATCATGCAATGAATGCCTTTCACTTTTGGGGCACGTTTCTTCACACTAACTTGAAATCCTGATTTGGTCCCCAACATAGCTGGTGCTCCATCTGTACAGCACCCACACATATTATCCCATAAAAGATTTTCTGATTCAAGGAAAGATGAAACCTTTTCCAAAATATCAGAGGCCATGGTAGTTGTTTCAAGAGGAGAACAAAAAAGAAGTTCTTCTTTAAATGATCCTGAATGCACATACCTTGCAAACACTATCAACTGAGAACACGATGCCACATCAGTCGATTCATCAATTTGAATTGAATAGAGCCCAAATGCTGCAGACTTGATCTCTTGCACAACTTGATCCTTGATGTCATTGGCCATATCGCTGATCCTCCTTTGAACAGTGTCGTTTGATAGTGAAACCGCTGCAAGTTTTTTCTCTGATTCATTTCCCAACACAATTTCCACCATCTTGAGACAACAAGGTTTGATCAAAGATTCCCCGATTGTATGTGGTTTTTTCTGCTTCGCTATCTCCAGTGCTATGACAGGAAGCTTCAGTAACCTTTTGGTTTGTTTCTTGGAATACCCCTGTTAAATCCAGTCTCATCCTTTTGACAGCATTCCCAAGACGTTCAAAATAGGTTTTGTCCTTGTCCTTGTATTGAGGATGAACATTCAACAAATGATTCCTCAACTGTGTCGGTTTCATAGAATCATTTGACAAACTTTTACTACAAATAACACACTGAGGTCGTTCTTCTCCGTTGATGACGATATTTGTGAATCCATAATTCAAATAAGACAGGTCATACTTTCGTTTCTTGACACTCATCATGGGCTTCAGATTCTATAAATATAAAACGATAAAGTCAAGATCAACACACATAAACACCCACAGACGTGTATACACACCCACACGCACATATATACACACACACACACACAATTATATTGCATATCCTATTTACAGTACATCGCTGGTGTTGACTGCAATGCCCTGTAAATAGGATATGCATATATATATATATATATATATATATATATATATATATATATATATATATATATATATATATATATATATATATATCCACGAGTCAACTTACGTCTTAAAAAGACAGTCTCCTTATCTCCGCAAAAATAATAATTTGAAAAGCTGAGACGTGTAGATTCGTAAACAATGGAGGGATCTCGGTAGTCGGTTTCTGTTTTAATGCGATCTTGAAATAATCGGGAAATTTAACATGATGAGTACTCTAAACCTCATTAAAACGGAGAAGCAATAACAAAAAAACGTAAGTTACCGCAAATAAAATCTCTGGTAAAATACGGCAACCTAAATCATAGAGGCTAGGTAGAAGGAAAAGAACCGTATATTATGGAGGGAAAACAATATCAAGTAATCGGTTCTTGTATTAACGCGATCTTGAAATAATCGGGGGATTTAACGTCACGAGTACGCTTAATATCCCGATCACGTTTTGTGTGGTCCTGAAGCCAATTTGACAATGTCTTCATTCCCCCCCCCCCCCCCCCCCTGGAAACCCTCAAATTCCCCCCTGGGGGGGAATTCCCCACCGGTTGAGAACCACTGATTTAGACCATTCATTCATTCAGTAGCATGTCCTTTGCAGAACCTCGCTTCCATAACAACCTTCCGGAAAACCTCTCGATCATAAGCAAGATGTCCCGAGTCTGATACACCCATCTGGAGATCATCCACCACATCCTGCACCCATCTTCTCTTTGGCCTTCCTCTTCCTCTCTTCCCAGGCATATACCCCTCCATTATTGTTCTCTCCAGACTTTCGTGACGTTTCAAGTGACCAAAATATTTCAATTTTCTTTGGTTTATCGTCTTTAATAGCCAACGTTCTTCAATATTCAACTCTTGAAGTATGGATGCATTTGTTCTTTTCTTTACCCAAGATATTCTTAGAACTCGTCTATAACATTTATATTCAAAGGCGTTTATGCGCTGTTCAGCTTGTTTAGTAAGTGTCCATGTCTCACAGGCGTATGTTGCAATGGGAAAGATGCATGCTCTTAAAAATCTAATTTTTGTAGTTCTATCTGTCCCACTCCATAATTTATTCAGCTAGTTTTAGTCTTTGAAGAGCAATTGATAGTCGCCGTTTAATTTCTTTCATTGTGTCACTGTTGTTGGTAATCAATGAACCAAGATATTCAAAATTTTCCACTACAGCCAATTCTTCCCCATTAATGTATATTTCTTTCTCCATAGTAGTTTTATCTGTATGCATTATCTTTGTTTTTGCTATGTTAAGATATAAGTTGTGATTTTCACTATTCAATTGGGTTGAAGCTATTAGGTTTTCTATGCCATTCTGTGTTGTGGATAGTAATACTGTATCATCAGCATATCGAATCTCCAGTATGTCATGACCGCCGATATTTAGGGCATCATATAGCTCCCTGTTTATATCATCTCTTACATTTCTCATTATATTTTCGGCGTACAGGTTAAACAAATAGGGTGACAGCACGCAGCCCTGACGGACTCCTTGCTTGATGTCAAACCAATCTGATGCCTCGCCATCTATTCTAACTGCTGCTTGTTGGTCTAGATAGAGCATTTTTATGAGTTGTACTACATGTGATGGAAAGCCCATATTCCTCATGATTTCCCAAAGTTTCTGATGTTGTACACAGTCAAATGCTTTTGAATAATCCACAAAACATGAGAGTAGGTTTACATTAAATTCTCTGCACTTCTCTATTATTAAACGCATGTTGAATATGTGATCTCTTGTTCCTCTTCCTTGTCTAAATCCAGCTTGAACCACGTTAATCTCTTCTTCCATTTTCTTACGAAGTCTTCCCATTATGACTTTTAGTAGAATTTTACTTGCATGACTGATCAGGGCAACAGTTCTATAGTTGGTGCATAATTTCAGGTTGCCCTTTTTTGGTATTGGAATGAAGATAGTTCTCTTCCAATCTTTTGGCCATATACCATATTTCCAAATCTTTGTACATAATGCATGATATATGTGTATGCTTTCTTCTCCTCCCGCTTTAATTAGTTCAGCTGGTATCTCATCACATCCAGGTGATTTAGCCATTCTTCAGGTTCTTTATAGCCCAAGCAATTTCATCTAATGAGGGTTCAGGTTCTGTCTCTGCTGCCATTGGCTCATGTATCTCATTCATATCCTCACTGTCACTCATATCATACATTCCACTGCAGTACTCCTGCCATCTTTCTAGAATTTGTCTAGATTCTGTTAAGGTATTTCCCATCTTGTCACAGATAACATTCAATTGAGGTTGAACATTTCTTGTCAGTAACTTCATTTCTTTGAACATTTCATAATCTCTTCCAGTCTTATGATATTGCTCTATTCTGGTACAGCAATCTTGTATATATTGATTTTTGTCCTTTCTTGTGTTCTTATTTCTCGAGTTAAAGATTTATACTTCATCCTGCTGTTATCGGATTCACCTCCTTTCTGTTTCAGTTCCCTTCATTGTTTTATTAATTCTAATGTGTCTGATGTAATCCATGGCTTAAGTTGCTTTTTCTTGGTCGGAATTAAATCTTTGGCTGCAGTTATCAAGATATCTCTAGCTTGTACTGCCAGTTCATCAGGTGTCATTTCTTCTTGTACAGTCATCAAGACCCCAAAGCGATTCCTAACTTCTACAGTGTATGCATCCGGTATTTTTGTGAGATCAAAACGAAGTGGCCTTGGTCCTCGGATAAGCTTTTTGAGTTTTAATTTCAGATCTGCTTCTAATAACTGATGATCTGTATCACAGTCTGCACTACGTAGGGTTTTTGTAGATGTTATGCTTGATCTCCATCTTCTTTGTATTAAAATATAATCTATCTGATTTTTGGTAATACTGTCTGGAGACTTCCATGTGAAGAGTCTTCTTGGATGTTGTTTAAAAAGCGTGTTGGCTATCGTTAAATCATTTTCTGTGCAAAATTCAATTAATTTGTCACCTGCATCATTTCTATTTCCTAATCCAAATTTTCCTAAAACGTGTCTCTCATTTTCAGCTCTTCCTGCACCTACTTTTGCATTAAAATCTCCCATTATTATTGTTATATCATTATGACCAGTCTTATGTAATGTGTCTTGTAGTGTGTTGTAAAAATCTTCAATTTTGTCCTCCTCTGCTGTTGAAGTAGGTGCATATATCTGTATGAGAGTTGTGTTTTTGGGACGGCCTTTAAGTCTAATAGTGATTTAGACCATACAATACCCAAAATCATACACCAACCTGGATCATACCTGAACTGAGATCATGCATCAGGTTAGATAATACACCA
This sequence comes from Cepaea nemoralis, assembly GCA_014155875.1. Taxonomy (NCBI): domain Eukaryota; kingdom Metazoa; phylum Mollusca; class Gastropoda; order Stylommatophora; family Helicidae; genus Cepaea; species Cepaea nemoralis. Next base: position 111,229 of record JACEFZ010001580.1, read on the forward strand.
ACTTAGATCGTACATCAGCCTAGATCATACGTCAACCTTGATCATACATCATTCTACATCATACATCAGATAAGATCATACATTGGGCTAGATCATACATCAACATAGATCATATATCAGCTTAGATCATATCTGAAATGTGCTCATACATCAGCGTAGATCATTCTTCAGCTTAGGTTATACATCAGCCTAGATTATACATCAGCTTAGACCATACATCAGATTAGGTAATACCTGGACTTAGATCATATATCAGCTTAGATCATACCTGAACTTAGGTCATACATCAGCCTAGATCATTCTTCAGCTTAGATCATACATATCCTTGATTGTACATCAGTCTAGATCATACATCATTCTAGATTGTACATCATTCTAGAACATACATCAGCCTGGATCATATATCAGCCTAGATAATACATCAGCTATAATCATACCTGTACTTAGATCATACATCATCCTAGATCATATATCAGCCTAGATCATACATCAGCCTAGATCATACTTCAGCTTAGATCATACATCAGCTTAGATCATACATTAGGATATATTGTCATGAACTTAAATCATACATCACTGTCAAAACTGTAATTTACTGCCAATATATTACCTTGCAGTGTATGGCAGTGGGGGGTCTTTGAGCCTGAAGAATTAAGGCCGCCTGGTTAGTGCAGTCGCCGCAAACTGTGCAGGTTAGGATTTTCTTTTTTCCCCCGACATAAATAAATCCCACACCTTACAGTGGATTCGCACCCGTGTCTCCCGTAGGAGAGTCCGGGATTCTAGCCTCTAGCCAGCTGCTCCTCCGGCCACCCACTCCTCATAGATCATACACGAGCACATTAATCATTCTTTTTCTCCATCTTTCAGTTTATTTGAAATAGATTGTCTATAGCTGCGATGTGTGACTGTTTGATTACACAGATGTTCATAATAAATACCTGGTATATTCATGAGGATATTAATTATTTACTTTGATGTGTTTCAGAAATACTCTCTTGGTCTCCAAAGAGTCCTTACCAACTGATACCAGAGCATTCACGAAAGTGGACATATGACAGCATAGACATGAGGGTTGTGAAAGAAGAGCTATCAGATGTTCTGTGTGAGGATAGGAGTCACAGATTCAGTAAAATGGTAGACATAGGTGAAGGTAGCATCATTCAAGAAATAACAGAAAATAGCAACTCAGAATCAAGAATAGTCGAGAACAGTCTTAAGGCATCAGTAAAACATGAAAATTGTTATCAAATGTCAGAAAGTGTGTCTTCTGTGATTGATACACACAATAAACTATCTCTGACTATTGAGAACTGTCAACAGCAACATAAGGAAACACAAGAAAAACCTACACAGAGCTTTGCAAAGTCTCATTATGACAGTTTTGATTATGTCAATTATAGCTCTCAAAGAACTCACACAAGAGACTTGTCTGATGTTTCTAGTCCAAATATTTGTGTAGACAGCTATAAGAAAACACATGCTGCTAAAGGGATGCCAAACAAATATAATGAATGGAATGGTCTTTTGCTTCAAGATGACCATCTAGAGTGCCAGAAGAGCATGAATCACACGAGAACACATACAGGAGAGAAACCTTACAAGTGTGATGACTGTGGTGCTTCTTTTACTCATGTTTACAGTGTGAAGTTCCACATGAGGACACATACAGGAGAGAAACCTTACATGTGTGATGATTGTGGTGCTTCTTTTAATCACAGTGGCAATCTGAAGAACCACAAGAGAACACATACAGGAGAGAAACCTTACCAGTGTGATGATTGTGGTGCTTCTTTTAATCACAGTGGCAATCTGAAGACTCACAAGAGAACACATACAGGAGAGAAACCTTACATGTGTGATGATTGTGGTGCTTCTTTTAAACACAGTGGCAATCTGAAGACCCACAAGAGAATACATACAGGAGAGAAACCTTACATTTGTGATGATTGTGGTGCTTCTTTTGCTAAAACTAGCAAACTAAAGCGGCATAAGAGAACTCACACAGGAGAAAAACCTTACAAGTGTGATGACTGTGGTGCTTCTTTTACTCATGTTGACAGTGTGAAGTTCCACATGAGGACACATACGGGAGAGAAACCTTACAAGTGTGATGATTGTGGTGCTTCTTTTCATCACAGTGGCAATCTGAAGACCCACAAGAGAACACATACAGGAGAGAAACTTTACCAGTGTGATGATTGTAATGCTTCTTTTACTGAAGCTGGTGTTCTGAAGAAACATAAGAGAACACATTCAGGAGAGAAACCTTACAAGTGTGATGATTGTGGTGCTTCTTTTAATCACAGTGGCAATCTGAAGACCCACAAGAGAACACATACAGGAGAGAAACCTTACCAGTGTGATGATTGTGGTGCTTCTTTTAATCACAGTGGCAATCTGAAGACTCACAAGAGAACACATACAGGAGAGAAACCTTACATGTGTGATGATTGTGGTGCTTCTTTTAAACACAGTGGCAATCTGAAGACCCACAAGAGAATACATACAGGAGAGAAACCTTACATTTGTGATGATTGTGGTGCTTCTTTTGCTAAAACTAGCAAACTAAAGCGGCATAAGAGAACTCACACAGGAGAAAAACCTTACAAGTGTGATGACTGTGGTGCTTCTTTTACTCATGTTGACAGTGTGAAGTTCCACATGAGGACACATACAGGAGAGAAACCTTACAAGTGTGATGATTGTGGTGCTTCTTTTCATCACAGTGGCAATCTGAAGACCCACAAGAGAACACATACAGGAGAGAAACCTTACTAGTGTGATGATTGTAATGCTTCTTTTACTGAAGCTGGTGTTCTGAAGAAACATAAGAGAACACATTCAGGAGAGAAACCTTACAAGTGTGATGATTGTGGTGCTTCTTTTAATCACAGTGGCAATCTGAAGACCCACAAGAGAACACATACAGGAGAGAAACCTTACCAGTGTGATGATTGTAATGCTTCTTTTACTCAAGCTAGTGGTCTGAAGAAACATAAGAGAACTCACACAGGAGAAAAACCTTACAAGTGTCAGGTGTGTGGTGCTTCATTTACTCAAGATAGCAGTCTGAATATTCACAAGAAAATACATACAGGAGACAAATCTTACAAGTGTGATGATTGTGGTGCTTCTTTTACTCAAGCTGGCCATCTTAAGACTCACACTAGAACTCATACAGGAGAAAAACCTTACAAGTGTGATAATTGTGGTGTTTCTTTTACTCAAGCTGGCAGTCTGAAGAGACATAAAAGATTACATACAGGAGAGAAACCTTACAAGTGTGATTATTGTGGTGCCTCTTTTACTGAAACTGGCCACCTGAAAACTCACAAGAGAACACATACAGGAGAAAAATCTTACAAGTGTGATGATTGTCATGCTTCTTTTACTGAAGCTGGCAGTCTGAGGAGACATAAGAGAACACACATAGGAGAGAAACCTTACATGTGTGATTATTGTGGTGCTTCCTTTACTCAATCTGGCAGTCTGAGGATACATAAGAGAACACACATAGGAGAGAAACCTTACAAGTGTGATGATTGTGGTGCTTCTTTTACTCAAGCTGGCAGTCTGAGGAGACATAAGAGAACACATACAGGAGAGAAACCTTGCAAGCATGATGACTGTGGCGCTGCTTTTACTCACGCTAGCAGTGTAAAACACCACATGGGAACACATACAGGAGAGAAACCCTACAAGATTGATGATTGTGGTACTTCTTTTACTCAGACGTATAATCTGAAGAAACATATGTGACTGCATCATCATCATGTACCCTGCCAACTACCATAGGTGTTTTTATTCAGGATCAACTCTGCTGATAATATTTCTGAATGTCACCATACAGTCCATCCAGCATCATCTCTCTCGGTCTGCCCATGTCTCTTTTCCCACTGATCTTTCCAGTCATCACAGTGCTTTCCCATGCTTCTCTTCTCATCACAATTCAAAAGGAAATTGCTGTTTACTCTTTCTGATAGTTTATATAATGGTTTACTTTCATTAGTCTCTTCCAAGCATTCATTTGTTAAGTTACTCTGGCAAGCCAAGCCATTCGCAACAATCACCTCAGGAAATATATCTTTGATGCGTCCAACATCATGGAAGACATTTTATTGAATCCAAACAAATTTCATTTTGATCCTAAAGCCCCGAGGATTTGGATGCAAATGTGAGGAAAGAGATTCAGTCACTTTTAGATATTAAATTCATCAGTGAGGCGATTGCACAGTTAGTCATTCCATGGGGCTCATAAACACCCAACTTTATGACTTTCCTAAATTGCACAAGCCAGGGGTGCCACTGAGACTGATTTAATCTATGCTTTCCTCTGTCTAACACAGGATGGTGAAATAGCTTGTAGTAACTGCTAAACCAGTGCGACAATCATTCAACCACTTAATATTAAAAGATTCATTTGAACTGGCCAAACTACCGGATACTATGGATCTTAAACTAAAGCATATGATGTCAATGGATATTGCCTCTATTTTCACTGATGTTCTCTTGGAAGAAACAGTGATCATCATCTGTGATTGCATGTGGAGCCTTATCGAGAACAAGTTATCTTACTGTTCAAGACACCAGATATGGGGGAGAAGAATAGCACATTCTAAGCCTAAAACTTGAAAATACCCAATGTTCAAGAAGAGAAGCGAAGAAACCGCTACTGACACCAAGGCCGCCAAGAAGATGAGGAGAGAACCTGCCTACAAGCTGTACCAAAGTGACATCATTGCAGTCGAAAGAAGAAAAACTTTCAGAAGTCACAAATGAAGCAACCACTGGGAAAGATGATGACAACCCACTGCAAACAAGATCAAAGACTACCCAAAAGCAGACTGAGGAGAAAGACACCATATTTGAAACAACTTAAATGTTGTGGATGATCAAATGGGTGATCAAACGTGTCCCTGGATCTTACAGATGACCAGATGTAGAAGCAGCTGCAGCAGGAGAATCTCCACATCTGAGTCATAAAGTGAAGCGGCTTCTGACCTTTGCTAAGATACCAACACTTGTGGTGGTGACAACGGAGGGAGGTGAGATGCTTGTCAGAGTGATGATGGACAGGGAACAACAACAGCCTGACCACTTTATTCCTATAATTACACAATGCTGTCAGTGCCAGAGGGCCTGTCACTAGAACAACATGTCGCAGCAAGACAGACATCTGCCGATACTGCACCGAAGATCATGCCTTCGACGAATGTCCACTAGCCAAACAGGACTAGGACTTTTGGAAGCCTAATGATAATAGAAAGTGTGCAAACTGCCTTGGCAAATACAGAGCAAGATACCTGGGTTACCCTTACCCCCAAAGAGACAGAGATGTCATAAAACTTGCCATCACAACAAACACACCATTCAAGAAAGCATGGCGGATGTTTGAGACAGCCACAGGCATTTCACAAGATGACAAAAACCAGCTTCAAGGTCAGATAGCTGATCTGAAAAACCAAATCAACAAACTCCTGACACAGAAGCCAACCAATGAAAATAAAGTACAATACACCGGTAGCAACACAAGACTTCTGGAGAAAAAAAATTAAAGAAATCCAGCGCAGCATCGTGCATGAGGTGAAACGCTTGGCTCAGATAAAGAAAGAAAACGAAGACAAGTGATTCAAACAGAAAGAGAAAAACTGAGAATTTACATTGAGCTAATCCAAAACAAGCCAACAGCCATGCCGAAGACGACTGAGAAACCTCAAGCTGAAGCCATGACAAAGACCTTGGGGAAACCTCATGCTGAAATCAGCATCCCATTCACAGTGACCATTAAATTCAAGGAGAAACCAGTTTTCACTGGGAAATATGACAAAAGCCTAGACAACATAGAGGAGAGAGCCGATAAATTTATTAAAGATCACAGAGATATTTGAATGGACCAAACTACCTGAAGAAGAGACTGTCAATCAGACTTCTAAGGACTACATCCACTCAAAACAGATGAGCTAGGAGGCAACACTGGCAAATGGAAAGGCAGGAAGAAAGAGACACAAAGGAAATCCCACCAGCCAAACCCCTCCCCCCTCCCCCCAAGCTGACGTCACAGGCATAAACTCTGTTGTATCACAAAGTCAGCTGAAACTGACAGAGAGAAAAGAAACTAAATCCACACCATGAACACCACAATTTTAATCAAAGCTGTCGGCCTACCGACATCAAAATTCAAGAAATTACTACTGCTGTGCAAATATAATTTTTAATTCATTTTTCTTTTAAAAAATCATGCCACCAAATTGACAGAGTGGCCATGAGGAGTCCTCTAGGTCCCATTCAGCAGTTTTTATGGTGCACTCAGAAAAACAAATCTTCAGAACCTAGTTCTATACTGCTGGTATGTGGATGATATATTATTCATCCAAGAGACCAGACAACAGGCTGAATCATTCTACTCCAGCATGAACCAAACCCACAAGAATATTTCTTTGTCTCTTGACCACAGTCATAATGACACCTTATCATTCTTCTAAATACTAATTCGATATTGACAGGATGGCACCATCCAAAGATCTGTCTATTGAAATGGAACATGGATGGGCCAATACTTGAATTTAAACAGCTTTGCATCAATTCAGTTTAAGTGTGGCCTAGTGCTAGAATGATTTGCTTCGATGACACACTAAAATAAGACCGGAAACTCTTAACCATAATCTGCAATCATCAAGCATCATTACCAACCACCCAAACCTACTCCCACAAGTAGCCATTAGCAAATCAAGTAACCAAACATATACCAGTATGGGTGGACAACAGATTTAATCAGTCTTCAGGAATCCCTGTGCAGTCAACAGGTCATAAAATGCAACCTGCTGATTTTGAGACATTTGTTTAATAGCCATCATAAAGTTAAAAAAAGAGAGAAGACATCTTGTATATTGTATTTGATGAACATTAAATGATTGCTTGAATACATCAAGGCATTAGTAATTAGATGGCTCCAGTCAGTTTTGTGAAAACAGAAAGGCTTCATTTTCGATTTGTGATTAACATGGGGAAAACTGATGCTCCACATTCAAACAATATCAGAGACTATGTGGTTTATGTATTACAGCCCTAGTATAATTGATGTATTCACTTTATATGATATCAGTTATCAGTTGGGGTATAGTCATTGCACTCCGGACAGATTCATAGGTGCTCAGATCCTCCCCCCAGCATATGCATCAGTGTCCGGTGGCTAATAGACCCAATTCTGTGTTGGTTGACGAGACCTCTTCGTGTCTGACCGTGCCAATTCTTACTCCCAAGTCTCTCATCCTGGACAATGCTGTGGATTCACTGACGTCAAAGTCCTCTATTCTCGAAATTTCTTTAAGTTTGTTAATAACATCGGTGCGATCCATGGGCTGCAGGGAGACTTCAATGCAAGGCTAGGACACAACAGAGCGGGCATAGAAAAACATCTGGGAGCATTTGCAGACCAACATAATGAAAGAAATGATAATGGATGTAGACTGATACTACTGATAGAGCTATGCAGCCAACACGACCTCTATATAACAAATACATTCTATAAACACAAAGACTCACAAATATACACCTGGTATAATTGAAACGATTTAGATACTAAAAGCCAAATTGATTTTATATTAACAAGAAATAACAGAAAGAGAAATATATTAGATGCAAGGGCAGTGCCCAATTTAGGTATAAACACTGACCACAAAGCAGTCGTTGCCACAATAAGAATCATCAATAGAAGGAAGCTAAGACCAGGAAAATGCATGCCTTGCGAATCAGTAAACTTAAAAAATCTCAAAGACGAGGCAGTGAGGGAAGATTATGAAAAAGAACTAACTGAAATCTTTGTAAAATTACCTACAGAAAGAAAAACAGTGGAAGAAGAATGGGAGATGTCCAAATCAAGCATTTTAAATACTGCAAAGATAACATGTGGAACCACGAAAAAATGCAAAACACGGATAAAGAAGATATGGAACGCAGAAGTAAAGAAAGCTGTAAAAGACAAAAAGGAAAAATATAAAAAGTGGTCGAAGAGCAAACAGGAATGTGATTACATAGAATATAGAATAGCGAGAAGACGTGAATAGAATAGTAAAGAGAGAAAACCAAAAAGGCTGGGAGGAGTATGGAGAAACTCTAAATAAAAACTACAACGAGGCAACTAGAAACTTCTATAAAAAGGTAAGTGCAGTGAGAACCATAGGAGAGCCCTTTGACCCACCTGAAATAATTAACAGTGAAATTGGAGAAACAATAAGTGAACAAAAACAAATCTTAATAAGATGGAAACAGTACTTCAAAAAACTTCTCAAAATCCCATCAGATGTCACAGGAATTCAAGAAACTGACACAGATGCCATCGGAGAACTAGAACCAGACATACTGAAAGAAGAAAGTATAGAAGCCATCAGATTAGCACCATTGAACAAATAACCAGGACAAGATGAAATACCAAATGAACTAATTAAAGCAGCAAGAGAAGTAGGAACCGCATGGCTACATAGACTATTCAACAATGTTTGGGTAGAACAACAGACACCACGAGACTGGGGAAACACCATAATTGTCCCAATTTGGAAAAACAACGGCAGCAAAAGAGACTGCACACAATACAGAGGCATTTCACTGTTGAGTCATATTGCGAAAATATTTAGCAAAATATTTGAGAAAAAATTACGAACTATTATAGAACCCCAGCTAAGCGAAACACAACTTGGATTTAGGAAAACAAAGGATGCACAGATGCCATTTTTGCTCTTAGACAACTTATAGAAAAATCACTCAAATTCAATGAAACACTCTAATTAGCCTTTGTCGACCAAGAAAAGGTATTTGATAGAGTAGATAGAAACAAGCTGTGGGAAGTCTTTAAACAATATGGAGTGAGTACACATCTAACAAACCTATGTAGAAGCTTATACAACAACAGTGAATGCATAGTCAGAGCAACTAGAGGACACTCAGAACCCTTCACCATAAGATCCGGAGTACGACAAGGTTGTGTCCTGTCCCCTCTCTTGTCTATAACATATATTGACAACATATGTAAAGAAACCAGCCAAACTGAGACCGCATGATGAGAACACAGAAGAAGAACCATCTGAAAATCTAACCATTAGAGAACTGTTTGCGGACGACCAAGCACTAATAGCAAAATCAGAAGCTGAATTACAAGACCACATGAATAGTCCAAACGAAATGTGTAGGGAACATAACATGAAAATTAGCACAAGTAAAACAGAGGTATTGACTATAACTAAAGAAGAAAAAGCAACAACGATTCACCTAAACGAACATCTCTTGAAACAAGTAAAGAGTTTAAAGTACCTAGGAAGTATAATATCATCAAAGGGCAAATCAGAAGATGAGATCAAAAATAGATACAAGGCAAACCAACTCATTTTACAAATGGCACCAATACTAAAGAACAAACATGTATCAATAACTACTAAGAAAGCACTTTACAACACAATCTTCCTACCAACTCTATGTTACCAATGCCAAACCTGGACAATGACAGAAAAAGAGAAAAGAAAAATCACAACCACAGAAATGAGATTCCTGAGAAGAATACTCAATGTATCAAGAAGAGATAAGATCAGAAATGAAGAAATCAGGACTAAAGTGGGGGTTATAGCTGCACTAGATTTTATTAGAAGGCAGCACGTCAAATGGTTTGGCCATGCAAGTAGATTACCAACTAACAACAGTATACCACAACAAGCAATGATGTACAGACCAGAGGGAAGCAGAGGAAGAGGCCGACCACGTAAACGATGGACGCAGGGAATAACAGTCCATGGGAATATCGATACATGAAGCCCATAAAAGGGCACTCTCCCGCTGTTTATACTTCACCTCGACACCGCAAGGTACAAGAGGAACATGATTAGATGAGAGATGTTTATGTTTGTTGTGTTCCTCTTTACTCAACACTTGTTGGTCTCTAATGATGGTGTATCACAGTGAACAGGCTATCACTGTGATCTTGACAGGAACAGCCACAAAGCATGTGCCAAAATATCTGGTTGATAACTCAATGAAGGTGATGGTGGCCATGTTTGCTTGGTCGGACTTCCCTGCCCCGACAGCCAGTGTAAACCATTTGTGTATAGTGTATATACTACATACTATGCATATACAATTGTGTAGGTGTGCCCATAATCTCAACCTGCGCGTTTACAAATAATGATGGCTATCACGACTGATTAGAAGCCCACACAAAACAATATTGCCACACTAGTCTATCACATGCACTTTGACAACTGTTACAGCCACAGTCTAACAAGGAAACAGTGATGATGACTGAGAAGTCCAGGGCTTTTCATGAATAAGTGTAACATTTCTTTGCTTTGTGCCTGTGTTCTTTTGTGGTGTACAATTATAGTATAGTTCATCATATTTCACAATTCACTGGGTTGATTTGTTTAGCTAACTTTGTTTTACTGGTGATGGAATATCCCAAGTTTTGTTCACTTGTGTAATAAATTATAAATTGTTATTCTTTGTAACAGGCATTAATGTAATACACCATTATGAATAACAAGGGAGTAAGGGTGGTGGGGGGTGAGAGGGTAGTAGAGGTGGAGGGGAGGGGAGGATAGAGAGGATGGAGAGGGGGGGGGGGGGGGGAGGGAGGGGAGAGAGGGGAGGAAGAGGAGGAGAGAGTAGGAGGAGAGGGGGAGACAGAGAGAGAGGTGAGTAGGGAAGGAGAGAGGAGGAGGGGAGGGGGGAAGGGGGGAAAGGATGGGGGTTAGGGGGGAGGGGAGGGGAGGGGAGAGTAAGAGGGGGGTAATTATGGGGTAGAGAGGGAGGGTGGGGGGAGGGGAGAGGAGGGGAGAGGGGGGGGGGGGTGGGAGGTTAGGGATAGTATTTGGGGGTAGGACGGAGGAGGGTCGAGGGGGAAGCAGATAGTGGGATGAGGAGGTAGGAGATAGGAGGAGGGAGGGGTACGGGAGGGGGGAAGGGGGGAGGGAGAAGATGAGGGGATGAGTAGAGGAGGTGGGGAGAGAGGGGGGTGAGTGAGGAAGTGGGGGAGGGGGGAGAGGGGGGGTAGGAAGGCGTGAGAGAGGGGAATAAGGATGAGGGGGAGGGGGAGGAGGAGGGAGGGGGGGGGGGGAGACTAGGAGTGGGGGAAGTATGGGGGAGGGGGAGTAAGGGAGAGGGTAGGAGAAGAAGGGAGGGGGAGGAGGGGGTGGGGTCAGAGGGGGTAGGGAGGGAAGGAGGAGGGGTAGAAAGAAAGTGAGGGAGAGGAGAGGTGAGGAGAGGAGGGGAGGGGGGGTAGGGAGTAGGGAATTGGGGGGGGGGGGGGGATGCGATGGGGGAGGGGGTGGAAGGGGGTCGGGTAGTAGTGTGGATGGGTAGGGGAGGGTATGGGAGAAGATAAGTGGATGGGTAAAAGGGGAGTAGGAGGGAGAGGGGTAGGGGGTGTGAGGAATGGAGAGGGTGAGGGGAGGGGAGGGAAGAGTGGTAAGGAGAGGAGGGGGGGGAAGGAGGAGAGGGGGAGAGAGGAGGAAGAGGGAGGGGGGTAGTTTAGGAGGAGAGGGAAGGGAGGGAGAAGGGGGTAGGGAGGGAGTAGGGAGGGAGGAATAGTTGGGGCGGGAGGGGAGGGAGTGAAAGGGAAGGTGGGGTAAGAAGGAGAGGGGGAGTGGTAGGAGGGAGGGGGGAGGTGGGGAAAGAGAGGAGGTAGTCGTATGGGAGGCGTAGGAGGGTAAGAGGAGGGGAGGAGCGGGGGGGGGAGGGGGAGGAGAGGAGGAGTGAGGAGGATAGGGGATAGGAGGGGGGAGAAAGGGGAGGGGTAGATAGAGAGTGGAAGAGGGGGGGGGGTAGAGTAGAGGGAGGATAGACCGGGGGAGGGGGGTGGGGGGTGGGGGGGGAGGAGGGGGGGGAGGAGGGGAGGTGTAAGTAGGTAGGGTGGGAAGGTGACGGCGGGGGGGGGGAGGGGGGTGTGGGGAGTGGGAGGAGAGATTGGGAGGGGGGGAGGAGATGGAGAGAGCAGGGAGTGGAGAGGAGGGGGTAGAGGAGGTGGATTGGAGTGAGAGGAGGGGTGGTATAGAGAGAGGAGAGGACGAGGGGAGAGAGAGGGAAGGGGAGGAGGCGGGAGAGTAGGGGGGGAGAGAAGAGGGAGAGGGGGAAGGGTAGGAGGGGAGGGGAAGAGTAGGTGGAAGAGTAGAGGGGAGGATGAGGGGAGGGGGGGGGATTAGGGGGGGGGGAATGGAGGAGAGTGGGAGGGGAGGTGAGGTAAAGGGGCGGGGGGGGGGGGGGGGTGAGGGGGAAGTAAAGGGGTGAGAGGTAAAGAGAAGAAAGAGGAGGGAGGGGAGGGTAGGGTAAATAGAGGGTATAAGGGGAGGGGAGGGGGAGATTAGAAGGGAAAAGAGGAGAGGGAGGGGAGAGTGGAGGCGGGGAGAGAGGAGGAGAAGAAGGGTGTTAAGTGAGGAGGGTAAGGGGTGATAGGGGGGGGGAGAGGGGAAAGAGGGGGGGGGAGGTAGGAGGGGGGTAAGGAGAAGGGGGGAGGGGGAGGGAGAGGGTAGGGGCGAAGTGTTAGAGTGAGTGATGAGGAGGGGGGGAAGGAGAGGGAGAGCTCAGGGAGATAGGGGTAGAGGGTAGAGGGGGTAGGTGAGGGAGAAGGGGAGGGAGGGAGGTAGGGAGGGTAGGGAGAGGGGGGGAGGGTGAGCAGGGGGGGGCGGGGGAGGGGGGGGAGGGATGGGTAGCGGGGAGCATATGAGGTGTAGTGGAGTAGCCGAGATGGATAGGAGTATTTCGTATGGGTAGTGATAGTTGGTATAGGTGAGGAGGAAATGGGCTAGAGGAGGGAGAGGCGGCGAGAGTGTAAGGGGGTGGTAGGGGCGAATGATGAGTGGGTGAAGTAGTGGTGGTGGGAGAGGAGTTAGCGGGTCTGGCTGGGAAGCGGTTGAGGACAGGAGGTGGCAGGGAGGAAGGACATAGGGCGGACGGGGGGTGGGGAGCGGGTGTCGCTCGTCTACTGTACGATGGAGGGAGGGGGGGAGGGTAGGTGTCAGGAGACAAGAGAGGTAGTGTAGCGGGGAGTAGGGTGTGGGTGGAGGGAGCGCTAGATACGATGGGTGTGGTGCGGGGTTGCGGGACACGATTCGCCTCGTGTGTCGGTGCGGTCTTGTTGGTGGATCAGGCGGTGGAGGAGTACGGAGCAGGCGAGCTATGGGGGGAGGTGAGACGGCAGGGTCTGTTCTGCTGCCTGCGGGCGGGGCTGGGGAGGGGGTTGCTGAGCGCGAGGGGGGTCGCAGTGAGCGGGGCGTCTGCCTGTGTCGGGTGTCGGGTGCGGGTCACGCGCTGTTGCAGTTAGCGATCTGGGCTCGCGGTGTCGGGTCGTCCTAGCTGAACGGGGCGGTCGCTGTGGTGAGGGGAGAGGAGTGAGGGGGTGGGTGGGGGGATGGAGGGCGCGGGACGGGGCCAGTGTGCTGACGCGTTAGGCAGGGGACGGAGGTGGCACGTCGGGGTCGGTGGGTATTCGACGGGGGGAGCGAGGAGTGTGAGGAGGCGTGAGAGCGAGGGAGGTGAGGGGCGGGGGGGGACGGGGGGAGGAGCGGGGCAGAGCGGGGCGTGGGACGTCGGAGGGTTACGGAGTCTGGGCTGGGCGGTGTGCGGGTCGGGCAAGCACGTGGGAAATAGGTGGTAGGGGGATGGGTCGGGCGGGGGGGAGTAGAGGGTCGGGCGGTCTGGGAGGAGGGCGGGGCTCGACGGCGGGGGCGGTGTCACGGGATAAGAGCGGGGCGGGCGACGCGTAGTGTTGTAAGTGCGAGAGCGGAGGACGCGCGGGCGGCGCGCGCGCGGGGAGGGCGGCGCGGTTCTGGGTCGGGCGGGTCGGGGGGCGAGGGCGCGCGGAGGCGGCCGGGTGCGACAGAGGGGAGGGGACACGCGGAGAGGGGGTGGCGGCAGAGCGGGCAGAGCTGGATAGCAGCGGGAGGGGGGGGCGCGCGCGACCGTCGGGGGGTGCGGGGGCTCGGGCGAGGGAGCGTGGGAGCCGCGAGGGGCGGGCGGGGGGGCGGGGTAGAGGTGGCGGGTACCCGGGGGAGGCGATCCGGTCGGCGCGGTGCGGTCGGGTGTCGGGGCGGGGGGGTGAGGGAGCGCGTGGGCAGAGGGCCTTGGGGGGGGTACTGGGCGGGGTCGGGGCGGGTGTGGAGGAGAGCGGGGGTCAGGGAGGAGGCGCGGGGGAGACGCGGCAGAGAGCGCGCGGGGGTGGGGAGGGCGCGGGCAGGAGGGGGGGGCGGGGGGGGGGTGCGACGGGGGGAGGAGCGAGAGCGGCGGCGGGCGAGCCGGGGCGGGCGAGGGGAGGGTCGGGGTTCGGGTTAGCGGGTCAGGGCGAGCGGCAGCGGGAGGTCGGGCCGCGCGGGGGTGGGCAGAGCGGGGACCGGCGGGGGGGCGGGGGGCGGGTGGAGGCGGGGGGCGGGGGGGCGGGGGGCGGGGGGGGGCGGGGGGCCGGCGCGCGGATGGGGATGCGGGGGGGTGGGGGGCGCGTGCGGAGGGGGGGGCTCGGCGGCGGTCACGGCCGTGGGCGGGGCGGGCGGCGGGGGCGCGGGGGTAGGGGTGCAGTGGGAGGCAGCGGGGTGGCGGGGAGTGGGGGGCGGTCGGGTCGGGGCGGGGCGGGGTGCGACGGAGATCGGGGGCTCGTGGTTGCGGACGGCGGGGGGTACGGTGGGGAGGTCGGGGGGTCGGCGCGAGTGGGGGCGGGGTGGCCGTCGGTGGGTGGGGCGACGGGTCGGCGGGACAGGGCGGGCGGGGGCGGGAAGTGGCGCGAGCGGAGAGAGGGGGGACCGGGGGGCGGTGTACCTAGGGCTGGGAGGGGCAGTCGCGGGGGGCGCGAGGGGCGGGCGGGGCAGGGACGGGAGGGGAGGGGGGGGCTGAGCGTGGGTAGAGCGGCGGGCTACCAAGGGGCTGGGGGGGGAGCGGGGAGGGGGGGTCGGCGGGCGCGGGGGGGGGCAGGCCGGGGGGGGGCGCGGGCGGGGGGGGTCGGAGGGCGTGGGGGGTGGCGGAGACGGCGGGGGGGCACGCGGGCTCCGCGGCGGGGCGTGCGGGCGCGGGGGGCGGGGACGCGCGTGGTCGCGGGGCGCAGGAGAGGAGGAGAGCGCGGGGACGCGGGGGGGGTGGGGGTGGCGGGCGCGCGGCAGGGAGCCGGGGTAGAGTCGGGGGCAGGCGGGGGAGAGGGGGCGGCCGGGGTTTCGGCGGGGGAGGGGGTGTGGCGGGCGCGGGTCAGGCGGGTGGCGGGGGGGTATAGGGCGGCGGGCGGCGGAGGGACCGGGTGGAGTCAGGGCGGGGGGGGGGGAGGGCGGCGACGAGCGGAGGGGGCGCGTCGTAGGGCGGGAGGGGGGGCGGGGCCGGAGGGGGCGAGAGAGGGGGAGTCCCATGGGGGGACGCGGGGGGGGGTACGCGGGGGGGGGGGGGGGGGGGGTCGGGAGAGGGGCGGGAGGGGGGGCGGGCGCACAAGGGGGGCGGGGGCTCCTAGGGGCAGTGGTGGTCGTCGGCGAGGGCGTGCTTGGCGACGGAGGAGGGGGGCGAGGCGGGCAGGGCGGGCGGCGGGGGTCGGGGGGCAGGTAGGACGGGGGAGGGGGGGGGGGAGTCCTCCGTGCGGTGCGGCCGTGGTGGGGTCGAGCGGGCGGGGGGGGCGCGTCGGCGGGCTCGGCCGGCGCGGGCGCGATCGCGGCGCGGCCTGGGGCGCGGGGGGGCGCGGGTGGCGGAGGTGGCGGGAGGCTCAGCGGGAGGGGGTCAGGGGCGGGGGCGCGGTCGCCTGGCAGGGGGGGGGGGCGGAGGGGTCGCACCCAGACAACCCACCGGGCGCGCGGGACGGAGACGGTGGGCGGCGGGGCCGTGGGGGCGGGTGGGGGGCGGTCGGGCACGGAGCGGGGGCGGGTCGAGCTGGCGCGGGCGGCGGCGGGCGGGGCGAGGCGGACGGGGGCGGGCGAGGTGGGCGGGAGGGGGGCGGGGCGACGGAGAGGCTGGCAGGAGGGGCGGGCGCGAGGGGGGGGGCATGGCGGCCGTGCGGGGAGGCGCGCGCGGGGGCCGGGCGCGGAGGACGGGGAGAGAGCCGGGCGCCGCGACTCAGGGGCGGTCGGCGGGGTCGGGGAGGGGGTGGGGCGTGGGGACGAGGGGGGCCGCGTCCGCTAGAAGGGCCGGGGGGGGGCCGGGAGGGCAGCGCGGGGCGGGGGGGGGGCGCCGGAGAGAGTGCGAGGGGGGGGGCGGGGTCGCGGCGGTGGGCGGGGCAGGGACGGGGGGGGGGGGTGGCGGGGGGCGGGCGGGCGGGTGCGGGGAGGGGAGGGGGGGGGCACGAGGTGTGGGGGGGTAGCGTCGGGGGGTGAGCGCGCTGGGAGGGGAGGGGGGCGGGGGGGGGGCCGGGCATCGCGGGGCGCCGCAGTTGGGGCGAGGGGCCGCGAGGGCGGGGCGAGGCGCGGGGTCGTGGGGAGGGGGGCGCTAGGTCCGGGCGGCGCGGGGGGCAGGGGCAGGCGGCGGGGGGGCGGAGGGGCGCGGGGGGGGGGGCGCCTAGGGGGGGGTGCGGCGGGGTGACCGGGCGCGGGGGGGGGCCGGAGGGGGGCGCGCGGGACAGGGGCTGGAGGGGGGAGAGCGGGGGGGGGGTCAGGGGTTCGGGTCGCGGGCGGGAGGAGCCGCGGGGGTCGGCGGCGACGGGGGGGGTCACACGGTCGGTCGGGTTGCTGCGGGGGGGGGGCGGTAGTCACGCAGCGCGTTGAGGGGGGGTCGGGCGGGGCGGGTCGGCGGAACGGGGCAGGCCGGGCGGGGGCGGAGGCTCGCGGGTCGACGGGGGGCGGGAGGGGGGGGGGGAGCCGCGACCGGGGCAGGGGGCGGCTCCGGAATCGTCGCGGCGGCCGCGGGGATCCGAGGGGGCGTCGGGGGGGAGGGGGTGGGGCGTTGTCGGCGCGGGGCGGAGTCGGCGAGGGGGCGAGGGGCGCAGGCGGGGGTCGCGCCGGATCGGAGGGAGCGGCGGGGCGGGGGGAGCGCGAGCGGGGGGGCGGGGCGGCGCTCGCAGGGGGGGGGGTCGGGGTGGGGGGGCGGTACGCGGGGGCGAGGGGGGGCGGAGGGGGCCGCGGGCGGGCGGGGCGCCTGGGGTTTGTGTCCGCGCGGTCGTGGTCGGGGAAGGGGGAGGAGGGAGGGGCGGCGAGGCCCGCAGGGCGCGGGGCGGCTGATCCGGGGGGTCGGGAGGCGCGCGGGCGGGCGGGGGTTAGGGGGCCGCGGGGGAGGCGGGCGCGGGGCGGCGGGGCGGGGGGGGGCCGTGTCCGGGCTGGCGGGGTAGGCGCGTAGTGGCGCCGAGCCGCTCGGGGGGTCGCCGGGCGCGGGTGCCCTGCGGTCCGCGGCGGGGCAGGCGCGGGCGGTCGGGTGGGGAGCGCGGCGGGTCGACGGGGGGGCGCGCCGGCGCTCGGCGGCGCGCCGGGGCGGCACGGCGGAGCGCGGCGCGCCGGCGAGGTGGGGTCGGCGGGCCGTGGGGGTGGCTGCTCGCGGGGATGGGGGAGGCCGGGGTCGGCGGGGGGGGGGGCGGGCCGGGATCGGTGGGGGGCGTGGCGGGGGGGGGCGGGCGCGGCCCGAGCACTTCGGGCAGGGCGGGGGTCCTGCGCAGGAGAGGTAGAGGGGTGGAGTAGAGGGGGGGGCGTGGGAGACGGGGTAGGGTAGGGGGAGAGTGAAGGGGGAGAGGGAGCGGGAGGGGGGGGGGGGTAGGGAGGGTGGAGGTGGAGGAGGGGGGGGGGAGGGGAGGGGGAGGGGAGGGGTAGGAGGAGGGGGGAGGTGGTGGGAGAGGTGGAGAGGCAGTAGAGGGGGGAAGAGGGGGAGAGGAGGGGGAGGGAGGGGGGGAGAGAGGGAGAGGAGATGCGTAGAAAGGGAGAGATAGAAGGAAGGAGGTGGAGTGGGAAGGATGGGGACAGGAGGGAGAGGGAGGGGGAGGGATGGTGAGTGTAGAGGGGGGAGGGGTACGTGGTGCTTTGGAGAGGATGTCGGGCAGTAGTAGAGAGCTGGTAATCTCAGTCTTTCGGTGAGGTGAGGATGGAGTCCGTCTGGAGCGTGTCAGCGCATGAATAGATTCTAGGCTGGGGCGTAGGTGTAGTGGTCTGGTGAGTAAGGAAGGTAGCGGGGAGACGCGGAGGTATGGTTCTGGGGGGAGGGAATAGCGAGGGAGGGAGGGTGGGTCAAGGAGGGAGCTGAGAGGGTAAGAAAGGGGGCGAGCATTGCGGTTTTCCGTGGGCTGGTCAGGGCTGTTCGGATTCGTTATCGTCGTGCTTCGTGTGGGCGGGGGGGGCGCGGTGTGGTGTGCCTCATGGAGCAGTGTGGGTGCGGCTGCTCTGGTGGGGGTGGTGTTTGCTAGTGGATGGCCGGCTCTGCTCGAAGTGGGGCGTCGTTTGCCAGTCTGGGGGGCCGTGCTGGGGGGGGGCCGGGGCGCGGGGGGTCGTGCCGGAGCGGCTCGTCGTCGGGGGCGGGGGTGTGTAGCGGCTCGGGCGGGTCGTGCGTTGTTCGTGGTCGGTTCAGGGGGGGCGGGGAGCGGGCCGCTCAGGTCGGCGGCGGGCGTCGCCGTGGTTAATCGCGCAGCGGGGTTCTGGTGGGGGACGTGAGGGGAGTCGCGGTCGTTCGCCCGGCGGGGCGGGGGCGGGCGGGGGGCGGGGGCAACGAGGGGCGACAGCACGGGCACAGCAGGCTGAGCTACGGGGGCCGTGGGGGCGTCGGGGCGGCCGGGTAGCGGGATGGGGCGCGGGGGCTGGAGCTCCGGGGTGGCAGCATAGCGGAGGCCGGGTTTCTGGGAAGTCGTGCGGCGCGGAGGCGGCCCGGCTCGGCGGGGCGGGCGCGCGCGTCGGCGGCGGCCGGCGGGGGGCGGGCGGGAGGCGGGCGGGGGGACGGGGCGGCTCGCGCGGCGGGCGCGGCGCGGGCGGCGTGGTCGGGGCGGGGTGGCCGGAGTAGGGCGCGCGAGGAGGGAGCGGCGGCGGGGTGTGGCGGTGTGGGGCGGGGGGGAGGCGCCGGGACGCGGGAGGGGCGTCGAAGGCGTATCGCCGCGGTACGGGAATGCGGGGGGGAGACGGGAGCGGCGAGCGTCGGCGGGAAGGGCCGGGCGCGAGGCGGAGGCGGCGGGCGGCGCGGGTTAGGGGGGTGGGGGCGGCGGGCGAGGTCCGGAGCGGGGGTTGGGGTTCTGGGCGGGAGGTGCGTGGTGGGCGGGGCCGGCGCGCGGGGCGCGAGCGCGCGGGCGCGGGGCGCGGGCGGGCGAGCGAGCGGGGAGCCGCGGGGGGGCGCGGGGCGGTCGGGGGGTCGGGCGGGGCGGTCGGGGTCGGCTCGCCGGGGAGGGTCCGGGCGGAGCGCGCGGGGTTCGCCGGGGGAGGCGGAGCGCGGGCGGGCGGGCGGGGCGGGAGGGGGGGTGGGGGGAGTAGGAGGGGGGGCAGTGCGCGGGAGGGTGGGGCGGGGCGCTGGGGGCGGCCGCCGGGGCGCGCCCGGGGCGGCGCGGGGGGCGGCGGGCGTGCACGGGGTGGGGGGGCGGGGCCGGGGGCGTAGGCGCGGGGCAGCGCAAGGCGCCGTGTCCCCCCGCAATTATTGCAGTTTGCCACCGTCAACCCCGTTCTGTGCCTCTGCTATCTTCTCTTGTTGACTTTGCTCCTGTTCCCGCTGCGTGCTTCTGTGCCCCTTCTCTTCTTCCTTCGTTCCCGCGTTCCGCCCCTTGCTCTAACCCAGTTCTTTGGTTCCCTTCCTGGGTGCAGCTACTACTCCGGCCTTTCTTCTTTGCCGCCGTACTGCTCGCACTCTCCCTACCTGTAAAGTGTTATATGTTTGCAGGATAATATTCTTTGAGTATTTAATTTTCATCTGTTGGCGTTTTAAAAACTGTTCTCCTGGAGTATTACTGGCAAGACTGTTGTAAGAGATGTCTCTTGGCAAACTTGTATTTGATCAGCTATCTTTTACAGCTTTTCTCTTACAATAAAATAAGATGTTTGTAGTTGTGGTTGTTAGCCATGGCAGTGAAATGACTAGCATGTAGGTTGTCGCCGTTGAGTTGTGTAACTTTGGCCTTCACATGTTGAAACGAATTATAGAACGTTAAATAATCTTCCCCGGTGCCAGATATGTAGTATTCCTTGAAATATTCTGGCATGGTCTCATTAATTTCCACTAAGGTTGGCAGGAGAGCAAAAATATCATTAGTGGGAACTTGGGGAAGGCAATTGATGGTTTTGTCATTGATGGAAGAGGTTGCATGATGTTTCTAACATGTTCTGCCCAGCGTGGGGTGGTTTCTTTCCTAGTTGCTGACCAATGTTCACCCATATGCACTAAGAAGGGGAACAATGCCTAGTGATGTAGGACCATAAGCCGCTTTTAGTGAGTAATAGCAGTTTGTCATATCATGCCTGTCAGCAAAGCCTTGAATCTCGTCAGTTTTATTGTACAGCCAGGAGTTCCGCATGTGCTGAAGTTTCTCCTGCATGACTCTGAAGATGTTGAAGGCATCGTTATTTTTTTTTTTTTTAATGTTGACTACGGGTTGTTCAAATAAGATATGTGGATAAGGTGTTTATTGGTCAGCAATTCGTTGATGTCTTCAGAATTTTCTGGGGAGGGGGGAGGGGGTCTGAGGTTCAGAATTTCCACAGCAGTGTTTAGATCTTGCCTGTTAGGGTACTCACTATGTTTCTGCGTCTTGTTTACCCGCTGCATTGGGCTTGACGTGGTCATCCCGCATATTTACACATAACAACAACACTTTTGCACTTTCTTATTATACAAGCGGGTAGCATTTAGTTTTTTTTTTTTTTTTTTTGGCTTTGGTGCCCCCCCCCCCCCCCCCCCCCCACACTTTACCCCTTGTCGATGTTGTGGTGATTTGAAGCGAATATTTATTTTTGAGACAGTCAGATGAGATAGGTCTGTCCAACATTCTTCGCCACACATGGATTTTGTCACCCAATTGTCTTGTCTGTCACTCCTCCTGATGATGACATAGTTAATGAGGTGCTTGTGTTTCGAGTGAGGGTGCATCCACGATGTCCTATTTATCACAGAAAGATGGAAAATTGTGTTGTAATCATGAGATTGTTTCGGCACCGGTCTGAATAAGGAGGAGCCCATTGCAGTAAAAATTTCTGACTTTGTGCTTTCCAATTATGCCACTCCAAGAGGCGGTGTCTAAGCCTATTCTAGCATTGAATTCCTCAATGAGTATAAGTTTATCTCCTTTGGGAACAGATGTTATGACATTGTGCAGGTCCTCATAGAACTTGCTCTTGATGTCATCCTCATTGGTCATGGTTGGTGTGTAAGAGTTCACAATGGTTGCATGCTTCCTTTCGTTTAACAGTGGTAACTTAATGGCCTTAGGAAATCCAGCTAGTTTGCCAACCAGGGCTGACTTAATGGAGTCGGACTGGAGTCTTTCTTCACTTTTCATTCCACTCCAAAAGAATGTGTAGCTGGCACCTACTTCACTGATTTGACTTTCGCCTGTGAGTCATGTCTTGCTCAAGGCTGCTATGCCGATATTGTACCTACCCAACTCTCTCCCACTTAGCGCTGTTTGTCTCACTATGCTCAACGCTTCTTCTCTATCTAGTAGGGTGCGTACATTCTAAGTTCTGATGGTTAATGGAATATGTTTTTTTTTTAAAACTTTACCTGTATTTACTTTGGTTATGTGTCAAATGTAATTATAATGTACCCACCATTTGCGGCTTACTGGTTAGGTAATAATGGAGCAGACAATGTTTATGGCACCCTTTCAAGCCCCTTCTTCAGACTATGGAGATGAGTAGTGCTTTCCTATAGAGGGCTACACAGTCGCTCAGTGGGCTGTCGAATCCCACTGCTTCTCCAGTCATTAGAAATCGACCATATGGCCTGAGCAGTCTGTGTGCAGGTCTGCGGCTACAATTGCCAGCATACTCGTGCCGCCGCTTTGCCGCGTGCCCATCACCACAGGGCTTGAAGGTGATAGAATAAGTTGAATGAAGAATGATTTGCGCGATGAATTGGATTACAGTGAGGAAGAATTGTGCTCTTTGTCGACACATACTCTCACTTGAGTCCAGTGGTAGACTAGAGACAAATACAGGTGCAGTGGATGACCAGGGAGTTCTACGTGCCTTGTCATGCATACTATGTTCCACAACACATTGAAGGTAACCTGCCAAACCCTGTCTTCAGATGCTGGGTAGGCATACCCTATTTCACTGATTTCTTTGACGCCACATTTGCTATTCTTGCCTGATTTTGCTGGCCTGTCACAACCGTTGCCACTAGGTGTGGGGTGGAGGTTAGGGGGGAGGTACAGCTGTTGCATGTCATAACAACGCCTCTGTTCCCAAGGTACCCATGTTGATTAACAACCGCTCTGATTTTGTAACTGTTTTTTTTGTGTGCAAAAGTAAACAAGGTCGTTTATTTAAATATGAGGCCCAATGATAATTTTTTCATTGAAGCAATTCCTGCAATCACAGTCTACTTATACCACCTCGTTAAGTATCCAAGCTGATATTGTATGGATTATATGCTGGATTATATCATACGTAACAAAGCTATCAATACACTACAGGTTGATGAACACTCCAAACCTTATAACGATATGATATGCTTCTTCAATTCCTTGGCTGTTTTTAAAACAGAAGGTTCCATTAAGAAACTCAGAAAATAAACTATTCATACAGTGGAAAATCTATTGAGGAATAAATCCCACAATTTCTCTGGCATGACGTTACTAGATATATCTACTTTAGAAGACTGTTTTCGAATTCAGATCAATGCATTTTCCTTTACTGATGAGAAATACCTGATTCCTCAGTTCAAAAGTAATAGTGTTTATACGAATAAATTGCATCTCCTAATCTACAATGAACACTTTGCGTACATCACCAATATAGATAAAGCCGCCCAAGCTTTTGAACGTACAAAATGTGGCCATTTATGGAAATTGTAAGTGACAGACACTCCATGAACTCAGTTGTAACGGTGAGTGACAGTCACAACTGCTCTCTGAACTCAGAAGTCCTGTAGATACACATTTCTGGTACCCCTTCAGGGCAACTTATGATGTAGAAATGTATTTCGATTCCTTGAAATTACCCACTAAATCAATGTTAATTATATTTATAGTCAGGCATGAATTGCTATCATGTGCAGTCGCATCTAATGTTACTGTTTTTACGTCGACAAAATGATCTATTACACTCGGTGATTCGCAAGAGTTAGCAACGGAAATGTTAGATTATCTACATGAAATCACAGATAAAGCCTGCTAACATTTGTGTGCACGTTTCGCAGTCATAAACCTGTAGTTGTCGGAATAGTCAACCTTAAGTGAAAGGCATGACGCTTAATTGAGAGCATACCTGGTTGTTGGATTTCAATCCGGCACATATGACCTTTACTTATTAAACCCTGCTTGATAAAATTCTTCATTGACAGGATTACTAAGGAATTCAAATTCATTGTAAACTGCAATAATTCCTGTCTATGTGTCGCAACCTAAAGACTGACATTCCTTGTGATGTATTGAACTTTCTGGCTCACAATATCTTGCCTATTTTAAAGTGACTGAGACCAAAGGACATGTGTGTTACGAATACCTAACAGATCAAAGTAACATAAAGGAGACAACCCTACCCTCACATACTGCTTCCTAATCCAACTAAAATAAAAACTGCAACATTTCAGAGGCATAATATACGTTTTGTCAACAAGTCTGAAATGATAATCATGTGTCTACACTAAAAGACGTCTTCGAATGGTACAATATCACAAATGTATTCCCCTTTTTATATGCGCTGGAATGTCAAGTCGCCTTTGACTCCGACTTAGAAATTGACATATGCATACATCCGAATGCTGTTCCTGGAATTACATTACACTGTTTTTTTTTCAAAACTACAGAAGTTTGCTTCACTCTGTTCTCGAAAAATGAACAGAAGTTTTACAAAGTGGTAAGAGAAAATATTGTCGGTGGACAGTCTATTGTATTCCATCGATATCATAAAGCAAATTAAACATTAACAGCGATAAATTATACAAATGCATAAGAGGATTTGACGCTAATGCGTTGTATCTTTGGGCCTTAATGGAAAACAAGCCAACATTTCCCGCCCCAATTTAAAAAAAAAAGAGAGAATATCTTTAGATCACATAAACCGCACAAGTACACTCATCAGAGTCGGGGGTGGCTAACGTGAGCTCAACACAATATAATACATTTGAAACCCCATTTAAACCGTTTTGAGATGCAGTTTGGCGATGGGAATATAGGAGAGATAGATGGAATAAGAAAACTAACACAATTAATCATTTACATAATTTCCAATATGGCTGATAGGTCAGCAATACGTTAAGGTCTTTGTGTGATTTTACTTCTAGGAAAGATTTGCTTATGCCCTTTTCCTCATTTTGGGCTTTTATTACGTGATTTCATCAAAAGTCTACTGAACTGAATGTTTGGTTCGAAAATGAGATGAGGATCTCATGTAAAATATTTCTCTATTTGCAAAGTAAACATTCCATTGATAAGGTCAAGGAGAGACTTCTTCTTCTTCTTCTTCTTCTTCTTCTTCTTCTTCTTCTTCTTCTTCTTCAGCGTTCCGAGCCATTGAGGTTCTTTGCTGCAGATACAATCCATCTCCATTCGTCTCTCTGGTTGACCTTCTCTTGCCAGTCGTTGATTCCAAGTGCTTGTAGGTCTGTATATATATTATCTTTCCACCGTCTTCTTGGTCTACCTCGGGGTCTACGGTCATTTATTTCCTGAGTGTAAGCGAGTTTTGTTTCCCTATTATCTTCCATTCTTTCTATATGCCCCAGCCATTGTAGTCTATTAGCCTTCATGATACCAGTGATTAGCGGGGACTTAAACAGATCATAAATGTCTTTGTTACTTCTTCTTTTCCACTCTCCACTTTGTGTATCCCTAAAGGGTCCAAAGATGCGTCTTAAAACTTTGTTCTCAAAGGTTTGTAGCAAGGCTTCGTCTCCTTTCGTTGTACTCCAGGTTTCAGAGCCATACAGCACAACTGGTCTGATCAGTGTTTTGTATATTGTGATCTTGGTGTTGCGAGATAGCGCCTTTGATTTTAGTAGATGTTGTAGTGCATAGTATATCTTATTTCCAGAATTGATTCTAGTTTGTATTTCTTCCCTTATGATGTTAGAGCAGTTGAAGATTGTACCCAGGTATTTATATGTTTCCGTTCTTTTAATGGTCATATTATCTATTAGTATTTGTATGTGGCCAGAGTTTTTAGCCATTCCTTCTCTTGAAATTACCATATATTCTGTCTTATCTTGGTTGATAACCAGCCTCATCTGTTGGGCTTTTTCCTTTAAATGAGTCAATATTTCCAATGTCTTTTGTTCATTTTCCCCTATAATATCTATATCATCTGCATAACCAAGCAGCTTGGATGTTCCTCCAATATCACATTCCTCCTTTACCCTCCTTACAACTTTCTCTAGAGCCAGATTGAAGAGTAGCGGCGATAGTGCATCACCCTGTTTCAAGCCAGATATTATTTGGAAAGGGTCTGATTTCCTGCCTTTATATGTTACTATATTATAAGTATCTTCCATGCATAGTCTGGTCATGTTGATTAACTTCCTTGGTATTCCAAATTCCCGCATAGCATTCCATAGACTATTCCTATGGACACTATCAAGTATCATAAGCCTTTTTAAAATCCACAAAAATGTTATGGAGATCTCTTTTATATTCCCAATGTTTCTCGGCTATTTGTCGTAAGATAAATATCTGATCTATTGTTGATCTGTTTTGTCTAAAACCCGCCTGGTAGTCACCTAATATGTATTCTGAATATGGTTTTAGTCTATTTAGAAATACTGCGGATAGTATCTTATAGCTTATGGACAGTAGTGATATTCCTCTATAATTTTCACACTGGAACTTGTCTCCTTTCTTAAAGATAGGTATCAATATAATTCGAGGCTCATGTATCTGTTTCGTAACAAAATGGTTTTTACAAAGGTGGGGATGTTAACCCCACGCTTCAACCCCCAACCTGGAGGACCAGGGTGTTTCTCTTTGTCTGTTCTCTACCCTTTGACCTGTCCGGCTTGGGAGGCCCTGCTGGTAGCTACGCTACCACCGGCATAGCTCTCAGGATCATTGAGAAACTCAAGCTCCCCCACCACGACAAGGTGGAAATACCATCAAGGAGAGACTCATGAAGGAATTCAAAAGTAGCTTCTATCCATAATATTTACGAATTCGGGTTGATGAGTTTTTATTCGACAGTACAGAAAAAACAGAAACGTGGTGGCAATTATATTAATCATGTGCTTTGTGTGTGTGTGTGTGTGTGTGTGTGTGTGTTTTTTTTTGTGGGGGGGTGTGTGTGTGTGTGGATATTTTGGATTTCTCATACCACTGATTCTTGTAAATACGTCATTACAAATAATTATCTTTAATTCTAGAGTAGTCTCTAACTCAATTGCTTGCTTGCTTGTGTTCGCTGGCTGTGAACTTCACCGTGACGTCCTGTATGTCATATTGTGACATCCTATTGTCCAATATCAGTGTGATGTAATACCGGACTTAGGATTGTGTGAGTATCCGTTGTCCCATGTCTGACTTAGTGGTGTGCAGACTGGTGGTTCTCGCCGTGCAGGCAAATACTCTCCGCCTCACTGACTAAAGCATTTGTGCATTGGCGGTGACGTCACTGTTTTGGTTTTATTATGAACAACACACATCCGGAAGAACAGCTGTATTATGTGAACTTTGGTGATATTCAAATCAAGGACTCCAACCACCACCAAACATTGTTATCAGTTATCAGTTGGGGTATCTTCATTGCACCCCGGACAGGTCCATAGGTGCTCAGATCCGCCCGCCCCCCCCCCCCCCCCCCAGCATATGCATCAGCGTCCGGTGGCTAATAGTCAGTTCTGTGTTGGTTAACGAGGCACCTCGTTTTCCCGATGTACCTCTCGCGTCTGGCCGTGCCGATTCTTACTCCCAAAGTCTTTCATCCTGGACAGCGATGTGGATTCACTGACGTCAAAGTCCTCTGTTCTCGCCATATCTTTAAGGAAGTTAATAACATCGGCACGATCCATGGGCTGGCCATCTACAGGGGTTGCAGAGCCAGCCAGTTTATCAGCTCGTTCATTTCCCTCGACTCCCGCATGTCCCGGGACGAAGATGGTGACTTTACGGACAACAGACTTCCGCAGCGACTCAGTCCACTGTCTACGTACAGATCCAGCTTCGACCTTCTGAATCATGCTCATTGAATCACTTAGTACACACACTTAGTACACACACACAAATTGTAAGCAATGCCAGTCTTTTATAACAGATCATTAAATAAATTAGTTGAATGTCCTTCACAGGACATAGCAGTCAACCCCAGCATTTTCGCTGTTAACGATCCTGGGCAAATTTTACGTTTAGTAGTTTGCCATTGCTTTCTGAACGACCGGCACCTATACCTTTTTCGAAAACACCAGCACCGCTGTGTTTCGAACCCGGGTATACGGGCTCACAAACCGGGTTGCAAGCCTTAAGTCACGGAGACCGGTAACAAGATGAAATTCGAATAAACTACAAGCCATAGTCCAATTATACTTCAAACGGATTTTTTTAAAAAAAGGTTATGTAACCAACAAGATAATTGGACAGCTCTGCCGCTTTGCAGAGCAGGGCACTCAGTTGTCCTGACAGTAGTATTTGACTGTCAAAGGCTGATGTAACAGAACTCCGTGTAAATGTGAAAGGCAATGGGAAACCACCACATTATCTTCCCAAGTCTTCACGACTAAACACTTCAATGTCAGTAAACGACGTCAATGACTGCCTTAGGACATTCTCGTCAGGTCGGGACAGTCAAGTGCCACGGGTGTCACTAAACCATCATACAGTGACTGAAGGCAGCATCTTAATGGCATGGTGAAGAAATGGCTACGATAACAAGATAAAATGTGGTTCAGGTCTGGGATACATACTCTTGTTTCAAAATGACATAAAACCGTTAAAGTTGATGGAATAATGAGGAGAAGTAGAAATGTTTAATGCACATTGCATGTATATGTTATTAAAGGTTAATAGATATAATCATTTATAGTGCATAACTTTCTGACCTACCCTCGTAGGTGGAACTGAATAGGCTTACAACTTGTAAAGGAAGTGGAAGACTACCTCAGACTGATATAGACATAACTTATGCTGAGGCCATGAGGTTTGTAAGCAGCACTTACAGGACTACAGGTAGAATGAACCGGTTACACGCTGAACTTTGGAATGCATAACTATGTGTGACGCAATGTATAACAAATAGGAGCGAAGAAGATGTTTAGCCTGTTGAATCACGAACCGACATCACAGTACTCAGGATATTTCCTATACGGACTCCATCCTTATCTTCAACAACCAGCGAAGAATCCTAATATTGATGGTGCCATTTGAAATTTTATTTTATGTCTGTCGAGTCTTTCTTAGGAGAACTGAATATCGGCCATATCCTCTGATCACTTCCTGCCGAACTATTCTGTTCAGGCAATGGTGGTGTCTCTGTTCTTTCACGTTATATAATCGATTCCAAAGGCTCTTGGTCACATCTGCTTTATCGTGCACCAGTACCCCACACAGGTGCAGATTCAGCCAATTTGTCCGCTTGCTCATTTCTCAACCCACCAGCATTTCAGCCAACGGAGCACCGCAGTAATTGCTTCTACCTACATTTTCATGTTGGATTTTGTGATATCATATACCAGGCACTCCTAGCACTAAACACTGTCCATTATCCTTCACTATGTATCCCACTATCACTATGTAGCAGGCAAAGAGTTAGGAAGAAAATACAACCCGAAATAGGAGAAGAACAATGTGGGTTTGTAGAAGGCAAGGGCACAGTAAATGCTATGTATATACTGAGAACAGTAATTGAGCGTTCTATAGAAGTAAACAAGGATCTATATCTTTGCTTTATTGATTACACAAAAGCTTTCGATAAAGTGAGACATGTCGACATGATAAGGATGCTTGAACATCTACAAATTTATGGAAAATACCTTAGAATTGTTAAAAATAAAAAATAAAAATCATCTATTGGAAACAACAAGCTGCCATCAGAATTGATAACATTACATTACATACATTGGCACCTTACCGTCTTGACATACGATAGTTTGGTACATTGTGCTTCAAAAAGGCTTAATAACTGTCATATGGCAATAACTACGATCCATGGCGGTGGCGAGTGTGGCTGGTAAGGCCTAATTCTTGCTGCAAATGTTTGCCCACAGTAGGTGCATGTGAAAACATGGTCATATCCACCATTTTGCACCATCTTACGTCTCTCACGCTCTGTGTGTGCTTTATCTGCAATCATTTTCTCCTTTGTCTTTATTCCATTTCTGATAGTTGCCCTCCATGCAACACGTTCAGCGGCGACGTGCTCCCATTGTGCATTATCAATGCCTGTATCAATCATGTCCCGCTTACACACATCTTTGTATCGTAGTAGAGGCCGACCCTGAGATCTCCTACCCGTCTGTAATTCACCAAAAAAGATGTCCTTTGGTATTCTACCATCATCCATCCTCCTAACGTGTCCTATCCATCTAAGTCTACGAAGACTGAGCATGGAATACACCGTCACACAACCTGATCTTTCCAATACTTCAGTATTTGTGATTTTGTCTTGCCACTTAATACCAAGTATTCTTCGCAGACACCGCATATGAAAGCTGTTTAAACGTTTCTCTTGGCGTGAGTAAGTTGTCCAGGTTTCACTGCCATAAAGAAGAGTACTAAGGACACAGGCTTGGTAGACGAGGACTTTTGTTTTGGCAGTAAGCTTTCTGTTCTCCCAGACTCTTTTTGCTAACATGTTCATTGTTGTTGCTGCCTTGCCAATCCTGATGTTGATTTCCTGATCGAGGGATAATTTGCTATTTACCTCTGATCCAAGATATGTAAAATGGTCTACTATCTCCAGTTCGGCGTCGTCAATAAAGATTGATGGTACACCATGTGCACCTTGTGACATAATCTGTGTCTTCTTTTTGTTAATTGTTAAACCAAATTCAGAACAAGCATTGGAGAATGCAGATAGTAGATGTTGTAATTCTTCCTCAGAGTGGGTCGTAATCGCAGCATCATCCGCAAGAAGCAACTCTCTGATTAGTACCCTGCTAATTTTGGTCTTGGCCTTCAATCTCTGAGCATTATAGAGGCCACCATCTGAGCGTGAATGAATGTATATACCGTCATCCTGATCACGAAAGGCATATTTCAGTAGAAGTGAAAAGTATATCCCAAAGAGGGTAGGGGCTAGTACACAACCTTGCTTAACTCCACTCTTGATTTTACACTCTTCTGAAGTTGAGCCATCAAACTTGATTATACCCTTCATGCCTGTGTGGAACGATTCCACAATGGACAGAAGAGTTGGTGGACAGCCAATCTTCTTTAGTGCTTTGAACAGACCCTCACGACTGACCGAATCGAATGCCTTTGTGAGGTCGATGAAGGCAATAAACAGTGGCTGATTTTGTTCCCGGCATTTTTCTTGCATTTGTCGCAATGAGAATATCATATCAATGGTAGACCGGTTCTGACGGAAGCCGCACTGTGATTCGGGCTAGACTTGATCTCCCAAGACTTGAAGTCTGCGCAGGACAATTCTGGCAAATACTTTCCCAACAATACACAGAAGTGAGATACCCCTATAGTTGTTGCAGTCGCTCCGATCTCCCTTGTTCTTGTACAGCGTTATGATGTTTGAATCTTTGAAATCCTGTGGGACTTGTCCTTCGAGGGTGTCTTGCCCACTCCTGATCACCTCTATTGGAATCCCATCCTTACCTGGAGCCTTGCCAGATGCAAGCTCATTTATAGCACACTTAACTTCTGTTATAGTGGGAAGTGTGTCCAAGTGGTCAAGAGTTGGCAGGGCCTCTATGGCGTTGAGGGCATCATCCGCCAGCTTGGTCTCACTTGAGTAAAGCTCTAAATAGTGCTCGACCCATCTATCCATCTGCTGTTTCTTATCAGTGATGATTTCTCCAGTCAAGGTTTTCAGCGGTGCACTTCTTTTGATCATTGGACCACAGGCTGTCTTTATCCCTTCATACATGCTTCTGGTGTTTCCCTTATCACTTGCGATTTGAATGGACTCACATAACTTGATCCAATAGTCAATCGCACACTGCCTGGCAGCCTTTTGTACATCCTTCCGAGCTTGTCTTAGCTCACTCAGAGTGTTACGCGTTGGTCTTTCCTTGTTTCTTAAGAGAGATATCTTCTTCTTATCAATCAAGGGCTGCAGTATCTGGCTGTTTGCCGCAAACCAGTCCTGCCTCTTATGATCCACAGTGCCGTAAACCCCTACCGCTGTTTTATAAATAGTTTCCTTATGTTTACTCCATTTATCATTTACTATACAGTTTTCTGATGTATCATTGAAAGTGTCCTCAAGTTGGTGTTGAAATTCAAAGCACTTTCCAGGATCGTGAGTGTTAATAATATTAATCCTGGGGCTAGACTTGTGTTTAGCTGTCTAGATTATCTTTGGTCTCAGTCTAACCCTTGCAACAACCAAGAATGATCTGTATCACAGTCAGCACTGTGGTAACTTCGAGTTAATGATGTATGGTTC
Source organism: Cepaea nemoralis (assembly GCA_014155875.1). Taxonomy (NCBI): domain Eukaryota; kingdom Metazoa; phylum Mollusca; class Gastropoda; order Stylommatophora; family Helicidae; genus Cepaea; species Cepaea nemoralis. Next base: position 142,809 of record JACEFZ010001580.1, read on the forward strand.
AGATGTTGTCCCCGTGTGATAATGAAGTCCAGCTGATGCCAATGGCCGGATCTTGGATGTTTCCATGTGACCTTATGCATCTCTTTTGTTTTAAAAAAAGGAGTTTGTAATACATAGGTCATTTCTAGTGCAATGCTCCAGCAGCCTTTGCCCATTATCATTCATGCGACCGATGTTGTATTTTTCAAGGCACACTGGCCATGAACTCGAGTCCTTGCCCACACGAGCATTGAAATCACCGAGCATATAAATGTAGTCGGATTTTGGAACTGCCTTGATCGCAGAGTCTAGCTGCTCATAGAACGTATCTTTCACATCATCAGAGGAAGTGAGTGTCGCTGCATATGCAGTGAGAATGGTGGCAAATCCACAAGAGGTTGCCAAGCGCAGTGATAATAATCTTTCATTACCTCCAGCTGGGATATCAATCATTCCCAGTAGCGAATTCTTCACTGCAAAGCCCACACCGTGTTGCCTTTTTTCTGCCTGCCCTCTTCCCTTCCAAAAAAAGGTGTAATTGTTTTCCCTGAGTGACCCTTCCTCCGCGAGGCGAGTCTCCTGCAGGCCAGCAATATCAATGTTAAGACGATTGAGTTCAGCATCAATCACAGCCGTTTTTCTCACATCGTCAATATTTGTCAAGTCAGTGGAAAATCCTGGACACATGGTTCTCACGTTCCAGGTTGCAAGCCGTAGCTTGAGGTTTCTATTATTCTTTTATTAGTACCTGGTGCATTGGTTTTATAGCCTGCGATTCAGATTTTGTCCTAGCCCCAAGCACCCATTGAAGCAGGCAGGCTGTGGCGGATCAGCACCCAACTGGCTGGGGGCTGCCCAGCTTGAGGCGGGCAGTAGCTGATCAGTGACACCTATAGGTGTCTCCCACCGTCAGAGGCAACGCGTGGCGCCCCATGTCTACGCCAACTGACAAGGACTTATAACCCGTAACAGTTGCCTCTCGCTTTGATTCCGAGACCGGTTAAGACCAGGGATGGAGTTTTTGCCTCTCCATAGCACAAAGCCTGGGCTAAAATAAAGAAACCGTGTGTTGCCCATGCAGCATGATCCCTCTCTCGGCCTGCCTAGTTCACTCCAGAGGAAAGTTAACACCTATACATCTGGAACAAGACAAGCTGCAGAAGCTGCCGGATCAGCAAAGCAATGCTCTGACTGTCCGCCTGTCGGAGCTTCGATCCTAGACCAGCTGCCAACCAAGGCTTAGGGCCTGGTCTGCCCTGCAATGACTTATTTTGTCTTTGGGTTGCATTTCCTCGCACCAGGATAAGGCTAGTACCCTCCCAATTGCGCTCTTCCGCCCGAAGCCGTTGGCACAATGTGGGGTGTCGGGTTTGGTAAGCGCCGCCCAATATTCGGCGCTGACAGAAAGCAGGTAGTACCGTCTACTGTCATACGGTAGCTCAGTCATATCTGACTTAGACCTGACTGGTGAATTGATAACAATGTAGATCAATATCAGCCTATTAAAAGAAGTGTGAGACAGGGATGTGTAGTCTCCAGATCTTTTTTCCCTGTACAGTGCAAATATTTTCAGAAATATAGAAGATATGGAAGGAATCAACATTGGGGAACGATACATCAATAACATTAGATATGCAGATGATACAGTCATGATTGCAGACAATGAACAGGACCTGCAAAATTTAGTAGATGCGATTGTTGCATACAGTGAACAACTAGGGTTAGCACTGAATATTAAGAAGACACAGATTATGGTCGTCGCTGGGAAGGAGGAAATACCACAATGTGATGTACGAGTAAATGCGCATATTCTTAAACAAGTGAGTCGATACAGTTATCTCGGCACAGTCAAAACATCTGATGGGAGATGCCTTGAAGAGATTAGAACAAGAATTGCCATTGCGAAGGTAGCCTTTTGCAAGATGAAAAACATACTGACCAATAAAAAAAAATATCAATTGGAACGAGAAAAAGAGTATTGCAGTGCTACATAGAACCTATACTTTTATATGGATGTGAAGCGTGGACAATGAGCAGTCAAGCTGAAAAACAGCTAATGGCTGTGGAAATGTGGTTTCTGAGGAAACTGCAAAGAATACCATAGACAGATAGAAAAACCAACGAACAAGTCCTTCAAGAAACAAATGAAGATCCGTAAACTGATTAGAGACATTAGACGCAGACAGTCACAATTTTTTGGGCATGTTATGAGAAGAAATAACTTGGAGAATTTGGTGACGACTGGCAAGATCGAAGGGAGGAGACCAAGGGGAAGACCGAGAAGTAAATACCTGGATGGCTTGGCCACGTGGCATGGTCGAGACAGTGGCATGGTCGAGACAGGAACACGGAGCTGATCCACGACTCTGGTGATCGAGTGAGATGGCAAAACATGAACGCCCACACTTATCGGCATGGCACATGATGGATGGATGGACGTATTCCCAGGCATTTCTTTTACCTCTTAGCACAAGCCATCCTCGTACACGAACTAGGGATAGGAATCGGAGAGACTGATGAGTGTAGCTGTAGAATTGGGAACATGATGGCTAATTTGCTGCAAGAGCGTCTGTGAATGTCAATGAATCATGTGAATTTATTCCCCGCGTGTGATTATTGTTTCGGTAATGCTGTTGACCATTTTTTTTTGTTTACTAACTTCGGCAGTTGGAAAAATGGCGGCGTGTAGAAGTTTGACTAAACCACACTCTTCGTTGGGTAATGTTGAATATTGTACTACATATTTCATGTATAGTCTAATGAATGGTGATGAATATATAGTCACACTATCGCACTAGGAAGTTGATGGGGGGGGGGGGGGGGGGGTGTGGTCTCGGTGGCCAAGTAGCCTGCCCCGCGTTCCGAAAGTTTTGGGTTCCATTCTTCAATGATTCATGATTCCGGTTCCGGGCTCAAACTTTTGGTTCACGGTTGCAGTTCCCTCGGAACTCGGGGGGTCGTCGCTGGAGCTACGGAGTATGTTCTCTGTGCCTCGCTTTCGGCAGGCTGCCCCGTGGAAAGAGACCGTGCAAATGGGATAACACCCGGTGCGATGAAGTCGAACCTCTCTGTTAACTCATATCCCCCCTTCCCCTCATCTGTTTTCTCCGTGTAATTTTAGGTCTCTGTCTGTTACATTTGCCCTGTGGGTATGGACAAGACAATATAATTTGTTGTTATATTTTATACTATTTTCAGGTGTTCTCAATTTGTGTCCTATCTCAGTATCTGGCATCGTCTTTCACTTCTGAATTCACTTGTATATTAAAGAATAGACAATATTTAAAAATTGGGTGTTTACTTATGAAGCCATGACAGTTGAATACAGCTCGACAAAACAAATCCAACGGTATCTCAATGAAGTTAGTTAATTAGTCTTTCCTCTTGAGCCTGAGGCGGTGCATAGGGCAGAAGTCATGGCTCTCCATGTCCAGCGGTTCGCTGCTACCTGTTGGATGTTCACTTGGCTGGTGAATGAGCCTTCTCTGATGATGGTTCTACGCAGGGTCTCACTTGGTCTTCCCCATTTTCTTTTCCCTACTGGTGACCATATGAGGGCTTGGTAGGGGAGCCTTGTCTTGTCCATTCTGAGTACATGGCCGATGTAGTTCTAACGGCGTCTTCTCATAAAATTGGATACAATATCTTGCTTAGTCTCTTGTCTTATTTGCGCATTGGTTTTGAAATCAATCCAGTGGAGGTTTAGAATTCTTCTAAGACATTTGTTCTCAAAATTGTCTAATTTTTTTTTATCTAAAGCTACGGTTGATTTCCAACTCTCACATCCATACGTTAGCACTGGAATCACACATGAATTGAAGATTTTAAGTTTTGTATGTTGGCTGAGTGTCTTTGACTTCCAGATGTTTGACAGTTTATTGAAGGCACCAGATGCCACTGTACGTTAATTCTAGGTGGAGTTACTAATATTTCTGTGTTGTGATCTACAACCAGGAAGTGCTAAGGAATCTGAGTAAATGAGGTGGTCCTAATTGTGGCCCAATAAATTGGAAGCTCAGAAATTCTGCCTTCTATTACTGTGGCTTGTTTATTTTTAAACGGACAACATAGTACCATATATCATTGCTTCCAGGATGGCAAGACCTACCTTGATGTATTATATTTTTCGAAATGATCTGCTGTGACCTAATTAACTATTAAAAATGTCCGCCAATTGTTTATTATTCATTAACAGTTTGTCACATTGCTAACGAAACTGGCAAGATGTATATTTTATTGTGCGTTTCTGTAACAGGAAAGTAAAGGTCACATTCCTCTTTTGATAGAATGTTAAGAGGATCGAGTTCATTGCATCGGGTTTATCCCATATGGCTTGGTCTCCTTCTGCAGGGTGGCCTGCCGAAAGCATCGCACAAAGCACGATAATCTCAGAATCACAGAGAAAAATCCACTCAACTTTTAAGACTTTTTGATAGGATTTACTGTGACCTAATTACCAGTTAAAAATAGCTGCCCATTTATATTAATTAAATGTCATGTGAAATGTTTGTCGTTAGTGAAAGAACAATTTATGAAAACGTACTCATATTGTCTTAATGTACCCACTGCATTGTGACAAGCTTTCATTTGTTGATCAATATCATGCATTACTGTAAGGAAATAAGTTTATAACTGCTGCATAAATTAACTGATTGCCTTCCAAAAAAAAAAAAAAATGGTCCTGACCAAACAGAAATTCATGGCAGAAAATGAGAAGTATGGGTGTGTGACAGTAATGTTGTGAAAATGGTTAAAATTGTAGCAGATATACTGTATGATAGATCAAATTAAAGGAGATTGCACAGGGAACACGGCGGTGTTAATAATTAATTGATATGTTCGAAATATTATGACAATAATGAGAGGTTCAGTAATAACAATTTAAATTAAAGGGGTGACAGTTATGATAAATTTCCACTTACAAGGGCGTTATTTTGTATCTGCTGCAGACAATCCAGTTAAATTTACTGAATAATGTTAAATACACCATTAGTGTACACCATTAGTCTTCAATAATAGCACAAGAACTGCTCCATAACACTAATAAAACACATAAAGCATAATATTTGAAGCACATAATTTTCACACAAAATGGAAAATGTCCAGGACACACCAGGCAGATTGTACTGAGATTGTACTGAGAAACAATATAAACACTATTTTCTATTTAGTTATAATTATTATTCTTTTAAATTTAATTATTTAAATACTCCTTAAATACTTTGTGATAGGCAAAGCAAATTTAGTGGCACAAGTGTGGCCCATTAGCACAAACATAAGTCGGCATGTGCCATCATATTATGAGGAGCTTTCACTGTTAGTTTTCTTTTAAATTATGACGGTCTTCTAAATTATTAACTGAATACTGCACATGGTATTAGTTTTAGAATCTTTCACAAAGTCCTTTAAATCACAATAACTATAATATAACATTATTTAAAAGGGTAATTTTGTTAAAATATATGAGGTCCAGAAACAGAAGGTGTTGTCATTTTGAAGTTCGAATCACAACAATCATTTCAAATCACAACAAACTTGTTTTTTACTTAACAAAAATGGATCCTAGTGCCTTGTTTCACATTGCAAAATTTTTCTGTGTCAATCTTAATTTACTGGAGCACTAACAATTACAGAAAAGTAAGAGAACTGGAACAAATAACACACTATCTATACCCAACCGACCTATTGGTTCACGGGTGCCAAAACCATCCCATTGAACCAACCTATTGGTTCACGGCAGAGAATCAGTTAAGCAGTCACTTTCACTAATAATTGATTTCTACTTCTGCTCTATAATTACACTATTGTGTATCTAAAAGTGAGCAATTAATAATTAAGTACTAACTTTTTAAAACACCATAACTTCATTAACAGTAGTTTATTTAACTTTAAATAATTATGTACTGCTGTGCTGCTAAAAAACAAAAAGTACTCCTTACTTACACTACTTACAGGTTTACAGACGGGTCTGAAAACTGGCTTTCAACAATATTTTCAATCATGTCAAAGAGTGACAAATTATTCAAGTACACAGATAAATTACTGCTACAAATGAAACTTGTATTCTATGTAATTTTAGTAGTTAAATTGCCAGTTTTAATAATAAAATAAATACGAGTCCGCTCTGCTATGCTAGCGCATGGGTCCGCCATTTTGACTTTTGTGATATCAATATCTCATTGGTATGCTTTTATTGTTTTCTGAAAAAAAGTCAGAAATGGTAATTGTTGAAACTCTTAAAATGTATGTCAAAACAAATGCAGAATTCAAAAATGCATCAAAATGTCAAGGATTATTTAAAATACAGTAGATATAAGTAAAATTAGCTTACAGTGTTAGAGATATTTCAAATAAATTCGTAGAGACGAAAATTTGAGGCGAAAAATGCACAGAGCTTAGCATACAAACCATAGTAGCATTTATTAGAGTAGTTTCCACTATCTGACATGTGGTTTTCATATACATTAAATCAAAAGCAAGCATGGGTACGTTTGCCTTAACCGGAAGTGTCGCAGAAAATTTTCCACAGAAGACGTGTGCACTGGCGCCCCCCCCCCCCCCCCCCCCCCCCCCAACCAACTACCAAACTCAAAAGTCCAACAGCTGACATTGCTATCATTAGTGTCATAGCACAACCACTTTAGTCTTTTTATTCTACACATGCACCAATGATTGAATGTTTGAAGTCCATTAATAATTGTTTAGACCAGTGGCAACCATTTTTGACCCATGCACCCTTTCAGCATATGTTCAGAATGCCATTCCCCCCCCCCCCTTTTTTTTGTATTTCCTACCTATAAAATCCCCCTTCCCCCCAGATAGTATACATAAAAATGGAAGCTAAATGTACTAACACATACTAGAACAAGCCAGTCTAGACATCTACATAAAATGTGATTTGTAGGTCTACTTACATTATAAAACAAATATCAGAAGGGTGTAAAATATGGAGTGTAAAACAATATCAAGTAATTGGTTCTTGTATTAACGCAATCTTGAAATAATCTTAATTCCCCCCCCCCCCCCCCCCCCCCCCCCCTCCCCCTTAATCCCCCCTCCTCCTAGGGGAAATTCCCCACTGAGAACCACTGGTTTAGACATTCTCCATGTGTCTGATACATACAGCAGTAATGAGTTAACGTTAGAGCTTACTGAAACATTTTTAAGCACTATGGAAGTTCCTTTTATATGCTTGTTTTAATATCTCTGTGTGTTTCCCCCATCTTTGTCTACATTGCTACCTAAATAAGTGTATAATTCTGCTTCTAGAAGTGAAAGTTTCACCAAGGGAGATTAGGTTATCATTTGCTTGATTTTTCTCATTATCTTTGTCTTTCCCTATGCATTTTGAGACTTAATTGTTGTGACCTCCTATCCAGTGTGTTTAGCTAAATCTTGCATCTCATTTCAATGTGTGGGACAAGAAAGCAATGTCATTAACAAAGTCCACATCATCGAGCTTCAGTGCACAAGCAGAAAATATTGGGACCAAATGTACCTAGTTGTCAAATGTAGGCATGCTCACACATTTCATGTTAGAAGCAAACAAAGTAGAATTCTTGCTCATAAGCAACAATTTAGAGGGAACATTGAATGACATACATGTCTTGTTTTTCTCTCCAATAAAGAATCATTACTGGATGTATCGAGGGAGGGGGGGGGGGGGGGGGGATACAACAAGGAATGTCTGTCACTATAAGTATTGCATCAACTTTAATGTGTGTATGACTGTGACACAAGTGATAAGGATTTTCCATAAAGCTGTCATGAATTGTTGTTATTTTTGTCATGATAAACTTATATCATTACACTGTGATAGGATTCCCAACTCAAATTCTTAAATGGGACTTGAGGAATAACATATCAGAAATCATGTCTTGAAGTAATCATAAGACACTTTGTATCATTAATCATCTTGACAAATAAAATATCAAATTCATTTATATAGTTTATGTTTGCATACAGATGTAACTTACAAATCTTTTCAGACACTCTGTAGTCATAAGATGGAGAATAAACAGCAATCAAGTGTCAAGATAGAACAACCTGAAGTCTGTGCAGCTCAAGGTAAGATTAAGTACAATATAACGTAACAGTTAGTTGAATATTCTTTACAGGATGTTGCAATCTACCCCAGCATTTATTGGCTGTTTGTGACTTACTAGATAATTCTACATTTAGGAGTTTGCCATTGCTTTCTGAATTGTCAAAGAATTATACCATCAACATCAACACAATAGCAGAATATAAATCTACTCAGACACTGGGAAAAATAAGGTCATAGGTGTGACTGAGTATCCACAGGGATAAGTGCACAACTCTGCAGCTGGGAAGAGCAGGGCACTCTCTTGTCCCGACAATCAGAAATTGTTGTCAAAGGCTGAGTTAAAAGACCCCTGTGAATAAGGAAGACAAGGGAAAACCACATTACCTTCCCAAGACAAGTTTAAAATAGGAATGTCAGGATATAGTTGAGATTGAAAAGTTGCATAATGTAATAAAAGAAATGAAAAATATAAAGTTTAATATCCTAGGCATGAGTGAGATTAGGTGGAAGAGATTTGGTAAAATAATAACAGACAAACACACAATAATTTGTTCAAGAGATAATACATACCAAAAAAAAGGATTAGGGCTAATCTTTTATGAGGAAACAGCTAAATCAGTTAATGGTTATTTGATTAAATCAGATAGTTGTTATTATTGTCAAATGCAAAGTCAAACCAAGAGATATAAATGTAGTGTAGGCAACAATAACAAGCAGTAGTGAAGTGGAATTACAAACATTTTATGACAAAGTAGAAATGGTGACAGGGGTGGAACATTTAAACGTGATTCAGGAGCCAGCCCTTTTTCTCAGAAGCCGGCCTTTTTACTCAGGAGCCAGCAAATTGTTTTATAACATGGGCTAAGGAATATATGAATCAATCTCAGATAAAGCTACATATTTTGAAATGAGTCATTAAATGTCCTGTATTGGAGCCACAGGTCAGGATATCACTGTGAGAACACTTCAGTTATTTACACGTCTCTAGAGATTTAACCCTTTACAGGGCAGACACTTGTCCGTTTTTTAGCCCTGAACGGGCAAGATTTTTTCAGGCTTGGTAAAATTTCAGGTCGCGTTAGTAAAACATCACAAATCAGGTGTTAGTCAACCAATTTTAGTTAAATAAACAACACAATGAAGGGAAAAGCATGCAGAATATGTTACTCGCGTGATTCTTGTCAGTAATCCATATATGAACACAAATATTTACGAAATACAGCATGTTGTCTGTGATTTTCCGCCATCTATACGGCAATTTACAAACACATTTTCAGAATCATAATCACTTTCTTTAAAGTCCGACTCAGACTGCTAATGCAAAGTAACGCTTTGCACTGATATCTAGCTCCGATTAATAGTCAACTTCGTGCCCTTTAATGTCACTTAAATTGAACCTAGCGAAATCTTGGCTATCACTTGAAGAATCGCCGAAATCCATTTTGAAAAGCAGCGTAAAAATCCCGAAAACTATCAAAAAAAGTCAGTAAAAGTCCGTTCAAATTCATAGTAGCATGCTTACAAATGGCGGCCACGTTGTCATGCTATCAGCGAAAGCGAAAGTAGCCGTTGGAAGTGTCGGAAAGCCGAGAGATCGCATTTTTACAATGCATAATAGTATCGGCTGCGTTTGGGCGATCTGCTCGTTTAAGCGATCGGCCGCTAATGGACGTCCTGCCCTGTAAAGGGTTAAAGTAGCTGGCACTTGTTGCATCTTCCAGTGGCACAATAGAAAGAAATGTCTCCTTCACTTTCCCTTCTCTGATAAAATGAATGTATAGTATCAGCCCCTCATCATCAGAGATGTTGATGATAAGATGAATGTTGCAAATATATTGGACCTACAGAGTAACTAACAATGATTGCCTGGTAAAGGCTAATGCCACTAGAACATTATATACAACCATAAGAAGGAGACAAACATTCTTTGGTCATGTAGTTAGAAGAGGGGAATTGGAAAACACTGTGATAATTGCATGCTGGATGGACTGAGACAGTGACATGGTGGGATATCATCAGCAGATTTGATTCTGAGCACCAGGGACCGAGATCTGTGGAGAGATATAAATGCTTACACCATCTGACAAGGCACATGATAATGATGAATGTATGAGTCTAGTCAGTGAGCATCAGCCAATGAGCAATCGTTTCATAACCTTGTCCTCAAACAGTTTAATCTAAATAACTGGTGTTTCTGCTAATCTAATGGGAAGGTGAACACCTCATGGAATTCTGTGCACTGTAGCAGTGATTGGACCAAGATGTGTGGACCTGAGTTACAATGAGGAACAGTAACATTGAGTTACAATGATGAAGTTTTATTATTTTGGACATCCCACTTAAAATGTATTGATTTTTTTTTTCCGGGATCTGAGATTTAAACATAGAGCACAATCCACAACTGGCAATTCCTATCGTATTCCAGTACGAACCTAGGTCTTATCCACGTGTACATGCATCCTCACATTGATATTTTTCCTTACATAATATTCCAAGTTTTTTTCTTTATTATTATTTGCCATCTTAGGTTGATTTCTTTAATATGTCACCTCAAGTTTTGCCGTAAATGTTAGTTTCAGGCAAGAGGTTAACATTTGATTGGGACTACAATGAAATATCAATATTGCCTGCTGTTATAAATTGTACTTAAAATAGACTTCACGTGACAAATGTCAGAAATAAATTAAACATAGTACCTGTTCACTTCACCTCTCTTGGATCAAACCTGAGCTTAGATCGTATATAAGCTTATATCATCATGAACTTAAATCATACATCAACTTTGTTCACATTTGAACTTAGATCATACACCATTCTAGATCATACATCTGCTTACATCATACAGCAGCCTATATCATACTTCAGCCTAGACCTATATCAGCCTAGATTATACCTGAACTTAGATCATACATCAGCCTAGTTCATACATCAGCCTTGATTGTACATCAGCTTAGATAACACCTGAACGTAGATCATGCATCAGCTTGGATCATACATCAGACTAGATCATACATCAGCCTTGATCATTCATTTGCCTAGATCATACATCAGTCTAGAATCTAGATCATACATCAGTGCAGATCATACATCAGCTGAGCTCATACCTGACATTGAATCATTGTCATGTTCTCACATATCTTGGCTCGCAGTCTGAGACAGAGGTAAACAAGCACACGCTTATAAGATAGCTCTCGTACGAACAGTCAGTTCAACGCAAGATACTTTTAATCAGTACTAATGTAAACGTAAGCAATCTTGCAGAGATTGCGCTTTATCACCACATATCAATCACAGTGAAATATCATAACCTCACTCTCACACTCTGACTTTATGTACAACGCATTCACTGACCATCAATACACACTCGCTGTTCATACTCACCATCTCAATCACAGGTAAATCTGTAGCCCATACACTCCTGCTATCAAAACGATACATTTGGGAATCACAGCCACAACCCTACGTCCGTCCGTGTACTGGACACGAGCAACCTTGACCTGTCTACCTGCACCTGACTACCTGTTGCTACTGCCTTACAGCCCCTACCACTGACCTGTCTCTTCTGTCCAGTGTCTAGTCAGTACTGCCCTCGGCTATACTAGGCCATAAAGTGGGTCTATGACAATCATGCATCAGTTTATATCATAATGAACTTAAATCATATATCTGCCCATGTGATCATGAACTTAGATCATATGTCAGCCTAGATCATACCTGAACTTACACTTAAGCTTAGATCATACATCAGCTTAGATTATACATTAGTGTATATCCACATGAACTTAGATCATATATCAGCACACATCATACGTCAGCTTGGATCATATATCAGCTTATATCATCATGAACAGTAGATGATACATCAGCCTATATCATGCAACAGCCTACATAATACCTGAACATAGATCATACACCAGCCTAGATCATTCATCAGTTTAGATCATACATCAGCATAGATCATACATCAGCCAATATTATTCATCTGCCTAGATTATACATAAGCCTAAGATCATATCTGAACTTAGATCCTACACCATTCTAAATCATATATCTGCTTAGATCATACCGCAGCCTAGATTATACCTCAACTTAGATCATATATCAACCTGGATTATACATCAGCTTAGATCATATATCAGCCTAGATCATACATCAGCTTAGATCATATATCTGCCTAGATCATACATCAGCCTAGATCATACCTGAAGTTAGATAATACGTCAGCTTAGATCATACATCAGTCTAGATCATACATCAGTCTAGATCATACATGTCTAAATCATGCATGAACTAAGATCATACATCAGCCTAGATCATATCTGAAGTAAATTCATACATCAGCCTACATCATGCATCAGTCTTCATCAGCTTAGATCATACATCAGCCTAGATCATACATCAGCTAAGATCATACCTGAACTTAGATCATACATCAGCTAAGATCATACCTGAACTTAGATCATATATCAGCCAAGATCATACATCAGTCTAGATCAGGGGTCACCCAACTTTTTCACAGCGGGCCAGGTAACTGAAAATGACGAGCACAGACTGCATAGTCATTCTGTATGAAAGCTTTGGGAAACAAGGCGAAAAACTAAGTTTATCATGCCATGTTAATTATGGACAACCAACATTTATTTACTTATAAAAGTTATCAAAGAAGGCAACGATAGCATAATGATAGTTACATCAGACCTAGTGTGCACATACCCGAATCTCACAAACTAAGCAGCAGAAAAGGTTGGTGAGATTTGTGAAAACTGACATTTAGCTTTCAAGATATCAATTTGCGTTTTTTGTTTTGTTTTTTGGGGTGGGTGGGGGGGGGGGGGCAGCGTGGTATTGAGGTATGGTGTCCACCTCAAGTGCTGGAGGTCCCGGGTTCAAGCCCCGGTTAGGACCGGGATTTATTTCACGTGGACATCTAGTAATAAAATTTCCTCTGTTCTCTGGGTAGTGAGATTGGACACCCATGTGTATTGTTGCGCATGTAAAAAAAGGTCACTTGGCAGTTGGAAATCGAAAAAGAATAGCCTACTGGCTGCTGCCCGGGCATAAAAATCTACCTACCTAAAGTATTTCAGGATCCTCGCCGGTGCTACAGAGTTCGTGCACTGAGCTGAGTTTCTCCAGACTCAGGTTTGAGTTAGGAGGAGAACAGAGCACTTATGGGTTACACCCATGTGCCGTGATGTTAATCCATCGACTAAACATCAGTTTAGTTAGTTAGTTAGTTAATTAGTTAGTCAACAGATCATCCTCATTGCACATCGAACCATTCAGTCCATAAGTGCTTGGATCCCCTCCTCAGCAAATCCCGCAGCAGTATAGCGGCTAACGACACCAGTTCTGTGTTGGTTTATCAATCTTCTTTGGCTTCCTGCATGGTGTTCTTGTTTGGCCACCCCTCTTTTAATTTGCTGTTCTCGCAGTCTGGCCATTGTTGTAGACTCACAGTCATCACTTGGTTCTCGCAAAAGTGTTACTTCTCGTAGAGCATTCAGAATGCCAGCCTGGTCCATGGTGCGTCCGCCCTCCACAGTAGCCCTACCTGCGAGCTTGTCAGCCCGCTCATTTCCTTGTACTCCCACATTCCCTGGCATGAAGATGAAACTAATCTTTGCCAGCCTAGACCGCTCCAGAGACAGCAACCATTCTCTTCAGATCCACCCCATCTCTATCCTCTTGAGCATCCTCATTGAGTCGCTAAGGAAACATGCCCTAGTGAATGTCTGTGTCTCGAGCCATGTTATTGCTTTACTTACTGCCATGACTTCCATAGTCAGGCTACTTGTGGTCTCAGCAAAAGCACCAGAGTCCTCCTTCACAATTCTCCCTCCGACCTGAGCTGTAAAGGTCCATGAGCTTCTCACATATCGGACGACCGACCCATCTGTGTAAATGACAGCATCACCGTCTAGCGAATTCTCGAAAATCAACGCTTGTACTTCCGCCTCCACAGGAGTTGGATTTTCTTGTCTGCATTTTCTGTCTAGTTGGATGCAAACCAAAAAGGACATGCAGAAATCTGTTGGTTCTTGTACCCACTCCTCGCCAGGTTCTAAGTCCTCAAGTGAACACACCCATTGATGAATATCTTCAGCTTGACCCATCCACAACTGTCCTCTTTTTAACCTGCTGCTCTTCACCTTCATAATTTCACTATGCAGTGGATGTTGTGAGTTTGCGTTAACTCTGAGGTCGGCGCGTGCTCTGCAAACTTGTATCCTCTCTTCAATGGTTGGAAAATCAAGAAGATAGCGCATCGCCCTGTATGCTGTATCTCTTGTTCATCCAAGAATAATGCGCATAGCTTCATTCTGTATCCTTTCCATCCTTTCTATCTCCTTATGGCTGAGAGTCAGGATTGCCATCGCATACTCCAAAACAGACATGACCAGCCTCTCGTACAGAAGACATAGATGGCGCTGCTCACAGTTTGCTGCTGCCATCACCCGCATCGCTGCCAAACCCCGCTTGGCCTTTGTTATCACCTGTTCTATGTGCTCATTATAAGCAAGGCTTCGATCAAACCATATCCCCAGGTAATTCATTGCCTGCGTTCTTTCCACCGTCTCTGAACACAGCTTTACAGTTGGTGTTGGTGTGTTGACAATATGATTATTCAACAAGAACCAAGTCACTGTTGCGTTTGTTGGGTTGACCATTGTCCCAGCCTCAACACACCAAGCTAGTTAGTTAGTTAGTTAGTCGACAGATCATCCTCCTTGCACATCGAACCATTCAGTCCATAAGTGCTCGGATCCCCTCCTCAACAAATCCCACAGCGTGTAGCGGCTAACGACGCCAGTTCTGTGTTGGTTTATCAATCTTCTTTGGGCTCCCTGCATAGTGTTCTTGTTTGGCCACCCCTCTTTTAATTTGCTGTTCTCGCAGTCTGGCCATGGTTGTAGATTCACAGTCATCACTTGGTTCACGCAAGAGTCTTACTTCTCGTAGAGCATTCAGAATGTCAGCCTGGTCCATGGCGTCCGCCCTCCACAGTAGCCTCACCTGCAAGCTTGTCAGCCCGCTCATTTCCTTGTACTCCCGCATGCCCTGGCACGAAGATGAAACTAATCTTTGTCAGCCGAGACCGCTCCAGAGGCAGCAACCATTCTCTTCGGATCGACCCCTCCTTTATCCTCTTGATCATGTTCATTGAGTCGCTAAGGAAACATGCCCTAGTGAATGTCTGTGTCTCGAGCCATGTTATTGCTTTACTTACTGCCATGACTTCCATAGTCAGGCTACTTGTGGTTTCAGTGAAAGCACCAGAGTCCTCCTTCACAATTCTCCCTCCGGCCCGAGCTGTAAAGGCCCATGAGCTTCTCACATGTCGGACGACCAACCCATCTGTGCAGATGACCGCATCACCGTCTAGCGAATTCTCGAAAATCAACGCTTGTACTTCAGCCTCCACAGCAGCCTGATTTTCTTGTCTGCATTTTCTATCTAGTTGGATGCAGACTGAAAAGAATGCAGAAATCTGTTGGCTCACAGTTTGCTGCCGCCATCACCCGCATCGCAGCCAAACCCCGCTTTGCCTTTGTTATCACCTGGTCTATGTGCTCATTATAAGCAAGGCTTCGATCAAACCGTATCCCCAGGTAATTCATTGCCTGCATTCTTTCCACCGTCTCTGAACACAGCATTACAGTTGGTGTTGGAGTGTTAACAATATGGTTATTCAACGAGAACCAAGTCACTGTTGCCTTTGTTGGGTTGACCATTGCCCCATCTTCATCACACCAAGTACTTATGCGTTTGAGTTCGGTTTGTAGTTCCACAGCAACCTGCTCTCTAGCCTTACCCTGACGATACACTAAAACATCATCGGCATATGACATTGTCCTGCCAGGTCCAGTGATCTGCTCACTGGTGATTCTCACTGTGTAGGCGTTGAACAGTACCGGAGATAATGGTGATCCCTGTGGTAGGCCAGGATATATTGTTGTTGGTTCCGAAGTCCAACTGCCACATCTAAAAACTACTTTCCGTTGGAAGAGGGCTGCAGCGATCCAACTAAGGAGGAATGGACTTACTTTTAGTTCAAGAAGCTGAAGCATTAAAAAATCCAATGGTACTCTGTTGTATGCGTCCTCAAGATCAATCGCTGCAGCACAGGTTTCACTGCCTGAGTGGAAACCTTCATAGACATCATGGGCAAAGACTGCTACATTGGTCCAGGTTTCTCTTTTTGGACAGTACCCACCCAGGGTAGGTGGGAAAAAACCTTGCCTCTCTAGCTGGCTTGATATTTTCCTGGCAATTACCTTCTCCAGCAGCTTGCCTATTATATTCTGCATGGTTATAATTCACTATCCCTGAATTTTTTTGTGGTCTTTGTCAGGCTTTGGCAAGGGAATCAGATAGCTGTGTAACCACTCCTCCTTGATGCTAGCACTCTCTATACTGTTGTTGTACATGTCTGCTAGTTTCTCTAGCTCATTGTCGGTACACCTATTGATGTCGTCGTATCTTATGCCATCAGGCCCTGGAGCGCTGTTTTTTGATCGTCGAAGTACAGCCTTGATTTCTTTCACTGTCACTGTGTCTTCATCCGAAGTGTTCTGGGCCTTGCACCTGTCTGAGGTGACCTCCTTGGCCAGATTTCGGCCTCCCATGTCTGTCTGGTTGCTCTGCTCTAGATAGCGTTCAAAGAGGGCTTTGCCCTTGTCCTCGTCAGTCCTCTGCCAGATGAGGTCAGCACCTTGGAAGTCAGAAATGCTCTTATTCTTGACTACACCACTCATGCTTTTATGTAGTCGCCAGAACAATTTCAGTGACTTGTCTGTGCTTACTCTTTGACACACCTCTGCCCATTTTTCACTTTTAACCACCTTGACCAGTTTTTTTAAATAGCTTACTTTTGTGTGCATCTCTCTTTCTAAGCGCATGCAGGGACTGGGATGACCAGCTCTGTTCTTTTTGGCATTTTGCCATCTCCTTACAGCACTACGCTTTTCCACCCAAGCCTTCTCCACCTCGAAATTCCACCAAGGTGGCTGCTCCCAGCTTTTTGTCCTGCCTAGCTTCTGCGCTTGTCACGTCTTATTTTACTCACCACATCTTGCCCTGTACTGTCATACTGGAAAGTCTTGACCGTTAGCTTGTGCTGCCTGGTTTTGCCTTTCTCCACCAATATGCTGCAAGTGAGGTCATCGCTGCTGTGGTGTCCTAGGATACCTCATCTACACACAGTAGTGAGTGAAGGTGAAACCAGGGCCAGATCAATAGCACTGTCCTCATCGCCTGGACAGCTTGCTGTCCTGGTAACACAGCCACTGTTGATACAAACCAGGTCAATGATTTCAAGTGCAGTCTCGAGCTCCTCCCCCTGTGTATTGGAGGGAATGTTTCCCCATGATCTGCCTTTAGCGTTGAAGTCGCCACAGAAAATAACATTTCTCATGTGACCTAATATGCCACTTAAGCACTGCCACTTCTGGGCGTCCATACTCGCATTGCGGGCATAAACATTAACCAACACGAATGGTATAGTGGAATGAACTCTCAACGCCTGTATTTGTATATCGTCACTGTCCCAACTGGACATGTTTAGCTCTGACGCCACCATGCTGTCGCGAACGAGAATCGCCATTCCCAGATGTCGTCTGTTGTAGAAACATTTGAAGCTAGCAATTCGGAGTAGCTGATCGCCCAGTCTCGTCTCCTGGAGTGCTACAATATCGTTCCTGTAAACCAGGGTTTCTAAAATAGAGCCCCGTTGTTTTACGCTGGCGCAGTTCCAATACAGAATACGGATATTCCTGAGTCCTAGACGGTGACACTTGAGTCTAAAACTGTCTTAAACCACCACGCTTACCTTGCTTCTTTATGCCTGCGCGGCAATCCACGCAGCCTCGTTAGGTTGACTGCTGACCGCTCGGAGAACACATGTTGTTCCGCCATGTTGAAAATCCGAATACACAGAAACCACACACGCTGCCAAAAATTCACTCAAGGATTGCTTTGTTCGATGCACAAAACTCCATAGCATCCACGCAGATCTTGAGTAGAAACTCCTGGTTTTACATCCTGGCACACAAATTACACATCTTGAAACCGGAACACACCAATTATTTATGCGATTGAGTTCGGTTTGCAGTTCCACAGCAACCTCCTCTCTATCCTTACACTGACGATACACTAAAACATTGTCGGCATATGACAATGTCCTATCAGGTCCAGTGATCTGCTCACTGGTGATTCTCACTGTGTAGGCGTTGAACAGTACCAGAGATAATGGTGATCCCTGTGGTAGGCCAGGATATATTGTTGTTGGTTCCAAAGTCCAACTGCCACATCTAAAAACTACTTTCCGTTGAAAGAGGGCTGCAGAGATCCAACTAAGGAGGAATGGACTTGTTTTGAGTTCAAGAAGCTGAAGCATTAAAAAAATCCAATGGTACTCTGTTATTCGCATCCTCAAGATCAATCACTGCAGCAAAGGTTTCAATGCCTGAGTGGAAACCTTCATAGACATCATGGGCAAAAACTGCTGCATTGGTCCAGGTTTCTCTTTTTGGACGGTACCCACCTAGGGGTAGGTGGGAAAACACCTTGCCTCTCTAGCTGGCTTGATATTTTCCTGGCAATTAACTTCTCCAGCAGTTTGCCTATTGTATTCTGCATGGTTATAACTCGATATCCCTGAAATTTTGTGTGGTCTTTGCCAAGCTTCAACAAGGGAATCAGATAGCTGTGTAACCACTCCTCCTTGATGCTAGCACTCTCTATACTGTTGCTGTACATGTCTGCTAGTTTCTCTAGCTCGTTGTCAGTACACCTATTGATGTTGTCGTAGCTTGTGCCATCTGGCCCTGGAGAGCTGTTTTTGATTGTCGAAGCACAACCTTGATTTCTTTTACTGTCACTTTGTCTTCATCCGAAGTGTTCTGGGCTTGCACCTGTCTGAGGTGACCTCCTTGGCCAGATTTCGGCCTCCCGTATCTGTCTGGTTGCACTGCTGTACATAGCGTTCAAAGAGGGTTTTGCCCTTGTCCTCGTCAGTCCTCTGCCAGATGAGGTCAGCACCTTGGAAGTCAGAAATTCTCTTATTCTTGACTACACCACTCATGCCTTTTATGTAGTCAGCCAGAACAATTTCAGTGACTTGTCTGTGCTTAATCTCTCTTTCTAATTGCATGCAAGGACTAGGATGGCCAGCTCCGTTCTTCTTGGCATTTTGCCATCACCTTACAGCACTATGCTTATCCACCCACACTTTCTCCACCTCGAAATTTCACCAAGGTGGCTGCTCCCAGCTTTCTGTCCTGCCTTTCTGCGCTTGTCACGTCTTATTTTACTCACCACATCTTGCCCTGTACTGTCATACTGGAAAGTCTTGACCGTTAACTTGTGTTGCCTGGTTCTGCCTTTCTCCACCAATATCAGGGTGGTGGTCGCTGCCGTGGGGTCCTAGGTCACCCCTTCTACACACTGTAGTGAGTGAAGGAGAAACTAATGCCAAATCAGTAACACTATCCTCATCACCTGGACAGCTTGCTGTTCTGGTGACACAGCCACTTTTGATTCAAACCAGGTCAATGGTTTCAAGTGCAGTCTCGAGCCCCTCCCCCTGTGTGTTGGAGGAAATGTTTCCCCATGATCTGCGTTTATCGTTGAAATCGCCACAGAAAATAACATTCCTCTCGTGACCTAAAATGTCACTTAAGCACTGCCATTTCTGGGAATCCACACTCGTGTTTCGGGCATAAAGATTAACCAACACAAATGGTAGACTGGATTGAACTCTTATCACCTGTATTTGTATATCGTCATCTGTTCCAACTGGACATGTCTAGCTCTGATGCCACCACGCTGTTGCGAATGAGAATCGCCATTTCCTGATGTCATTTGTAATAGAAACATTTGAAGCCGGCAATTCGGAGTACCTGATCACACAGTCTCGTCTCCTGGAGAGCTACAATGTCATTCCTGTAAACCAAGTTTTCTAGAATAAACATCGACTAAACTAAACTAATCAATGTTTTGTGTGGAATTGATGCATTAAATCAAGAGAATTGCTTTCAAATGTTCATCAGTTAATCTTGTTCGATGTGTTGATTTCACATACTTCATAGTTGAATATGTTTGCTCACAGAAATAAATTGATCCAAACACTGATGCCATACCAGCGGCAAATTTCTTCAGTTTTGGAAGCTCAACATCAGATAAGCAGCGGTAAAATTCAACAAGTTTTCCTTCTCTGTGCTTCTCTGCAATAAGTCATTTGCTTGCAAATCAATGAGCTTCAACTGGCACGTCCATCAAGGTTCCTATCAAATTGATTCTGAACAGAAGAATGTCACTCTCAATTCTGTCAAGATATGAACATCTCTCCAAAAATGCTTCTTCAAGTCACAAATAATTTTTTTTCGGAAAATCGAGGTTGACATTTTCGGCGATTGTAGTGAAAAAGTGGAAATAAAAAGGTTTTCTCCTTCCAATTGTGTTTCAAACAATTACAGCTTTCTCCGAAATCCTTTCATGATTCTGTAGAGATCACAGACGAGGTCATTCTTTCCCTGATGTTTCAAGTTCAGTTCATTTATGTGGGATGTGATGTCAACCAAAATTGACAACTTTGACATGTCAAGGTAGGATCTGACGGCTGTGGATCAGCTGTACCTTCAGTGAGGAAAACATCTATTTAATTTTGGAGCTTGATGTTTGGTAAGGCAAGTCACATAATTCATAATCAATTTCTTCAAGGAAAGCCTCGAACTTACAGTGATTGAGTGCATGTCACTGAATGAAGTTCACAGCTGAAACGACTGGTTTCAGTACACAAGAAATAGCTAAGTCTTTCCCACAGAGTGCTTGCTGATGTATCATGCAGTGTATGAACATCACCCGGAATTTACAAATCTTCCAATTGAGTCTTGATCTGTCCCATCAGACCCTTCCTCACTCCAGCCATGTGTTGTCCTCCATCAACTGTACCACCTCGAAGCTGATTCCACTGAAGATTTTAGTCTTGCAAAATTTTTTTGCACTTCCTCGAAAATGTCTGTTCCAGTTGTTGTTCAATGCATGCTGCAAATGGATGCCAACTCTTCTGTTATCTGAAAGTCTAAATCGACACCACGAATAAACACAAAAGGTTGTGATGTAATCGAGAGATCAGTAGACGCATCCAGTGCCAGAGAATACCACAAGTTTGTAGCTATCGTGCGTATCTGTAGCACTACATTCTCTCCAAGTTCGTGTGTTCTCTGCACACTGAATTGCGGAAAGGCTGATAGTTTCTAACAAATCGGCTTTCTCAGGACAAGTCATTTGCTGCTTCCATCATACACTCTTTGATTAAGCTGTCTTCAGTAAACAGTTTTCCTCGTCCTGCCATCTTATGCACTATTTTGTAACTTGTATGGGTGACAAATTAATTTTCAGCAAACTTTCTCATGAAGAGATTTCTTTGTGTTTCTAAACCACGTTTCATGGACTCATATTTCTCAGAGCGTAACTTTCCAGAAAACTGAATATGTTGATAGATGCTTTGTTTCATAGTGACACCGAAGAATGTACTCTTTCAAAACGGCATCACTTTCGCTGCATATTACGCAAGTGATTTTCTGATCCTTTGTTTCCACAAAGAAGTACTTTACTTCGCATTTTTCATCGAAAACATGATACTCATTGTCCACTTTTCTTTTCTTTAGTGTGAAGTAAACTGGATCTTAAAATTAAAAAGGACATTGTATTTGAAACGCAGAGGATTAGAGGTCACTTGTGAAGCTACGGCTCACCAAAGGTACATTTAAAGTTTATAGGTACCTTTGGTAATAGAATATATCACATAATAAGGTATGCAAAATATATAAATAGGGCCAACCTAAATAAACAGCCTAGAGCAGTGATTTTCAACGGGTTCTGTGAATGGCAGCCAGGGTTTCCGCTGAAACAGGCCAAAATCGCCTAATTGTAACATTTCTGCCCATCTCGTTTATTACATAAAGTAGGACAGACACATGGATCATTGCACAGAGTTTCTTGAGCAACGTACACATTTGCAATAAGGATCTGCTCCAGCAGAAAGGTTGAAAACACTGCCCTAGAGACCAGCTCGATTAACATCTTGACTGGAGAATTTTTCTGAGCTAGGGATAATAACTAATTTTTAACTTGAATTTTGCCCGGGCAGCGCCAGTAGGCTACTCTTTTTCGATTTCCAACTGCCAAGTGACCTTTTTTTACATGCGCAACAATACACAGGGGCATCTAATCTCACTACCCAGAGAACTGAGGAAATTTTATTACTAGAAGTCCACGTGAAATAAATCCCGGGGCTTGAACCCGGGACCTCCAGCACTTGAGGTGGACACCATACCTCAAGATCACGCTACTTATATGATATTTTTATCCTATGTTTGCTACTTTATTGTCTCTATTCACACTTGTAGTCCACTTACCTATCACTGTCAAACAAAGAAATCCTTGTTACATACCTATAAAATGGATGACAGGCAAAAAGAAGCAGATATGTCTGGAGCGCCGGTCTCTCTGGCTGTGGGGTTACAACACTTTCTCTCTGTAATCCCGTTTATCACGCAGAGTCTCGTAGCGGAGCGAGAGCTGAGGCGGTTCGACCCCCGCTCGTGACTTGCGGGATACTGAGCCGGCCGCTCAGAAAGCAATGGCAAACTACTGAGCGTAATCTTGCCAAGAGATCAACATCCAGCTGAAAGATGCTGGTGTTGACAGCTAAGTCCTGTAAAGGATATGCTAAAAAAAAAAAATGTCTGGAGCGTCAGACTTGTGATGACAACCGGACGTATCTGAGAGAGGGAAAGATGCATACTTGTGTGTGCTACCATGGGAATCATGATAACATCAGAGCATAGGCAGAGCTACCACGAGCTAGAGAAGAACTTGGAATTGTGCGAAATAAGCAAAGATTACAATAAACTAGATAATCTAGATACAATAAATTTCAAATTGAACATAGTAAATATAAGGCACATAGCAGCCAAGAGGTCTCCGCATGTGTGAATGAACAAACAAACGTCTAAGGTCTTTTCCATCAATTTGTAGATCTTTAAGCATCCTTATCATGTTGACATGTCTTACTTTATCGAAAGCCTTTGTGTAGTCAATAAAGCAAAGGTGTAGATCCATGTACACAATGGTTAGAATTTGTATCACGTACAAGGAGCCAACACGGTACTGTCTGATCTTAGATCATATGCAAAGAGCCATCATGGTACTGTCTGATCTTAGACCATGTGCAAGGAGCAAAAACAGTTGTAACCTCATTATTTAATCTATATATATATATATATATATATATATATATATATATATATATATATATATATATATATATATATATATAAAGACGATGTATGTATGTCTGTAGGGATGTATTTATGCGTTCGATAACGGTCCATCCGATTGAGATGAAATTTTCTACATGTATTCTTTTCATTCCCGTGCAGCCAACTGTCATAGTTTGTTAGTGTACAATCAGCTATTTACTTACTAAAATTTAATATTTAAATTTACATTATCATTTATATATAGCGAGGGGACTTAACTTAAGAAAAGTTATTTCAAGGGGCATAACTTTTAATAGCATTGCTATATATTTTATATATAGATTGTTGCATTGTTTTCAAAGATTTATAAACTCTTTGTCTACAGTTATTTACAGGCATATGAGTTATAATAAATAATGATATAATCTTTAAGGCATTTTCAAAGTTTTCATAAAAATAATGCATCTATTTAAATAGTGAAAATTTTCTAACTCATCTTTTTATTTTTCTTCAACAGCACATTAATTTTTTTTAACATTCTCATATGTATGGCGCGTTACACCCACGTTGGGTATTTATGATGCCCATGTTAAACATTTCCTCAACGAGTTACTTTTCATGCATTTTAATGCTTATTGTTCTTTTGTTGTCAAAGAATTGCTTCATAAGAGATGTTGAATGAAAGAATGTATGAGATGAAATAGAGAAGAAGGGCAGAATGTAGGACGGGCCTGCATGCCTAATTCTTAACCCTTTGAAAATAAATATTTTCGTTCCTTAAAAAAAAAGTAATTTTTTGTGAGAGAAAGTTAGTTGCATATTGTTTGCAGTACTCTGCAGTCAACCCACCGCCCACCATTTATTGGCTGTTCGTGATATCTTGGTAAGTTTACTTTAGATAGATCTCTTCCAATCATATTTTCTACTATCAATCTATCTATTCTTCTATTATATCTATATTTTTAACGGGAACGGGCCGAACATACATAGATAGACAGACAGACAGACAGACAGACAGACAGATAGATAGATAGATAGATAGACAGGAACGGGAGCTTATATGACTACTTAAATGAATTAAATGAGATGCTCCCCACCAGGGACTGGGTGGGGCCGGGTCAGACAGAGAGACAGATAGTCGGGAACGGGAGCTTATATGATTACTTATATGAATTAAATGAGATGCTCCCCACCAGGGCCTGGGCGAAGCCGGGCCGGGTCAGCTAGTATAATATATTTTAATAATTTTAAAAAATGCACTCTGAGCACCCTGTCAGCATGTGATAATTTACTCTGCTTGTGGTTGTTGTGCTCAGATATTATCGAATACGCCTCTTCAGTTCGCAACAAAACATTTTGAAGTTCCCATATCCCAGCCTTATCAACGAATCAGAGTGTGCAAGGCGCCATGTTGTCATCTGTTACAACTGTTTAGCAGAGTTGGTAGTATTGTGTTGACATTAGATATTTTCAAATAAAAATTTACCTTTAAAGCCTATAAACATGAGTGTAGAAAATGTAAAATCAAACAATGGTAAATAGCGAAAATGTGAAGACGTTACTTGTTGTGAATTCAACGAAGATTGGACAGAGAAATTTATGTTTTTATGCCTAGCCATAGTGGTAAACCAGTTTGCTTAATCTGTGGATTTTGTGTTTCTGTTACAAAAATTAAAATCTGGAACGACACTTCACGACCACACATTCAGACATAAATGCTCAATATCCTATCAATTTGGAGTTTAGAAAAGATTTCATAGCTAAAAAAAAGAAAGTTCTCTGACCAGGCAGCAGTCATTTTTCACCAAGGCTAATGAACAGAGCAAGAGTGCTGTTGCGTCGTACAAAGTTGCTCTTCTGCTGGCTCGCAAACAGAAGCCATTCACTGATGTGGAAGAAATAATCAAGCCTTCCCTTAAAATTGCTACTAGAATGCTTGGCGATAAAAAGTGAAACAAAATTTGAACAGATTCCTTTGTCTAATAATACTATGGCCAGGTGAGTTTAAGAATCAGCCAGCAATGTTCATCGCCAAGTATCAGCACATATAAAGAATTATAAACTTTTTTCATTGGCAATGGATGAATCCACTGACATTTCTGACACAGCTCAGGTCGCAGTTTTTGTTCGAGCAATAAACGAGAATTTTCAAGTCATTGAAGAACTTATAGGACTTGAACGATGCATGCAACTACCAAAGGGATTGATCTGTTTGAAACTCTGAAGTTGTGTGTTGAGTAAATCCACATAGAATGGACCAAATTGGACAGTGTATGCACTGACAGTGCTCCGGCTTTTGTAACAGTACAGCGAAGTAATGGTGAACTGGCAATAACTCCAAGACGGTTCTTTCTTCATGTTACTTTATTCAGAATCAACGGAGATAGGTTATAAAAAAACCATCAATCAAGCCAGATGTTGCCCAGTTCAATCATACGTCCATATCGAAGGATGGGTCATTCACAACTGACCTTGTTTCCAAGATCCTCATCATCGGACGTCTCATCCTAACTACCCCATATTATGGTGCTTGACCGTGCCCTACTTCCCTATTGACTATGCACACCTCGTTGCCCCTTCTTCCTATTCCTAACTCTGTTACATTTTGACGGGTAAAAAGTCTGGATGTCTAGCTTTATTGGAACAGTTCTTTGCCACACTATATTAAAATATCATTGTATCATTCAACAAGAAGCTCTGCGTGGAAAGACATTAAATCTGAAACATGTAATGTATGTTGTTCTGAGATGTTTGAACAAAATTCAAAGTAAGGCACTAAACATGCGTGAGTTCAGACAGTTTCTATCAGACCTAAACGAGGAATATGGTGACCTACTGTTACACTGGATGTCAGATGGCTATCTAAAAGGAAAGATCTGTCACATTTCTGGGCACTGAAAAATAGCATCTCTTTCTGTCTGAAATAAATGAATTGCCAACAGAACGGGAATGTCAGCCTTTAAATAAAAATAATTTTAAATTTGGCCTGTAAAACAAGCCTTTTTTATTTATTTATTTTTTAAAAATAATTTTGTAGGGCTCGTGGTTTCACCAGAGCCAGAGCCGCCAAATGAGTTCCCCCCATCCCTGTGTGTTTGATGATCATCCCAGCCCCTGGCAAGATCAAGCACAGAGATACCACATTTTGATCTTAGCCAAAAGGCTGCGTTTTTTTAAAAACACTTTTATTGAGTGTGAAAATCATTGCATCGTGTATTGTTCATGTTTTTACAGAGCATTGCATATGGGCGTGTAGGTGACATATGCGCAATTTTACAACATTTTATTCATTGGAACATGTATACAGTTGAAAAGGGGGTAACGAAAACAAATACAAACACAAAAAAGCGTACCATTTGTGTTTCTCCTGCCACCACCCTCACCTGGTGGCTCCAAACCCCACCAATACCACCACACTCACCTGATGGCTCCAAACCCCACCAATACCACCACCACTCTTCCATAATGATGACAATCGGCAGTAGACTTGATAGAACCAACCAGTGAGGTTAGCAGCAGCATCAACAACAACAGTAACAAAAGGTGCTAGGGAGACTGAAGGAGTATAACAATAATAACAATCTCATTCCGTTCTTTGGTTTGCCATTACTTTCTGTTCACTAATTTCACATTTTTTAAAGTGTTTTTTCTTTTCTTTTCTGATGCAATCTTTTTTTTTATAAATTGATAATAGAACATTTATGGCATCGTGCATTTACACACGCTCATATGCCTCCTCTGCAATTTTTCCTGCACACTTAGTTTTACTTAAAGACTTTAAACATATCACTGAATGCATCACACGTGAAACATTGCATGCATGTCCCATTTTGAAAGGTAAATCTAATTACAGGTATGTGTGGCTTTTGTGGCGCGCACGTGAGAAAAAGAGAGATGGGGAGAGACCGAGAGCTAGAGAGGGGGAGAGAAAGAGGGTGGGGATTTACTTCCTGGCTGACAATGACTTTAGACCTATGAAATTCAGCTTGCCTTTGTGCGGGTAGCCCAAGGAAATTTCATCCCTGGCCGTGGTAATATTACCAGTCCTCGGTGGCAAAGAATGACAGAGTGCTGTTTCATTGCACCTGTGCTGGTTATTGTTAATGGTTTTAAGGAAAACGTCACCTCTTGGCCCTTATAAATCATTCTTATAATTAATCAACCACAAGTGTATTACAGACTCAACAGTAATTCTAATGTCAAGAGAAAGTGAAATTAAGAAAGTTTACACATTTCAGTCAGGAAATATAGTAGATAGTTTGTATTTGAACATTAGTAAAAATAAGTTTACGTTGTGTGTAAGGGAATTGAACCTTGCCTTAATTCTTCAAGTCCAAACTAAGTTTCTATATTTTGCTAGTGTTTGAAGTAATAAAAAAAAAGTCGCTTAAAAGTCGACAGGGTCGACTTCATTGCACCGGGTTTTATCCTATATGGCTCGGTCTCTTTTCGTAGCACGGAAAGCATCACACAAAGCACGAACTCCGTAGCTTTTAGCGACGACCCACAGGAGTCTCCGAAAAATTTAACTCGTAAACCGAAGGGCATGGCCCGGAATCGAACCAACAACCTTCGGAACACGAGTCAAATGGTGTGACCACTTTGCCACAGAGACTCCCAAGTTTGAAGTAATATTGTGTGTGTGTCTTAGGGAGTTTTAAGAAGAGCTTCAGAAAGATTGCCTTGTAAATGTCTGTTTACCTGTGTGTGTTTGCATTAGTTGTTGGTGTGACAAGATCGCCTCGGGTATTGCGAGTTAACCAAGCCCGAAGTGTCTCTAGCACTCCCGTGTATTCTGACCCCAGGGGCTGGACAGGTAGATACACTGTTTACTCTGTTGTTGACCTCGTATTAGTTAATTATGTCTACAAGCCCCTCCAGATTCTAGACCCCCACTAACTACCTACTCCCGTGGAACAATGAACACTGAGGCATCGTCCGAGACCACACTCAATAATTAGAAAAAGAATAAGTCAGTATAAGCTATGTTTATTCTACACTCGGGAAAACAGAACTGAATTGAACCCTGATAGAATAAGTCTATTTACAACAGTAGAGGATAGAGTAGAGACAGAATCAGAGATGTTGCTAAGTTCATCATCAGGCTGAGAAGTAGATTTGGTGTAGATGTTCCGTCCAGTTGGTCTGCCACTCACCCGGCTCCCTTCCAGTAGGATGACTGGAACCTTGGAGACCACTCCGTCCCCAGAGCTTGGATCGACAGCAAGAGGATTTAACCACTTGGACCGCAATCAACTGGATGAACTGCACATCTACCAAGTCCTAATGAGTCACTGTTAAAGACACTAGACAGTTCTCAGTAGACAACCTGGTTGTGAGACCCTCCTCCTTGAGGTGACCCCAGTTATTATCGACTTCGACAAATGTCTGTAGCCAATGACCAATCTAATGGTCCTGGAATAGTAGCACGTACCCCTGGTTGGGTAATAGTATAGTACTGCTGCGAGTTCACAAGATTCATATGCGAAAAACATATATTCGGGCAGATAATGTCACAACTCTGCACAGTCTCTGGTAATCAGACTCCCTCGGAGTCAAGGCACACAAGATAATTAACTTGATGAACTCTGTTGACCGAGTATCATATCACAGTTCATTGACTCAGTATTCACACAATTTGAGAAAACTCCTATTTCTTAGTTCACCGCAACAATGTTCTTTTGGACAATAATGAGTTGTCATATAAACCTGCTATCGTTCTGTAGTCAAAATACATAAGCTGGTGTAGGTCTCATCATGACCTGCCACTATTGCTGACGTAGGTACAGCACAAGGTTATGTGCCAATCTTTGCTTTCCGACGTTTAGGCGGATCAACAATAGACTGGGACTTGATGAGCTCCCAGAGCTGAGATTACCCCACCTTGGTACATCTCACTGGGCAAACATAGCAACATCTTTCCGTATAGTGTCAATTGTCTCTTACACTCAAGCGTGATTGCTCAGGTTGATGAACATATCATTGCTGAAATAAAGCATCTTTAACTGTCAGAAAAAGAAACAAACCATCATGTCCCACATGTGCAGTTTCAGGGCACTAGGAATCAACTTGGTGAGTATCATTCAGTCAGGATGATTCACCCTTTCGCATGATGTGGTTTAGTCAGGCGTGGTAAGTAAGTGTCTCGACCACTCGCCATGGTACACAAAGTGGTTTCAGGCAAACAACAATTGTAGTAGGCTGGTTCCTAAAACAGGCAACCCCTGAAAGGAAGAGCGATCGGTGAGAGTATTCGGCTCCAAACATGAGTTCACATGCATCAAATCACTGCCTACTCAACCCTCAGTCATGCTAATTAGTTATTCAACTAACTAGAGCATCATCTCTATGTTGAGCGTAGTAAAGCATGAGTATCCCCCAATGTCAGATGGCCTAAAGAACAGCCCGTCAAACAGAGTAAGTAACAAGAATGGCGAGTCTGATCTTACGTCTCACATATCCCTATTCATATACCAGTTGTCGCTAACGTCAATAGCTATCATAATCAGTTATTCTAGTTCTAGAGTTAGCAGAACTAAACATTAAGGCGAGGAGTCCCTAGACTCCACCCTGACATTATACATCCAATACTAAACACAATAATGATCAATGTACTACCACTTGGGATATAGTAATAATACATGACCACATAAAGTATTTACACACTCCATTTCGCTGGTGGGACATCCTGTCCACCCTGTAGCGAAACTCTTCTTGTTAGACTCTTCCTTAGAGTCAATAAGTCCATCTGGTAAAACATGTTCCTCTACATGTTCAAAGGATCTCTCCAGTTCGTGTCCACTCCCAAGCGGATTAGCCTTGGCCTTGGCCAAACTTCACGGCTAGCCTGGTTTGCCAGTCACATACTTTCATAACTTGCTCTCAGTCCCCATATCCCATTTGTTCCCGTGCCTCATTCAACCTCCATTTGTCCTCCCATACTTCCATCACCTCAGCACTTATGTACTCAGGCAAGTATGAACAGAACAGGACAGTAAAGAAAAGAATCAAGAACTCATGTTTACATCATGACGGTAACACCATGTTATCTCCCGTCGAACCACTTCGGCGTTCGGTACATCGCACATAGAAGTATCACCCAACATGACATAATATATATACATTATTACGCATCATATATATATATATATATATATATATATATATATATATAGTCCCAATGAAGACTTACCTTCTCAAAGAATTCCACAGTTCCACGAAATGAATTCACTATTCAGGTAACACAACATAGTTACATCATTCCCTGTGGCTAAGCATTAGGTGCTCTATTTCCCTCCATCCATCCATCCATCATGTGCCATGCCGCTAAGCGTGGGCGGTCATGTTCTGCCATCTCACTCGATCACCAGAGTCGTGGATCAGTTCCGTGTTTCTGTCTCGACCATGCCACAAGGCCAAGCCATCCAGATACTTGTTTCTAGGTCTTCCCCTTGGTCTGTTCCCCTCGATCTTACCAGTTGTCACCAAGTTCTCCAAATCATTTCTTCTCATAACATGTCCAAAAAATTGTGACTGTCTACGTCTAATGTCTCTGATCAGTTTACGATCTTCATTTGTTTCTTGAAGGACTTGTTCATTGGTCTTTCTGGCTGTCCATGGTATTCTTTGCATTTTCCTCAGAAACCACATTTCTACAGCCATCAGATGTTTTTCAGCCTGGCTGCTCATTGTCCAAGCTTCACATCCATATAAAAGTACAGGTTCTATGTAGCACCTCAACACTCTTTTTCTCGTTTCAATTGACATCTTTTTATTGGTCAGTATGTTTTTCATCTTGCTAAAGGCTACTTTTGCCATGGCGATTCTTGTTCTAATCTCTTCAAGGCATCTCCCATCAGATGTTATTACTGTTCCGAGATAATTGTACCTATTCACTTGTTGAAGAATATTCCCATTTACTTGTATATTACACTGTGGTATTTCGTTCTTCCTAGTGACGACCATAATCTGTGTCTTTTTACAATTTAATTCTAACCCTTGTTGTTCACTGTGTGTAACAACCGCATCTACTAAATTTTGCAGGTCCTGTTCATTGTCTGCAATTAATACTGTATCATCTGCATATCTAATGTTATTGATGCATCGTCCCCCAATGTTGATTCCTTCCATATCTTCAATATTTCTGAAAATATTTTCACTGTACAGGGAAAACAGATCTGGAGACATTACACATCCCTGTCTCACACCTCTCTTAATAGGCTGATATTGGCTTATTTCATTATCAACTCTTATGGCAGCTTGTTGTTTCCAATATATGTTTTTTACAAGTCTAAGGTCTTTCCCATCAATTTGTAGATCTTCAAGCATCCTTATCATGTTGACAAGTCTATTTCCCTAGCACTAAGCAATTCACTGTTTTGAATTCTCCACCTACCAACTAACCTGTCTAATTCCAAAGGCTCCACTAACAGCTACTCACTGACACAAGTTAGGTTCATACCATACACTAGTACACTGTGCCCTATTATAGTACAGCAACAGTATATGCAACTATTTACCATACATAGTTCATAACAGGTGAACACAATACGCCAATAAACCAGGCTTACATTTCAGTTACTGAAACTACACAGGCTTGTCAACAATGCGACACGCACAGGTGTATCGCCCTAGTTTCTCAACCGGCTTATCGATCCATCCCTCATTAGCCATGCAAAGTCCATCGCATATTTAATGAGTCCTGAACGATTGCGTTTCATGATCAATTACCAAGTTAATTAATTAACAAAGTAAATACCTGAAATCATGAACCTTGTTCCAGTCAGCTTCTAGTACTGTCTGTGGGCAAGTGTGCCGTAATGGGCGACAGTCGGCTGCAACTAGGTTGCTGTTGAGGCCATGGCAAATCTGCTGAGCAGAGCACTGCGTCCTCACACAATGAGAGACAGAAAGTGAATGACTATTCCTGCCGCATTTCTCCTACGTGCATCACAACGCACACGAGAAATGAGTGCTTCATGGTGTAAGTCAACTTCTTGGGATACATTCATTATCCGCACTGAATTTCTAGATTCTTCTGCACGAGAATTTGTTGGTGCACCCAGCAACCCTGGTCACTCGAATCCAGGTGCTTCGCGAACCTTCTAGCTGGAAAACCATCCTCAACTCTCCCCAGTTCTATAAATAACCGGGGAAGCCCCTGATGATGCGCCGAATAGAGCGAAACCTAGTAGACAAAAGACAGATGAAGCATCATTTCGTCACAGTTGGAAAGTTTCCACTGCATCTGTGACTGTTTGAAATGTGTAGAATGTGTGTTCTTCTGTCTCTTGTGTGTTGTTCCTGCATAGTTGGCATTTTCATATTTGTCTGGATCTGATTGCTATTTGGGTATGATAGGAGTCATATTAACAATCAGTCTGTAAGTGACTTCTTTTGCCTTAGGTGTGATGTATTTATAGTCTAAGTTGGAAAACTTAGATGTGTAGTCTGACATGAAATATTTTTGTCCTCTTTTGATTCTCAGTTTAAGTGATGGTGCTTGTTTACTAAATAATTGTATATTTCCTGTGTTGTTTCTTGTATTAAATGTTCATGTCCTTTTATTGCCTGTATACAAGTGTGATGGAAAGTTGGCAGTATGTCCTGATAATGTGCTGCTGCATTGTTTAGTTCTGTGAGATATTTTATTTTGTGTGCTATATAATATAATGCTAATCTATGTTGTTCTGGATGTCAGATAATATTGCCTATGCAGCTGATTCAAAGTGCTTGTATTTTTGTTTGTATGTCCTGAAGTGCTATTCCTCCTGGTTTCTTGTCCTGTATGAGAGTTATATGCTGTATGCTGTGTATTGTATTACTAAATATAAAATGTCTTATCTGTTTATTTATGTCTGTGATTGTCTGTTGTGGAGGGTTTAACAATGTCACTAAGTATATTATTTTTGGTACGATGTATGTGTTAACTATTATGCTTCCACCAAATATTGTTGCTGCTTTGTATTTGTATCTAAGTAGCATGTCTTTGATCTGGAAATGTGATCCCATAGTTTCATATTGTGTGTGTGTGTGTGTGTGTGTGTGCATGCGTGCGTACGTGCTAGGTCTGGAGGGAAATCAGACTTGTTTCCACTTTCACAAGCCTATAATCTGTGATTTTTTTATATTAATTTTGGCTCCACTGCCTTTCCCAAAGTGGGAGAAGGTGTGAAATATGTTTCTGATTAATGTGTTGCTTGTAGGAAAGAAGGCAGCATCAGTCTGCATAAGCAATGACCTTTTGCTCTCCTATACGATGACTGGCTTAATGACCTGGAATTTTTGTGGACATCACGTCTCATTTAAACTCTTTAAATGCCAGGATCCAGGGAAAAAAATAAACTATTCAAAAATTTGTGCGATGACATTTCTTCATTTAAAATGAGACTATGACTGTTTATCGGACAGCTGACTGACAGAAATGTAGAGCATTTCCAACTCTGAAGACGCTTGTGGTTAAAAAGAAATGTGACTTGTTACAGTACAAAGTAAAAGTTGAAAGTCTTCTGGATATCTTTCAGTCGAGATTTCAAGAGTTCACAATAGAGGAGGTTAATGTAGCGCTCATTCATAAATCTGTTCGTATTTCCTGATGCCAAGCTCTGTCAATTACAACAAAACCTTCAGCACGAAGTAATTGATTTGAAATGTAATTCTGCACTGAGATGTAAATTTCTGGAGCTGCCTGCTTCACCTTCAGCTGATTATATGATTTCATTCTGGTGACTATTGCCTGTTGAACAATTTGAACACTTGCATTCATTCGACCAGAGATACATTTGTCGTTTTGGTTTGACTTACAGATGCGAGCAGTTATTTTCCACAATGACCGTTATAAAAAAACAAGCAACATTCCAGACTCACCGACAGTAACCTAGCCGTGCTTATGGCTTTGGGCATGACAGATTTGTGCCCAGACATTGATAAACTGGCATCTGAACTTAAGTAACTGGTTATGAAGAACAGTTTCAATTGTAAATTAATTACATTAATAGCGATTTTCGAAACTGATTTAAAATTTATTGGTAAATGGACTTTTGATTTTAAAAGATAAAAAATGACCTCAGTGTAGTACTGACACTGACTGCCTTTAAAGTTTTAGAATATTGTTGACGAAAGTTAAGAAAGGTCAGATACATCAGCCTAGATCATACACCATCTTGGATAATACATCAGCCTAGATCATACATCAGCTTACATCATCATGAACTTAGATCATACATCATCCACAATCATACATCAGCTTACATCATCATGAACTTCAGATTATACATCAGATTGTATCATAAATCATCATAGATCATACATCAGCCGAGATCGCACATCACCTTACATCATCATGTACTTAGATCATACATAGGCATAGATCATACATGAGCACATTAATCACTATTTTTCTTCATCTTTCGTTCACTTGAAATTAATTGTCTATAGTTGCAATGTGTGGCTGTTTGATTATACAGCTGTTCATAATCAATACCTGGTATATTCATGAGGAAATTAATTATTTACTCTGTATGTTTCAGAAATGCTCTCTTGGTCTCCACAGAGTTCTTACCACTCCATACAAGAGCATTCACAAAGGTGGACATATGACAGCATAGATATGAAGGTTGTGAAACAAGAACTATCAGATGTTCTGTGTGAGGACAGGAGAGACAGCTTCAGTAAAATGGTAGACATAGCTGGGGGTAGCATCATTCAAGAAATGACAGAACACAGCAACTCAGAATCAAGAATGGTTGAGAACAGTTGTAAGGTATCAGTAACACATGAACATTGTCGTCAAATGTCAGAAAGTGTGCCTTCTGTAATTGATACAAATAATAAGCTACCTCTGGGTATTGCGAATTGTCAACAACAAAATAAGGAAACACAAGAAAAACTTACACAGACCTTTGCAAAGTCTCATGATGAACAGTTTTCATTATGTCTATTATAGTTCTCAGAGAACTCACACAAGAGACTTGTCTGATGTTTCTAGTCCGAATATTTGTGTAGACAGATATAAGAGAACACATGCTGAAGGTATACCAAACAAATGTAATGAATGGGATAGTCTCTCGATTCAAGATGACCATCTAGAGTGCCAAAAGATCATGAATCACAAAAGAATACATACAGAAGAGAATCCTCACAAGTGTGATGATTGTGGTGCTTCTTTTACTAAAGTTGACAGTGTAAAGTACCACATGAGGACACATACAGGAGAGAAACCTTACAAGTGTGATAACTGTGGTGCTTCTGTGGTGCTTCTTTTATTCAAGCTGACAATCTGAAGAAGCACAAGAGAACACATACAGGAGAGAAACTCTACAAATGTGATGACTGTGGTGCTTCTTTTACTAAATCTGACCATCTGAAGAGTCACATGAGAACACATACAGGAGAGAAACCTCACAAATGTGAAAATTGTGGTGCTGCTTTTACTGAAGCTGGAAGTCTGAGGAAACATAACAGAATACATACAGGAGAAAAGCTTTACAAGTGTGATGATTGTGGTGCTTCTTTTACTCAAGCTGGGGATCTGAGAATACATAAGAGAACACATACAGGAGAAAAACCTTACAAGTGTGATGATTGTGATTCTTCATTTACTAAAGCTTACCATCTGAAGAGACATAAGAGAACACATACAGGAGAAAAACCTTACAAGTGTGATGATTGTGATGCTTCTTTTACTCAAGCTGGCCATCTGAAGAGACATAAGAGAACACATGCAGGAGAAAAACCTTACAAGTTTGATGATTGTGGATGCTTCTGTACTCAAGCTGGCCATCTGAAGAGACCATACAGAGAAAATGCAGAGAAAAACCTTACCAGTGTGGATGATTGGTGATACTTCTTTTACTCAAGCTGGCAATCTGAAGAGACTAAGAGAACACATACAGGAGAGAAACCCTACAAGGGTGATAACTGTGGTGCTATCCTTTTGCTCGAACCTAGTGATCTGGAAAGACCACTAAGAGAACCCATACAGGAGAGAAACCCTTTACAAGATGTGATGCTTGTGCTTTACTACAACTGGCCATCTGAAGAGACATAAGAAGAACACATGCAGGAGAGAAACCTTACAAGTGTGATGATTGTGATACTTCTTTTACTACAAACTGGCAATCGGAAGAGACATAAGAGAACACATGCAGGAGAGAAACCTTACAAGTGTGATGATTGTGGTGCTGTCTTTTACTCACGCTAGCAGTGTGAAACACCACATGGGAACTCATACAGGAGAGAGACCTTAAAAGTCTGATGATTGTGGTACTTACAGAAAGCAAGAAGTACCATCTACTGTCACAAGACAGTTTAGTCATATCTAATTAAGAGATGACTAACAACATTTGGTGCTGACAGAAAGCAGACAGTACCATCTATTGCCATACAATGTCTTCTGATCTGTTTTCCTTGTATAGTGAAAATATTTTCAGAAATGTATATGATATGAAAGGAATCATCATTGGAGGAAGAAACACCAATAACATTAGATATGCAGATGATACAGTATTGATTGCAGACAATGTGCAGGATCTGCAACATTTAGTAGATGTGGTTATTGCACACAGTGAACAACTAGGGTTAGAATTAATTTGTAAGAAGACACAGATTATTGTCATTACTAGGAAGAACGAAATATCACAATGTAATATACAGGTAAATTAAAATATTCTTAAACAAGTGAATCGGTACAATTATCTCGGAACAGTCATAACATATGATGGGGGGTGCCTTGAAGAGATTAGAACAAGAATAGTCATGGCAAAGGTAGCCTTTTGCAAGATGAAAAACAAACTGGCCAATAAAAAGGTTTCAATTGCTACGAGAAAAAGAGTTGAGGTGTTACATAGAGCCTGTTCTTGTGCGTGGATGTGAAGCGTGAAAAATGAGCAGTCAAGCTGAAAAACATCTGATGGCTGTGGAAATGTGGTTTCTGAGGAGAAACAAAAAAAAAAAACAACAAAAGGAGACAAAAAAAACCAATGACCAAATCCTGCATAAAGCACATAAAAATCGTAAACTGATTAGAGAAATCACATGTAGACAGTCAGAATTTGTTGGGCATGTTATGAGAAGAAATAAATTAGAGAACTTATTGGCAACTGGCAAGATCGAGGGGAAGAGAACAAGGGAAAGACAGAGAAGTAAATACCTGGATGGCGTGACCACGTGGTATGGTTGAGAAAAGAACACAGAGCTGATCCACGACTCTGGTGATCGATTGAAATGGCGAATCATGATCGCTCACACTTACCGGCATATGACATGATGGATGAGCTCATTCATATCTGATTAAGACTAGGCTAACAACACTCGACGCTAACAGAAAGCAGACAGTACCGTCTACTGTCATAAGATAGCTCAATAATATCTGATTAAGACCCAACATATGGCACTAACAGAAAGGAGATGGTACCATCTACTGACATACGGTAGCTCAGTCATATCTGATTAAGACCTGATATTCGGCACTAAACAAACAGTCAGTGCCATCTACTGTCATACGGTAGCTCAGTCATATCTGAGCCACTCGGTTTTAACATGGCACTAATTCTGGTCAACGTTCAGATATGGCAAAATTACCTTGTAATTAGTATCAGGTGTTGTTTTGCAGTGTTCTTAGTCTCATAGAAATTCAGTTGGGCTGAAACTAATTTGCTGGGAAGAATATTACCTAGTTTCTCAACACTTGGAAACAAAAAACCAGCGTAATTACTTGCATGCAAGAGAAATTGCTGTGGAAGAAAATATATGGTAGTGCAATAATTTTGCACACGATTATCCTCTTTATTCGGAACCACTAAATTGGTGTGTCAATATGTTTGTAAATCATGTTTCGCTAAGACAAAATGCATAATTACATCTGAAATACTAAATTGTCTAGTCCCAGCTGCACTTGCACTGACATTAATTGACAAGTGTAAAACAACATAGTTTTGTCTGGTTCGACAAGGTCTACCAAATTAGACTTGACCATAAAATTGGAAAGAAACAGACAATATAAGGTATAATCATCCGCGAGATGTCAACATTGTAATTATGATCGGAGCAATTTGGTGAAGTGCAATCATTCACGAAGCAAATAAAAACGTATCTTGCAGACATTGTAATTATGTTTGGAGCAAATTGGTGACGTGTCTAGCTGCATTCGTCATTCGTGAGATCTAAAATTATGGTCGGAGCAAAGTGGTCTTTGATTACAATGAGTGGTATATAAGCTGTCACCCAATGGTTGACAAACAGCTGCCAGTCGGATTTAATGTTAGAAACTTTCATTGGTTACATTAATTTTATGTGTTGATCAAGACACAAACAAAACAGTGAAGTCAGATGTTCTCACTGACTTGCCCGCGATTGGTAGCGCTGGCTCATTCATGAAAAGAAACGGTGAAGTCTTATGTTCTGATGTTCATTTATTGAATCCAGTTGTAGAGAAGTGACAAGTCAGGTTGGTTTAACAGAAGATTCGTTTGTTCTAGACACTTGCTGGCAGATTTTGTGACTCTTTCTTTGAATTCTAGAACATTCACATTGGAATTGAATAGAGATTGAAATATAACGTGTGACAGATATCTAGCGATAGCTACTAATATAATTACTCTTCCATTATGGGGAAAGTCCTGAATCAAAAGCTCACTGTGGATGTTATCTGCAGACTGCATTCTTCTGGTTTCTGGAGGAACAGCCTGTGTTGAATGGAGGGCCCAATATACGGAAGTGAGGACTAAGCAGCCATGTGCAGGACATGACGATTCCTTGGGTGAGCCCAGTACCAGAGCGCTATGTGTTGGCTCTGCAATTATGAAAGCCTCCTTGGATGGCGGGTAATGCCCATGGTCTGCCCATGCCTTCCCTTGAGGGCTGACTGTTATGTCTTCGTCTGTTCTAAATGGGCCAGCTGGGATGGGGGAATAACACCACAACAGAGAGATAGTCAAACGTCTTATGAAACCCCAGGGAAGGTTAACCCAGTCAATAAATGCCCACAGAAGTTGGGTGTGTTAGCTTAATGGTGTAAGAACACAGCTCTACTGTGAGCAGGCACAACACAATCACGTCTGAAGGAAAAAAAAACACCCTGGATGAACGCAGAAGAAGAAGACAAAGTATGCTTATATATCTGTTATTACACTATATACGAATTATGTCTGTTTATGATTTACTATTATTTAATACCTGTATACCTCTGTTATCGTTCATTTGTTAGTTATTGTGTTATTTCAATGTACTTTATACTGTACCCAAAAAGAATTGTACCTCAAAAGAGCACACCTCTGACGTCATTATGTCTACTGCACAGCCAGCAGAAGAAGAAAAAATTATATGAATGTATCAATAGAATTCAAAATGAGGAGGGACGATCGAATAATTAGTAGGAACATGGAGATACATCCTGGCAAAATACAGTGGATAGAGACCCTACTTATCTAGCCCCTAGAAAAGCAATTGTCGTTCGCCTCTTACAATAAGCATGACAGGTGGTAGTGTTACTATTCGTTGCTTTCTCTAATGAT
Source organism: Cepaea nemoralis (assembly GCA_014155875.1). Lineage (NCBI taxonomy): Eukaryota > Metazoa > Mollusca > Gastropoda > Stylommatophora > Helicidae > Cepaea > Cepaea nemoralis. The sequence goes on from JACEFZ010001580.1 coordinate 182,615, forward strand.
ATACATCTTCTTTTACGGTTCATTGCAGTGTCTACTATTTCTTTGCTTTCTCTAATGGATATACTCCTTCTTTTTACAGTTCATTGCAGTGTTTACTATTCTTTGCTTTCTCTAATGTATATACATCTTACTTTGTACAGTTCATGTCATTTAGTCGATGTGAGCATTTTTCCTAGTCATGAATCAAGTTCTACTTGTCATTTTTCAAACTGATTTTCTCAATGCTAGTGTGCAAATTTCCAGCATATTCTCTCTTAGTTAATCCCTCCTCTTATCATATCCATCTTTCTCATTGTAAGGACATACTCTAGCTTTCCCCTTCTCTCATGACAAGTCCAAAGAATACGAATTGTCTTCTTTTGATGCAAGTAACCATTTCTCTTTGTGAGTTAACTTCTTTCAAGATATCTTCATGGCTCTTTCTCTATGTTGACTTTTATTATAATTTCTCTATACATCACCATTTCAGAAGCTTCCACATAATTCCTCTCCTGCCTGTTAACTGTACACGACTCACTTCCGTACATCAGGATTGGGTAATATACTCTTAAGAACTCTTATCCCCGCCTCGAATGATAAAGATATATTGCAGAGAATATTATTTATCTTGTGAAATGCTGCTTCTGTTTGCGATATTCTACTTTTAACTTTCTTAGTACATCTTCCATCTGCTGATATTAAATGCCTGAATAGATAAATGCATTGGCTGACCACCTATCCCTCTGTCCACTAAGGGCTGAATAATGTGATGGTCCTTAAAGGTTCCTACAGGGGTTCCTGTGAAATTAAACCAAGGCAAAGAATGGCAATTATTATTATTGTTTTTACAAATAATTGGTAGCTATAACCCGGAAAGCAAATTTGACAGTTCATGCGAAGCTACCTATTGCCTGTTGGAAAGGTGAAGCCAGTCCGTGAAGAATCATCGCAAAAGTCGGAAAAACAACAATATATCCTGGCCTACCACAGGGATCACCATTATCTCTGGTGCTGTTCAACGCCTACACTGTGAGAATCGCCAGCGAGCAAATCATAGGACCGGGGAAGACATTGTCATATGCAGACAATGTTTCAGTGTATCGTCATGGCAAGGATAGAGATCATGTTGCCGTGGAACTACAAACCGAACTCAGTCACATAAGCACTTAGTGCGTTGAAGCTAGGGCAATGGTCAACCCAACAAAGGAAATAGTGACATGGTTCTCTTTGAATAACTATATTGTCAACAATGCAACACCAACGTTAAATCTAGTTCAAGAGGCGGTGGAAAGAACGCAGGAAATGAATTACCTGGGGATACGATTTGATCCATACCTAGCTTATATTATGTAGACCAGGTGACAACAAAGGCCAGGCGGGGTTTGGCAGCGATACGGGTGATGAGGCGAGGCGACAAACAAACTGTGAGCAGCGCCATCTATATCTTCTTTACGAGGGTCTGGTCCTTTATGTTTTGGAGTATGCTATGGTGATCCTGACTCTCGGCCATAAGCAGATAGAAAGGATGCAGAACGAAGCTATGCGCATTATTCTTGGATGTACAAGAAATGCAGCATGCAGGGCGATGTGCTACCTTCTTGTTTTCCAACCACGAGGGACAGTATACAAATTTGCCAAACATGTGCCTATCTCAGAGTCAACGCAAACACACAACATCCATTGCATAGCGAGATTAAGAAGGTAAACTGCAGCAGGTTAAAAAGAGGAAAGTTGTGGATGGGTCAAGCCGATGACGTTCTTCAACAGGTGTGTTCACTTAAGGACTTCTTCTTCTTCTTTGCGTTCATCTGGAGTGTTTTTTTTTTTTCCAGATGTGACTGCGGTGTGTCTGTTATGCGCCTTTGGCCCGAAACCCGTAGGCCAACACATCCGGCTTTTAGCGTGCTTTTTTGACCAGGTAGCATTCCTGGGACTTGAGGACTTAGAACCGTGCGAGGAGTGGGTGCAAGTGCCAACAGAATAATGTACATCCTTTTCAGTGTGCATCCAACTAGACAGGAAATGCAGACAAGAAAATCCAGCTGCTGTGGAGGCGGAAGTACATTCTCTGATCTTCCAAAATTCTTTAGAGGATGATGCTGTCATTTACACAGATTGGTCGGTCGTTCGAGGAGTGAGAAGTTCTTGCGCCTTTAGGCTCAGGCTGGAGAGAAAACTGTGAAGGAAGAGTGGTGCTTTTGCTTTGGCCACAAGCAGCCTGACTATGGAAGTCATGGCAGTAAGTAAAGCAATAACATGGCTCAAGACACAGATTTTCAATCGGGCATGTGTCTTAGTGACTCAATGAGTATGCTCAGGAGGATAGAGAATGGATGTGGTCCGAAGAGAGTGGCTGCTGTCTCTGGAGCGGTCTCGGCTAGGCAAAGATTAGTTTCATCTTCGTGCCAGAGCTTGCGGGTGTACAAGGGAATGAGCAGGATGACTTGCTTGCAGGTAGGGCTACTGTAGAAGGCGGGACGAGTCATGGCCAGGCTGACATTCTGAATGCTCTACGAGAAGTAAGTCGTTTACGAGAACCAAGCGATGCCTGTGAATCTACAACCATGGTCAGGCTGCGAGAACGGCAAGTTAAAAACGCGTGTGCCGAACAAGAACTTTACGCAGGGAGCCAAAGAAGAGTAATAAACCAACACAGAACGTGGACAATGACAGAAAAAGAGAAAATGAAAAATCACAACAACAGAAATGAGGTTCCTGAGAAGAATACTCAACGTATCAAGAAGAGAGAAAATCAGAAATGAAGAAATCAGGACTAAAGTGGGGGTTAAAGGCAGCACTAGATTTTATTAGAAAGCAGCAAGTCAAATGGTTTGGCCATACAAGTAGGTTACCAGTCAACAGCATACCACAACAAGCGATGATGTACAGACCAGATGGAAACAGAGGAAGAGGCCGACCACGTAAACGTTGGACGGAGGGAATAGCAGAGTCCATGGGAATATCGATATATGAAGCCCATAATCGGCCACTCTAACGAAGTTTATACTTCACCTCGACACCGCAAGGTACAAGAGGAACATGATGAGATGAGACAGAACTAGTGTAGTGAGCCGCTACACGCTGCGGAATTTGTTGAGATGGGGATCCGAGCACTTTTGGACTGAATGGTTCGATGTGTAATGAGGTTGATATTTCGACTAACTAACTAACTAACTATTATCTCAGCAAATAATAAATATAAAAGCATTACATTTGTACCAATTTAAGTATACAATCTCTTAAAGGTGTATGTCAAATGCACCTTTCTAAATCAATTCTAACCGCGACACGAAACCGCTGAAATGACAGCTATTAATGGCGTACGTTACAAGCAGAGGGTTGCTATAGAATTTTTGATCGCAGTGAGAGAAACTGTTGTTAACATTCACAAACATTTATGTGTCGTTTATGTCACTTTTGCAGTCCATAGAAGCACAACTAGCCGCTGAGTGCAGAGAGTTTTGGTTTCTGCAAGTGGAGATGCAGAGCTGGCTGATAAGCCGCGCTCTTGACTTCCTCTTGACAGCCACTCACTGCTGGATCATGTTGGAACGTGCAGACATTATGATTCGCCGAGACAGGCGAATCACAATTCAACAATTGTCCATGCAATTTGTAATGAGAAAATGTAGTGAAATATTGAAAAACCTGGGATATTCAAAGGTTTGTGCAAGATGGGTTCCTCAAACACTCACAGAGGACCATAAGGCCCAAAGGGGAACAATTTGTTTGGAGTTCTTGTGGCGGTTCGAGACACATAGGGATGTTCTTACTTTGTCAAACATTGTGACAGGAGACGACATTTGGGTCCATCATTTGAGCTCGAGACAAAAAGACAGTTAATGGAGTTTAAATATTGAACACAACCCACTACTGGCAACGCTGATCGTATTCTGGTACGTCAATATGTACGTGGATAGGCCTTAGGTACATACCAGAATACGATCAGCGTTGCCAGTTGTGGGTTATGCTCAATATTTAAATTTCAAATCCCAAAACAACCAAATAAATCAGTTAATGGAGTGACATCATCCTTAATCGCCAGCGAGAAAAAATATTTAAAACTGCTCCATCGGCCGGAAAATTCATACTCCCTATGTTTTTTTCTTGAGGGGGGGGGCGGGGGGGGGGGGGGGGGGGGGCGCATTGATGGGGTTATTCTCGTGGATGTGCTGCCAAAAGGGGGAACCATCAATTCGGAAATTTACATCAAAGCATTCACAAAACTCAATCTTCGTTACTGTAGGATAAGGCCTCACAATAATCGAGAGCAACTGCTTCGCCTTCACGAAAACGCGCGTCCACACACAAGTTTGCAAATTAAGGGGCGGGGGGGGGGGCGGCGGCATCGACAACATGTGGTGGAATGTACTGCCCCACCCACCTTACAGTCCAAACCTGGCACCATCTGATTTCCATCTTTTCGGTCCCCTTAAGAATGATATCCGTGGGACAAAGTTTGAAGACAATGAGGAAGTGATTAATGCAGTGAAGAAATGGATACGAGAATAGGACAAAATGTGATATAGATCTGGGATACATGTTCTTGTTTCAAGATGGCGTAAAGCCGTTAAAGTTTATAGGGATTATATTGATAAGTAGAATTGTTTGCTGCACATGTGAATGAACATTGGGTCTAAATTGTATGTGTGTGTGTTATTATCGGTTAAAGGGATAATAATTGTGGTGCATAACTTTCTGACCTACCCTCATAGGTGGAAATGAAAAGGCTTTCAACTGGTAAAGGTAGGTGGAAGAATACCTCAGCCTGATATAGATATAACTTATGCTGAGGCCACGAGGTTTGTAAGCAGCACTTATAGTACTACGTGTAGAAACAGCTCGTTACAAACTGACCTTTGGAATGCATATCTATGTGTGACGTAATTTATTCGAAATAGGAACGTAAAAGATGGTTAGCTGGATTGGGTCAAGAACCGACATCACAGCACTCGTGATATTTCCTATACGCGCTCCATCCTCATCTTCAACAACCAGGTCATCCTAGTCCCTGCTTGCACTTAGAAAGAGAGATGCACACAAAAGTAAGCTATAAGCCTTGCTTATAATGTGCACATAGACCAGGTGATAACAAAGGCCAAGCGGGGCTTGGCAGCGATGCGGGTGATGGCGGCAACAAACTGTGAGCAGCGCCATCTATGTCTTCTGTACGAGGGGCTGGTCATGTCTGTTTTGGAGTATGCAATGGCAATCCTGACTCTCAGCCATAAGCAGATAGAAAGGATGGAAAGGATACAGAATGAAGCTATGCGCATTATTCTTGGATGTACAAGAGATACAGCATGCAGGGCGATGCGCTACCTTCTTGATTTTCCAACCATTGAAGAGAGAATGCAAGTTTGCAGGGCACGCGCCTACCTCAGAATTAACGCAAACACACAGCATCCACTGCATAGTGAAATTATGAAGGTGAAGGGCAGCAGGTTAAAAAGAGGACTGTCGTGGATGGGTCAAGCCGAAGACATTCTTCAACAGGTGTGTTCACTTGAGGACTTAGAACCTGGCGAGGAGTGGGGTGCAAGTGCCAACAGACTTCTGCACATCCTTTTCAGTTTGCATCCAACTAGATAGAAAATACAGACAAGAAAATCCGGCTGCTGTGGAGGCTGAAGTACAAGCGTTGATTTTCGAGAATTCTCTAGACAGTGACGCGGTCATCTACACAGATGGGTCGGTCGTCCGACATGTGAGAAGCTCATGGGCCTTTACAGCTCGGGCCGGAGGGAGAATTGTGAAGGAGGACTCTGGTGCTTTCACTGAAACCACAAGTAGCCTGACCATGGAAGTCATGGCAGTAAGTAAAGCAATAACATGGCTCGAGACACAGACATTCACTAGGGCTTGTTTCCTTAGCGACTCAATGAACATGATCAAGAGGATAGAGGAGGGGTCGATCCGAAGAGAATGGTTGCTGCCTCTGGAGCGGTCTCGGCTGGCAAAGATTAGTTTCATCTTCGTGCCAGGTCATGCGGGAGTACAAGGAAATGAGCGGGCTGACAAGCTCGCAGGTGAGGCTACTGTGGAGGGCGGACGCGCCATGGACCAGGCTGACATTCTGAATGCTCTACGAGAAGTGAGACTTTTGCAAGAACCAAGTGATGACTGTGAATCTACAACAATGGCCAGACTGCGAGAGCAGCAAATTAAAAGAGGGGTGGCCAAACAAGAACACTACGCAGGAAGCCAAAGAAGATTGATAAACCAACACAGAACTGGCGTCGTTAGCCGCTACACGCTGCGGGATTTGCTGAGGAGGGGATCCGAGCACTTATGGACTGAATGGTCCGATGTGCAACGAGGATGATCTGTCGACTAACTAACTAACTAACTTCAACAACCAGCGAAGATTCCCAATATTAATGGTACCATTTTTTATTTGGCGCTCGCTCGCTTTGAACTCAAGTGTAGTCCATACACACTACTGGTAGTTCTGGACTGAATTTTGCGTTTGGATTAGCTTTCACTATTAACAGTGTCCAATGCCATCAGGCGAACCCACTCCGACTTCAGAGGTAATCTGATTATGTGTCCATCAGGTCTTTCCTCGGAACACTGAATGTCGGTCATATCCTCTGATCACTTTCTACCGCACCATTCTCTTCAGGCAATGGTGATGTATCTGTCCTTTCACATTATATAAACCATCCCAAAATGGTCCCGGTCACATCTGCTTTATCGTGCACCCAGTGGTGCAGGTTCAGCTAATTTGTTCGCGTGCTCATTTCCCAACCCAGCAGCATGCCGGGTTGGAAAGGTAATGCATGGAATACGTCATATCTTAGATGTTTTATTGGACTCATTCCACTCTGCTCCAGATATACCTGTCTTCACTCTGCTCAGCAAGCTCGGTGAGCCCGTTACAATCCTACGCGCGCACACGCACGCACACCACACACACACACACACACACACACACACACACACACACACACACACACACACGAAACGTTAGTTGCATATCCTTTACAGGACATCGAATTCAGTCCCAGCAATCTTTGGCTGTTTGTGGTTTCTTGGCAAGTTTACATTCAATAGTTTGCCATTTCTTTCTGAACGACATGCATTCATAACGTTTTATAAAAACTAATGCAAGGGGACCTGCTTCCAAATCGACAGCAGCTGCGCTTCAAACGTGATATGCGGGATTATGAATTGCGTCTGTAAACCCTTCGACACGGAGCAATTCTTGCACTAACTACTGTACTGTCCATTAAGCTTCGCTATGAATCCTCAGGGACTTATTTTGCCTGTTAACACATCATAGCCACTCGTGTAAATGAGCTAGAGATAGGTGAGACTGGTGAGTGTAGCTGTGGAATTGCGAACATGACGGCATGTGTTGAAAGAGCATCCAAAATATGCAGAGCCGAGAACTTTGGCCTGCACGAGTTCCATTTAAGGACGCATAGTGAGACTTCAGAGTGCACTTGAAGGAAACGAAGATTTCTCACGCGAAAAATATAATGTAAGCTGACATTTAAACAATCAATGCGGCTGGCCGAGTGGCTAGAACGCCGGATTCTCTTTCGGGAGACCCGGATTCGAATCCTTGGTAAGGTGTGTGATTTTTTTCTGTCGGGGGCAAAAAAGAAAATCCTAACCTGCACAGTTCGCGGCGACTGCACTAGCCAGGTGACCTTAATTCCTCAGGCTCAAAGACCCCCCCCCCCCCCTCCAGCCATACACCACAAGGTACTATATTGGCAGTAAATGACAGTTTAAATTGCAATGCATACGCATGGGTGTAATCCATAAGTGCTCCGTTCTACTCCTAACTCAAGCCTGAGTCCGGAGAATCTCAGCTCAGTGCACGAACTCCGTAGCACCGGCGAGGATCCTGAAATACTTTGGATAGATTTTTAACTCGAACTTTTGCCTGTGCAGCGCCGCTAGGCTACTCTATTTCGATTTCCAACTGCCAATGGATTTTGTACTTGCGCAACAATACACACGGGCGTCCGATCTCACTACCCAGAGACCAGGGGACAATTTGTTACTAGAGGTCCACGCGAAAAAATCCCGGCTTGAACCCGGGACCTCCAGCACCAGAGGCGGACACCATACCTCGAGACCACTCAGCCCCCCCCCCTTCCCCCACCCCACCCCCACCGTGTTCACGCAACACATACATATTAATCTTTAGGGAACATTGAAACTGCATGAGAAGTCAATTCACAAATGCACAAAACTACGAAAAGCAGGCAGATTCAAATCTGTGCTGTATTTATGTGAGTGCCAATGAATGCCTGTCAGTTTGTTTCTCGTACGTTATTATTGTTCGGTAATGATATTGACCGCTTGAGAGGATCTCTGAGTATTTATTTTACCTTCTGCAGTTGGAAAAATCGAGTGAAATGGCGAGTCATGACCGCCCACGCTTTCCGGCATGGCACATGATTGATTGATTGAGTTGGAAAAATGGCGGCGAGTTTTTGCTGAATGTTGAACCAAAACACACTCTCAGATTGGTAATGTTGAATATTTTACTACATCATTCATGTATGGTTTAATGGTGTTGAATATCGTCATACTATATCACTGTACCCTGGGGGGGGGGGGGGGGGGGGGGGGGGGGGGGGGGGGGGGGGGGGGGGGGGCCTCGGTGGCCAAGCGACCAGCCCCGCGTTCCGAACAGGGTGACCAGATCGCCGTGATAAAAAAAAAACGTCACGAAATTAAAAAAAGCCAAAATAAAGCCAAACATTGCCCAGTAACAAGATATATTAAAAATATACTTACATCACATGAAAGACATCTTCTTCAAATAATAAGTATTCCTCTTCATTGTTGAGAAATTCAGTACAGGATTCATTATTTACACATGATTAATGCTTAAAGTTACCAGTCTGCTTAATTATTAAGCATAGGTACTTTAGTGAAATTTTAAAAATTGGTTTGGATTTTGATTACATCTGGACAGTTGAATAGGACCTGAAAAATGCTTTCCAACGTTACCTCATTCAAGTCTGTATGTTGATTCTAAGCCGAGATATCCAGATTTGTGTGTCAAATTATGTGATAATATGGAAAATACTAATCTGACTGATTTTTACTTAGTTAGTAATTAGTTAGTTAGTCGCAGTTCCAACTTCACAGCAACGGGTCATCCCCATTATGCTCCGTTCTTGTGCCAGTGAATATCACACAAAATGCTCCCCACTGCCCAATGTGAAAAGTGGAAAAGACAGGAGTCTCGACAAACAACAGCCCGCACAGATACACTGTGCATAATGCCGCCTTCAGAATGCCAACACAATAGTCCCCCACAAAACACCCAGTTCATTTCTGATGGAATCGGCAGTCATTTTCCCATCTGGATGTTTCCTAAATGTTCACCCACACAGTCCACGAAATATAGTTCATCGTCGATGGCAGTGGCAGTCAACCAGAAGCCCAGCAGCCACACATTTCTGCATAAGGCAAAATCCGGTCAACTCTGGGACATAGCCATCTGCCATCGCTCTGAACATGCAGTCATGATTTTTACTTGCTGCCCAGAAACAACAATTGTTTACAATGTGTTTAAAACTACTATAACTTCTTTAGTTTTGAGGAAACCCCATAGCAACTATATATTGTCTTGTTCGGAACGGCGAGGCCTAACTGCCTAGGTAGAAAATGTTTGATGTTATGCAATATCAACTCATTAAAATTCAAAATGGCCGCTAGTTAATTATTTAATAATGATTAAACTTAGCTAACGAACCTTAAAATGCCAATTATGAATATTTTTCCCTTCAGTTTGATCAAAGAAATAAAAAGGCCATGTTGCGATGTTGTAAATATGTTTTGTTACTAATTTAATTTTAAAATGGCTGCCAATTAATTAATTAATAATTAAGTTTAAAAATTTAAACTTTGTTAACGAACCTTGAAAGACCAATTATGTATCTCCGAAGTTGGAGTGGGTTCGCCTGATAGCATGGGACACTGGCAATAGGGGAAGCTAATCCACATGCAAAGTTCACTTGAGTGCACTAGAAGTAATGTGTACGGACTACGCTCAAGTTCAAAGCCAGCGAGTGAGCAAAAAAAAAAATTGAATAAAATTTTTTTTTTTAAACATTAAATAATTAATGTATTTTCCCCCCTTCAGTTTGATCAAACAAATCAAAAGACCATGTTATGATTTTATAAATATGCTCTATTACTAATTAAAATTAAAAATGGCAGCTAATTAATTATATATATTGCACATCAACTTATCAAATATAATGAAGATCTAGATAGCAACAGCAAGTTTCAACTCCACCTGTTTCTACTCTCTAACGATAGCATCCTGCCAACCTGGAAAAGAAAAAGAAACAACAAACTATTAACTAATAGTTATGCTAATTAATAGTAGTAGTATTACTAGAGCCGGTCTCTCTGGCCGAGGGGTTACAACACTTTCTCCGTAATCCCGTTTATCACGCAGAGTCTCGTAGCAGGGCGAGAGCTGTGAGCGGTTCGACCCCCCCGGTGACTTGCGGGATAACTGAGCCGGGCGCTCAGAAAGCAATGGCAAACTACTGAGCGTAATCTTGCCAAGAAATCAACATACAGCTGAAAGATGCTGATGTTGACAGCGATGTCCTGTAAAGGATATGCAAAACATTTATTTTAGTATTACTAGTACTAATTAAAAAACTAATACACATGTTCTTTGTCATTAAAACCTTCCGGTGACGTCTGCAAATCACCCTTGTAAACAGATTTCCGTCTCCTTTTGAAAGAAATATTCTTTACGATGGCAATGTTGTAATCATATATATCTAGTAAAACTAAAAACATCTTATCCAATTGCTTTTATATTAATATTTGGTGGATATAATAAGTGCTTTATCTTCATTTGTGATTCATTGTGGATTATTTTATGAAGGTAAGTGGAAACAAAATATTTCATTTGATTTCTGTAAGCATGTCATCTGTTTGCTATTATAAAACTTCTAACTACTAACATATTTGTTTGTTTTAGCAATAATATAATATACAAGACTGCAACTAAAAGAACATGTTTTTTTTTAAACATGAAAATGCTTACTGCATCGAAGTGTCTTTTTCTGTCTCTGTAAAATCTCTGCATCCATGGTCCGGTGAGGAAGCGAGAGTACAGCATAAGCACTTGCAAGTGGAGTAGGACACATGGGTCTGTCAAACCTTCGTAGATCACCTTTAAAATATAAATAAAGAATAAGAATTAATCAAAATATTAAAAAAATTAATTTAAAAAAATATTTAAAATAAAAAAACAAAAATAAGAATAAGTGGAACTGGGGTAAAGCTGTGGAAATGTAATATAAAATAACACAAACTAATGCAGCTTTACAGAACAGAATTACAAACAATACAAGGACGTTGTGACGACTAGCCTTCATCAGCAAACAAATACATATACATTCACAAAACACAACATAGTCACGGAGAAGAAGACCCTTGGCGTGGTGACTACATTAAGGCATAAGGACAGGACGAGAAGAATAAATAAATCTTCTTATTCAAACATATTCAAACATTCAACTGTGTAAGGCATGTAAGTGCTTTATTTACAGCAAATATGAAACAGATTGTTGATTTTATTAGATGCCATACACATAATTTTCTGCAAAAGAATTACAACACGATAATGATGGTGCACTGCAATGATGATGATGATGATAATTACCTCAGTTCGAAAATTTGATGGATAAGGGAGAGAAATAAAATTAAAAAGAAAAAGGGGAGGGGCAGGGGAGAGGTATAATTAATAGGGTCATATTTATTAATTAATTAATCAGGCTATTTATAATCTATTTTACACAGAGATATAGAAATGGATGGAGAATTAAATTAAATTATTATTAATATTAACCACAATGTGGCTTTAGCAATGAACTGTTAACTAAATAAATCTTGTAAACATTGACAAGCAAAATATCTGATTAAAATGAAGGAAAATAATAAGGCAAGATGGCTGCCAATATTTTTACTCTTGAGACAGGCTGATGTGATCCACTTCAAACAGCTATTGTAAATCATGCCAGTTATTCCAAATAATGAAATTTTACACAGAGATATAAAAGTGGATAAAGAATTCAATTATTTCACATATTAATCTAAATATGACTTCAGCAACAAACTTTTCAATAAATAATGGGCTTAAACAATGGCTGCCGATTTTTTCGCTTGAGACCAGCTGACGTGATCCATTTCAAACAGCTACTATAAATCATGCTGTTCGTTTGAAGTAATGCAATTTTCAACCACAATTATTACTAACATTCATCTAAATATGACTTAAGCAACAATCTGTACATACGTGAACTTACCTCAATACTTGGAATTACACAACAATGATGGTTACCAATGAAAAGCCTTCAGAGCACATGTGTTTGAGACTAGACCGCATGGTTCACAATACTGGCCTATTTATAGCCCATCAAAATCACGTGATTTTCGGAATTTAAGCAAAAATATGACCACATTAGGAATCGGGTCAAATTTTCGGCAGCAAGACACGTGGCCGTCAGGGTCACGTGACCTGGCCGCCCGATCACGACATCGAATCAAAGAGGCTAACTATATGTTGTGTTTTGAGAATGTGTTTGTTTGCTGATGAAGGCTAATCACCACAATGTCCTGTATGTGTCGTAATTCTGTAATGTAAAGCTGCACTACTTTGGGTCATTTTATATTGCTACTGAGTGAGTGCGTGGCACGACATTATGAGCCGGTGAGATTCGTGTGGAATGCTTTTACATCTGTCAACTGTAGTTTGCACAGTGAACTGCATTTTCCGAACAATGGCCGGCTGTCACTGAATTGACTGGTTTGCTTTTTCGGTTCACGAGTGCATTTGTCAAGAGACTCCTGGGAGTTGTTGCTGGAGCTACGACGTTCGTGCTTTGTGTGGCACTTTCGGCAGGTCGCCTTGCGGAAACAGACCGAGCCATGTGGGGTAAAACCCGGGTCAATGAAGTCTTTCTGGTGACTGCCAATTTCCATTGACGATGAACTGTATTTTTCGTAGATGACTTTTGTTTTTGCATTCTGATGGTGGCATTATGCACAGTGTACCTGTGAAGAGCTGTTGGCTTGTCGAGACTCCTGCCTGTTCCACTTTTTCACATTAGGCAGTGAGGAGCATTTTGTGTGATATTCACTGGCACAGGAACGGAGCATAATGGGGATGACCCGTTGCCATGAAGTTGGAACCGCGGCTAACTAACTAAACAACTGAGTAAAATAGGATAAAACCTGGTGCGATGAAGTTGATCCTCTCTTTCAGACCCCCCCCCCCCCCCCCCATTTGATTTACCTCATTAGGTTTGTCTTCTTCGTGTAATGTTAGGTCTCCCTCTATTTCATCTGCCCTGTGGCTTGTGACGATACTATATACTGTCTTGTTATAGTTCACACTGTCTTGTTATAGTTCAATCATGTGCCATGCCAGAAAGCGTGGGTGGTCATGACTCGCCATTTCACTCCATCATCAGAGTCGTGGATCAGCTCAGTGTTCCTGTCTCGACCATGCCATGTGGCCAAGCCATCCAGGTATTTACTTCTCGGTCTTCCCCTTGATCTGTTCCCTTCGATCTTGCCAGTTGTCACTAAGTTCTCTGATACATTTCTTCTCATAACATGTCCAAAAAATTTTGACTGTCTACGTCTAATTTCTCTAATCAATTTATGATTTTCATTTGTCTCCTGTAGTACTTGGTCATTGGTTTTTCTGTCTGTCCATGGTATTCTTTGCATTCTCCTCAGAAACCACATTTCTGCAGCCATCAGATGTTTTTCAGCTTGACTGCTCATTGTCCAAGTTTCACATCCATACAAAAGAACAGGCTCTATGTAGCACCTCAACACTCTTTTTCTCGTTTCAATTGACATCTTTTTATTGGTCAGTATGTTTTTCATCTTGCTAAAGGCTACTTTCGCCATGGTGATTCTTGTTCTAATCTCTTCAAGGCATCTCCCATCAGATGTTATGACTGTTCCGAGATAATTGTACCGATTCACTTGTTGAAGAATATTCCCATTTACTTGTATATTACATTGTGGTATTTCGTTCTTCCTAGTGACGACCATAATCTGTGTCTTTTTACAATTTAATTCTAATCCCAGTTGCTCACTGTGTGCAACAACCGCATCTACTAATTGTTGTAGATCCTGCTCATTGTCTGCAATCAGTACTGTATCATCTGCATATCTAATGTTATTGATGTTTCATTCTCAATGCTGATTCCATTTATATCTGCTACATTTCTGAAAATATTTTCACTGTATAGAGAAAAAAGATCTGGAGACATTACACATCCCTGCTTAACAAATCTCTTAATAGGCTGATATTGTCCCACTTCATTATCAATCCTCATGGCAGCTTGTTGTTTCCAATATATGTTTTTTATAAGTCTAATGTCTTTCCCATCAATTTGTAGATCTGCAAGCATATCTACCATGTTGACATGTCTTACTTTATCGAAAGCCTTTGTATAGTCAATAAAGCATAGATGTATATCTTTGTTTACTGCTATAGAACGTTCAATAACTGATTGCAGCATACACACAGCATTTACTTCTACAAACCCACGTTGTTCTTCCTCTATGTATTTCCTTCTTCACTCTTTGCATGATAAATTTATAGCAAAATCTTATTGTACTAATTGTTCTATGTTGATCACATTCGAAGGCTCCTGATTTCTTTGGGATTGCAATAAATTCAGAATTACATAATTCAGAAGGTATATGTCCGGTATCATATAATATGTTTAGCGGTCTTGTGACTTGATCTATTCCATATTCTTCTAAAGCTTTAATCATTTCTGTTGTGATGTTATCTGAACCGGGGGCCTTGTGAGCTTTCATATGTTTAAGAACATTTCGAACCTCCATCTTCACAATTGGCGGTCCTTCATGATCTTTGTTATCATCATAAAGGTTTTTCACATAGTCTGACCATACATGTAGAATCTGATCTTTTTCTATTATATTATTATTATATTATAATTTCTATTACCATCTTTAGTGTTTAGGTCGCCTGCTGATGTACTTGTTCTTTTATTAATAAGTTCCTGAATTCTTTTGTGCACTAATTAGGTATTTTGACTTGTGTTGTTTTTCAATTTCTAAGGAATTTTTCTCAAGCCATGCTTCTTTTGCCTCCTTACATAATATTCTGACTTGTCTGTGAATTTCTTCATATTTGGGAGAATTATTTTTTTGAGTCTTCTTGTTTCCATTAGTTGTAAAATTTCTTCAGTCATCCATTTCTTACGACCCACCTTCTTTAATTGTGGAATAGTTGTTTCTGCAGCCAAACTGTTATACACACCCGCTTCACACGCGTGATCCGGGACTGTTTCCGGATCCGGTCAGGGATATGCACTACTGACGAGCTAAAACGAGGGCGAAACTTGAGTATAGTGCTTCCATATTGACGTGGATAGGCCTTAGGTTCATACCAGCGTGTGATCGGCGTTGCCAGTAGTGGGTTGTGCTCAATATTTAAATTTCAAATCCCGAAACAACCACATAATCAAACTGTTATAGTTATAGATACTATTTTCAGGTTTTCTCTCTATCTTTGTATCCTACCTAGCATCAGTGTCTTTTTCTCACTTCTTGATTCACTTGTTGTATTTTAGCTTTTTTCATGAACTCCTCCTAGTGATTATGTCATATCACTTTAGCCATTTTAAGTCTACACAGACACCAATGAATGAATGTTTGTAGTCCATTAATAATTGAGTTAGTCATTCCCTGTTTCTGACACTTATACAGCAGTACTAATTTAACGTTGGATTTTAAAACTTGTTGCACTATGGAAGCTCCTTTATATGCTTACTTTAATATCTCTACATGTCCCGTTCCCCCCCCCCCCCCCCCCCCCCCCCCCCCCCCCATATTTGTCCCACATTGGTACATAAATATATGTATGATTCTACTTCACAAAGTGTGATTTCACTAAGGAACTCATGGAGAGAACTACAAAAATCTTGTTACTTCTCTTATCTTTAATTATTCACTAAGAGAGATCAAGTTATTATTTACTATGTTTATTCTCATTATCTTCAATATTCACCTACAAATTTTAGACATAGTTGTTGTGACCTCCCATCAAGTGACTTTAGATAGTTTCATGACACTTCCCTAATTTTTGGAAACAAAAATTTGCAGAAAAACAACATAAGTTGGATAGAACTGACATAATGAAATCCAATGGTACCTCATTCAAGACTTTATCAATTATAATGGCTATATATTATTTGGTTGTGAATGAATTGTGTCCTTCAGCTGCACAATTGACAAATAAATGCTGCTGCTGGGTGGTCAACTTTTGTCAAAAGAATGTGGGAATCCATGGACACAGACCTAGATAGGAAGCCTTTTGTGGCAGGGGTCAAAGATCAAATGCCTCTGGCCTGATATATTTTATGGTACTTAGGGACTTGCTACATTGGATTTTATCAAAATCTTTTCTTTTTCACTTTATCCCCCATTTGGTATGGGCTGTCAATAAGTTTAGCCCAAGCCGTTGTATCTTTTGCTATCTCATGTAGCTGTCCATGTCCTCCAGATATGAATAATTTATGTCTCTAACTCTCTTCTCCTTGTGTTTTTAGGTCTTCCTTTATTTCATTTGCCCTGTCAATTCTGAACAAAGGCTTTTCATATGATACAATTCTCAGGTGTTCTCAGAGTATGTCATATGCAGTACATCTTCTATTCCTTCTTGACACACTTGTATTTGTTTAGTTCTGTCCAGGAGTTCCACATTGGTGATTCTGTCATACCATCTTAGTCTACCTAATTTGCCCATTCAACGATTAATGAATGTAGTTTGTTAATAATCATTGTATGTCATTCTCCATGTTTCTGATATCTGTTGTTTAATTATTTTTTTTACTTCCACAAATATCCAGTTGCTATGAAAGTCCTCTTCCTTGAGCATTTATTATTTTAATATCTTTATATGTTCACTCATCAGTGTCTACATTGCTACCTAAATAGGTGTATAATTCTGCTATTTGAAGTGAAGTTTCACCAATGGAGATCAGGTTATCATTTGCTTGATTTATTCTCATTACTTTGTCTTTCCCTATGAACTTTTAGGCTTAATTGTTGTGTTTAACTAAATCTTGCATCTTATTTCAATGTGTGGGACAAGAAGGCAATGTCATCTCCATGAAATCCAAATCATCAAGCTTTAATGCACAAACAGACAATATTGCGAATACATTAACCTAATTTTCAAATGTAGGCACATTCACATTGCTCTTCAAAGACTAAAACAACCGAATAAGTTGTTGAGTGGGACAGATAGAACTACAAAAATTAGATTTTTAGGAGCATGCATCTTTCCCGTTGCAACATATACCTGTGAGACCTGGACACTTACTAAACAAGCTGAACAGTGCATAAATGCCTTTGAATATAAATGTTATAGATGGGTTCTAAGAATATCTTGGTTAAAGAAAAGAACAAATGCATCCATACTTAAAGAGCTGAATATTGAAGAAGGTTAGATATTAAAGATGATAAAACAAAGAAAATTGAAATATTTTAGTCACTTGAAATGTCATGAAAGTTTAGAGAGAACAATAATTGAGGGGTATATGCCTGGGGAGAGGGGAAGAGAAAGGCCAAAGAGAACATGGGTGCAGGATGTGGCAGATGATCTCCAGATGCACGTATCGGACGCGGGACATCTTGCTTATGATCAAGAGGTTTTCCGGAAGGTTGTTACGGGAGTGAGGTTCTGCAAAGAACATGCTACTGAATGAATGAGGAACATTCACAACTTTTATGTTAGAAGCTAACAAAGTAGAATACTTGCTCCTAAGCAACAGTTTAGAGGGAACATTGATTTTCTTGCTTTCTCTCCAATTCAATCAATCAATCATGTGCCATGCCGGAAAGCGTGGGCGGTCATGACTCGCCATTTCACTCGATCACCAGTGTCATGGATCAGCTCAGTGTTCCTGTCTCGTCCATGCCATGTGGCCAAGCCATCCAGGTATTTTCCTCTCGGTCTTCCTCTTGGTCTGTTCCCCTCGATCTTGCCAGTTGTCACTAAGTTCTCCAATCCATTTCTTCACCTAACATGTCCAAAAAATTTTGACTGTCTACGTCTAATTTCCACAATCAGCTTACGATGTTCATTTGCCTCCTGTAGTACTTGGTCATTGGTTTTTCTGTCTGTCCATGGTATTCTTTGCATTTTCCTCAGAAACCACATTTCTGCAGCCATCAGATGCTTTTCAGCTTGACTGCTCATTGTCCAAGTTTCACATCCATACAAAAGAACAGGCTCTATGTATCCCCTCAACACTCTTTTTCTCGTTTCAATTGACATCTTTTTATTGGTCAGAATGTTTTTCATCTTGCTAAAGGCTACTTTCGCCATGGCGATTCTTGTTCTAATCTCTTGAAGGCATCTCCCATCAGATGTTATAACTGTTCCAAGATAATTGTACCGATTCACTTGTTGAAGAATATTTCCATTTACTTGTATATTACATTGTGGCACTTCTTCCTTCCTACTGACGACCATAACCTGAGTCTTTTTACAATTTAATTCTAACCCCAGTTGCTCACTGTGTACAACAACAGCGTCTACTAATTGTTGCAGGTCCTGCGCATTGTCTGCAATTAATACTGTATCATCTGCATATCTAATGTTATTGATGTTTCGTCCTCCAATACTGATTCCATTTATATCCTCTACATTTCTGAAAATATTTTCACTGTACAGGGAAAAAAGATCTGGAGACATCACACATCCCTGCCTAACACCTCTCTTAATTGTCTGATACTGTCCCACTTCATTATCAATCCTTATTGCAGCTTGTTGTTTCCAATATATGTTTTTTATAAGTCTAATGTCTTTCCCATCAATTTGTAGATCTGCAAGCATATCCACCATGCTGACATGTCTAACGCTATCAACAGCCTTTGTATAGTCAATAAAGCAAAGATGTATATCCTTGTTTACTTCTGTTGTCGTTTGTCCATCAAGAATGATGATGACCATTCAATTCATCCAGTGGGGTTGAAGGTATGGAGCCGTGGGTTCTAAGATGGCTGATAAGGCCTATTTTGGCTCGAAATGTTCTTTGACAATGTGGGCAAGGAATGCTTGACGTTTCTGGAGGAGGATTTCCTGCAGTGGTTTTTCTGTCCAGCCTTTTCTTCACAGCTCTTGCAGTCCTGGTTGCCTCACATATGACTGCACCCTTGCGTAATGATGCACCCCACAAATTTCGGTCTCTGGCTGCAGCCTCCCAGGTGTCATGATGAATTCCAAAAGCCTTCAGTGAAATTTTCAGAGTGTCTTTAAAGCGTTTCCTCTGGCCACCTTGGGAGCGTTTACCACAACGCAGTTCGCTGTAAAAAATTCGTTTAGGGAGCCTGTGATCTGGCATGCGAGTCAAGTGACCAGCCCAGCGAATCTGATTCTTCATCAGTAGAGTGTGGATACTGGGCATGGATGCTCTTTCTAGGACTTCAGTGTCTGGAATCTTGTCTTGCCATTTAATCTTCAGTAGCTTCCTTAGGCAGACTGTGTGGAAGTGGTTTAATTTCCTAGCGTGTCGCTGATAAACAGTCCAGGTTTCACAAGCATATAGCAGTGTGGATAATACAACTGCTTTGTAGACTTTTAGCTTTGTTTGCAGGCTTATTCCAGTTCTATCCCATACATTCTTGTACAATCTGCCAAAGGCCGCACTGGCCTTGGAGATTCTTGCATTCACTTCGTCATCAATTGTGGCAGCTTGTGACACAGTGCTGCCAAGATAGGTGAATTTGTCCACAACACTTAGTCTATGATCATTCACTTTGATATTCGGCACAGTGTGATTATTCCCTGGAGCTGGTTGGTACATAACTACAGTCTTCTCCAAGTTGATATTGAGCCCAAAGTTGGCACAGGCATGTGAGAAAGCTGAAACATTATGTTGCATGTCCGCCTCTGAGTTGGCGTACAGAGCGCAATCATCAGCAAACAGGAGCTCTCTGACGGTGTCGCTGTTAATTTTGGTTTTAGCTTTCAGCCTTCTGAGATTGAATAACTTCCATCCATACGGTAGTTGATGTCTATTCCAATGTCGTTGTTCTCGAAGGCATTCATCAGCATGGCTGAAAACATGAGGCTGAACAGTGTTGGTGCCAGGACACATCCTTGCTTCACTCCATTGGTGACAGGAAAGGGTTCAGACAGTTCGCCATTTTCCTGTACTCTTGCCTGCATGCCATCATGAAATAGCCGCACTATTTGGACAAACTTTCGTGGACAGCCATATTTTGCCATAATCTTCCAAAGTCCTTCTCTGCTGACTGTATCAAAAGCCTTGGTAAGGTCAATGAAAGTGGAGAACATTTCGCAGTTCTGTTCCTGACATTTCTCTTGCAGCGAAAATCATGTCAACAGTTCCACGTTCTTTTCTGAAGCCACACTGACTCTCAGGAAGAAGACCTTGATCGAGATGGGCTGTGAGGCGATTGAGAAGAATTCTGGCGAGTATCTTCCCTGCAATTGAAAGCAAGGAGATGCCTCGGTGGTTGTCACAGGATTGGCGGTTTCCTTTACGTTTGTAAAGGTGGACTATTGACGCATCCTTGAAATCTTGTGGCATGGTCTCGTTCTCCCATATGTTTGTAAAGACTTGGTGAAGCTGCTCTGTTAGGACCGGTCCACCTGCCTTGTATATCTCTGCTGGGATGGAGTCAGGACCAGGTGCCTTGCCGCTGGAGAGTTGCTGGATGGCTTTGTTTACTTCCATTATGGTTGGCAGGTCATCAAGTGTCTCATTGATAGGAACTTGAGGAAGGCAGTTGATGGTTTCCTCATCGAAGAAGGAAGTTGCATTTAAGATGTTGCTGAAATGCTCTGCCCAGCGTTGAAGGATTTCTTTCTTATCGGTGATCAATGTTCCCCCATCTGCACCGAGAAGGGGAACTATGCCTTGTGATGTAGGACCATAGACCGCTTTCAGTGAGTCATAGAAGTTTTTCATATCATGTCTGTCAGCAAAGCCCTGAATTTCATCAGCTTTGCTGCTCAGCCAGGAGTCCCGCATGTGCCGAAGTTTCTGCTGCACTACTCTCTGAATGTTCTTGAAGGCATCTTTTTTTGATGTTGACTTTGGGTCATTCAAATGTGCCTTGAGGAGAAGATGTTTCTCGGCCAGCAATTGGTTGATGTCTTCGGAATTTTCATCAAACAGTCTTTATGCTTTCGGGGGGCTGGACCCAGGATTTCCATAGCAGTGTTGTAAATTATGTCCTTTAGGGCTCTCCATTCTGTTTCTGTATCCTGTTTAGCTGCAGCATTTGGCTTGAGGCGGTCTTCCAGGATATTCTCAAATGACTGCTGCATTTTCTTGCTGTTTAGGCGGGTGACATTTAGCTTTTTTTGCATTTTCACCCCTTGAGGACGCCGTGGTGGCCTGATGTGAATGTTTATTTTTGAGACAATGAGACGATGGTCTGTCCAACATTCGGCACCACACATGGATTTTGTCACTCGGACGTCTTGTCTGTCACTCCTCCTGACAATGACATAGTCAATGAGGTGCCAGTGTTTCGAGCGAGGGTGCATCCACGATGTCCTATTTCTCATGGGGAGACGGAAAATTGTGTTCGTAATCAGGAGATCATGTTCAGCACATGTCTGAAGGAGGCGGAGTCCATTGCTGTTACAATTTCCGACTCCATGCTTTCCAATATTGCCACTCCAAGAGGTGGTGTCCGTGCCTACTCTGGCATTGAAATCCCCAAGGAGTATAAGTTTGTCTCCTTTGGGAACAGATGTTAATACATTGTGCAGGTCCTCATAGAACTTGTTCTTGACATCATCTTCATTGGTCATAGTTGGTGCGTAGACACTCACAATGGTTGCATGCTTCCTTCCATTCAGCAGGGGCAACTTCATGGTCATGAGCCTGTCGTTTATAGCCTTTGGAAGTCCAGCTAATTTGCCAACCAGGGCCGACTTGATGGCAAATCCCACACCGGATTAGCGTCTTTCCTCAGCTTTTCCTTCCACTCCAGAAAAATGTGTAGCCGGCACCTATTTCACAGATTTGGCCTTCTTCTGCAAGTCGTGTCTCGCTCAAGACTGCAATGTCGATGTTGTACCTGCCCAGCTCTCTCCCAATCAGTGCTGTTCGTCTCTCTGGACCCGACGCGCCGTCTCTGTCAAGTAGGGTGCGTACATTCCAAGTTCCAATTGTTAAGGGAATATGTTTACTATGTGCACTATGTTCAATAACTGTTCGCAGCATATACACAGCATTTACTGTACCCTTTCCTTCTACAAACCCACATTGTTCTTCCCCTATTTCAGGTTGTATTTTCTTCCTCACTCTTTGCATGATAATTCTTAGCAAAATCTTTGTGATGTGACTCATTATACTAATTGTTCTATGTTGATCACATTCCAAGGTTCCTGATTTCTTTGGGATTGCAATAAATATAGAGTTACATAATTCAGGAGGTATATCTCCAGTATCATATAATGTGTTCAGCAGTCTGGTGACTTGATCTAGTCCAAATTCTTCTAAAGCTTTAATCATTTCTGTTGTGATGTTATCTGCACCGGGGGCCTTGCCAGCTTTCATATGCTTAAGAACATTTCAAACCTCCATCTCCAAAATTGGCGGTCCTTCATTATTAAATCTAATATCATACTGTTCGTCTCTGTTATCATCATAAAGGTGTTTCACATAATCTGTCCATACCTGTAGAATCTGGTCTTTTTCTATTATGATTTTGCCATCTTCAGTTTTTAGACACCCTGTTGATATACTTGTTCTTTTATTAGTAAGTTCCTGAATTCTTTTGTGCACTAATTTGGTATTTTGACTGTTGTGTTGGCTTTCAATTTCTAAGCACTTTTCCTCAAGCCATGCTTCTTTTTCCTCCTTACATAATGTTCTGACTTGTCTGTGAATTTCTTCATATTTAACAGAATTATTTTTATTGAGTCTTTTTGTTTCCATGAGGTGTAAAATTTCTTCAGTCATCCATTTCTTACGACCCACCTTCTTTAATTTTGGAATAGTTGTTTCTGCAGCCACATTGATTGAATTCTTCAACGTTTCCCATTAACCATCCACATCCTGGAATAGGATCTCTAGATCAGACAAATTTTCAAATCTGTTCTGTACTTCTATGTTGAATTCGTTTTGTATGTCCTTGCCATTACTCAATGTACACAAATCATATTTAGTGTTTCCTGTTATATACTTGACTTTCTTCAACTTTATCCTCAATGTTCCTGTGAGTAATCTGTGGTCACTATAACAATCAGCACTGGGAACTGTTTTTGCTATTGTTAATGCGTTTCTAAATCTTCTGCTAATCAGAATGTAGTCAATCTGGTTTCTAATCCTGCTATCAGGACTCCTCCATGTCCATAATCTTCTAGGGTGTTGTTTGAACCAGGTGTTTCCTACAATCATTTCCTGTTCTTTTGCCCACTCTACGAGTCTGTATCCTCTTTCATTTCTCTCTCCTAAACCATAGTTTCCTACTGGGTATCTATCTCCTTGATTTCCTACTTTTGCATTGAAGTCCCCTATTATGATGTTTATTTCTGAATTTTTACATTTCTTTAAGGCAGACTCTATGTCATTATAAAATTCTTCTACACTATCTTCACTGGATTCTCCTGTTGGGGCATATACTTGAATAATATTTATGCTTAAAGGTCTGCCACTTAATTTAACTAGTAGAACTCTGTCCGACACGGCCCAATATCCTTGAATATATTGTGATGTTTTCCGGTCCAGAATAATTGCCACTCCCCTATGACGATCTTCACCTCCAGAATAAATAATCTTGAAATCTTCTTCTATCGTGATGCCTGCTCCTGTCCATCTCGTTTCGCACATACCTAAAATATTAATTTTGTCCCTTTCAATTTCTTGTTTTATGTTCTCTAATTTTCCATTGTTGTTTAACGTCCTAACGTTCCAAGTTGCTAATTTTAATGTCTCTGTCCTTGTCTTGCAATGATCAGTCTTTAAGCGAATCATGATATACTAGGCACTTTTAAAGAGGTAGTTTGCCGTTGCTTTCCTCTATGGCAGTGACCTTACTGGTCGGAGACCGCAGCCATTGACTCAAGAAGAGTTCCTTTGCCTGCCGTCGTGTAACTCGAGGCCATGACCCACAAATATCTGTCGGCTGCCCTCAAAATTACATCCACCACCTGCCTTCCATGGCTTCTTTTGAAAACTTCCAATAAAAGGAACACAATATAACATCACATAATCCACAGGGAAACACTATTCACAGGGAATCCAAAAGAAATCACACGAAATCCAATGAAAAACACTAAATAGCGTCCCTCTGAAAAGTAACGCTTCATCTTGTCGCCATTGTACCGGAAGCCATTTTCTCCAATTGAAGAAACATTATTGGATGTATGGAAGGGTGGAAAAGATACAACAAAAAAATGGCTGCGGCTATAAGTATTACATCAACTTTAATGTGTGTATGATGTGTGGCACAAGTGATAATTGTTCTCCGTAAATCTGTCATGTATTGTTATGCTATTTTTGTCTTGATAAACTGATATCATTACACTCTGATAGGTTCTCAAACTCAAATTCTTAAATGTGACATGTGGAATAACATCAGAAATCATGTCTTAAAGAACCATAAGACATGTTGTATCATTAATCATCTTGAAAAACAAAATATCAAATTCATTTATATAGTTTATGTTTGCATACAAATGTTACATACAATTCCTTTCAGACTGACTGTAGACATAAGATGGAGCATAAACTACCATCAAGTGTCAAGATAGAACAACCTGAAGTCTGTGCAGCTCAAGGTAAGATTAAGTACAATATAACGTAACAATTGAATATTCTTTACAGGATGTTGCAATCAACCCCAAGTATTTATTGGCTGTTTGTGATTTACTATATAATTCTGCATTTAGGACTTTGCTATTGCTTTCTGAATTGTTAAAGCATTATACCATCAACATCAACACAATAGCAGAATGTAAATCTACTCAGACACTGGGGAAAATAAGGTCATCAAATCTATCTGCATCTCCATCATGTAAGGTACTGACATACAGTTTTCCTTTATTTCAGTTTCAAATCTTCATGAAGATATCAGGCAATGTAAAAGATACATTCTCTACACTGTTTTTGTTTCCTAAACACTTCTTTGAATCAATCACATTAAGCTTGGTTAACAATACAACCAAACCTCCAAAGTCAGTGTAGGGTCTGTAATTGTTGACAATACAATGCCATGAAATGTACATTCATATGTTGCAGCATATTAACATCCATGTTTTTCCCCTCCCACTTTGCAAAAAGAGCACATTCAGGGTTCTTCTTTGTACTTTCAGTCTTCTGACACTTGAAGTGAGTATAGGATGTGTGGTGCTTTGTAAGTTTCCAATTTTAATAGACCCAAACATAACTTTCAAATTTTGGTCTGCAGTGTTGGTGGGAAACTTGCTGCTCACTTCACTATTATTTCTTCATAGTGCAGCAGTGGTAAATGTTCTAGCCAATATTGCTGAAATGTTTGACTGAGGGAATTTAGAACCACTTTCTTCTGTA
Organism: Cepaea nemoralis; assembly: GCA_014155875.1. Taxonomy (NCBI): domain Eukaryota; kingdom Metazoa; phylum Mollusca; class Gastropoda; order Stylommatophora; family Helicidae; genus Cepaea; species Cepaea nemoralis. The sequence goes on from JACEFZ010001580.1 coordinate 208,174, forward strand.
CAACAGCATCAGTTACCAGCACTGCCTCTACATCTAAGAAGATCTGATACGAGCACAAAAGGACGCCTGAGAAGAAAATGAATTGATGACATCACGGACTTCTTGCAGTCACATGGAATAACACTACCCAGTGCCTCTCATTGGTTGCTGGAACATTAACTATTCCTTCCCACAATCCTTGATGGCAAACATATAAGATGATGATCTTCAATAATAGGTTTTTTATTGTCACCTCTATCACAATAATTCATTTTACACTGATCATTATAATTTTGAAAATAACAAACAACGCTTGGATTGGCTGGCTTCTTGCCTTCATTCTCTCTCTGTCACTATGTGGTACATTTTCAGGAAAAGTTGACCCACTTCATATCCTGGTGCAAGGAAATGCAACCTAAAGACTAAATGTTGTGGCAGAACAGACCAGGCTCTAAGCCTTGGTTGGCAACTGGTCTAGGATCGAAGCTCCAACAAGCGGACAGTTAGAGCATTGCTTTGCTGATCTGGCAGCTTCTGCAGCTTGTCCTGTTCCAGATATATTGATGTTACCTGTCCTCTGGAGTGAACTAGACAGGCAGAGAGAAGGATCATGCTGCATGGGCAACACATGGTCTCTACAATTCAGCCCAGGCTTTGTGCTATGAAGAGGTATAATTCCATCCCTGGTCATAACCGGTCTCTGAATCAAAACAAGAATTAGCAGTTATGGGTTATCGGATTATAAGACCTCGTCAGTTGGCATAGACAGGGGTGCCACGGTTGCCTCTGACGGTGGGAAGACACCAACAGGTGTCACTGATCAGCTACCACCTGCCTCAAGCTGTGCATCCCCTGGGCAATTGGGTGCTGATCTGCCATAGCCTACCTTTTTCAGGGTGCTTGTAGCATGATCTTCAATAATCGAGAGAAACCCCTCATTAAAATTGAAGACAAGTAGACTGACCCTTGGGAAGTCCACCCACTGAAGAAGAAGAAGAAGAAGAAGAAGAAGAAGAAGAAGAAGAAGAAGAAGAAGAAGGAGGAGGAGGAGGTAGAGAAGAAGAAGAAGGAGGAGGAAGAGAAGAAGAAGGAGGAGGAAGAGAAGAGAAGAAGAAGAAGGAGGAGGAGGAGAAGAAGAAGAAGAAGAAGAAGACAAAATTGGCTCGTTTCAGTCTAGGGAGTACAAGTGCTGGTCCCAGAAGAGTCTACCCTCCTAACAGTGGCACAGGTAACGAAAGGTAAATCTTGCAGCTGTTTAACATGCAAAAGACAGCAGGCTTAATTATCTGCACTACACTAACCTGTGGTAAAGTTAAAGCCTCCAATCACTGAATACCACGAGAGATACAAATAGTACACTATAGTACACACAACATTCGTACTTATTCAGTCTACTAATAGTCTAATTACTATGAATTGTAAAATACAATAAACCTCAATAGGTTAGATTTTAGTAGTATCTACGAATCAGATGTTACTATTTATTATAAATTAGAAAAGGTAACTCCCATAGAGAGAAAGAAAAATCATTAGAAAATAATAATGAAAGAAGATATTGTATCATGAAATTAATGAGTGCAACACTTGATTGATTCCTATATACTCATAAAAATTGTCATAAGTCTGCAGCAAGAGTTGTGTCTGGAATAGCAGCCCTATACTGAGCCTGTGCAAGTAGTTCCAATGTTGCTCGTCTGTAGCTTTCCTCCACTGTCCTTCCTCTGCTCCCTGTTGAAGATAACTGCAAGGTTTCCTCCACTGCAATATATGTCGATGAGTGTATGTGTACTAAACACTGTTCTACTGTAAGTTCATATGAATGTTCAATAGGCTACTGTTGTAGCTGTGTTAAACTTAGTTCTGATTCTGTGTAGTCGTATGATCAAAGTGTTCCTTCAAGGGCTAGGCAGCACTGAAGCTGCGCTACCAATATAAAATGTATACTGTAGTCAACATGACTAGATAATGCAAGTCTGTGACATTGCTTTAAATAAGTTGTAGAGTTGTCATTATAATAACTGTTGGATGCTGATTGTAGTTGTTGCTGTTACAGATGATATTATTGGTGATGTTGATGCAGATTTGTGGTGAGCTCACAGCAATGCTGAAAAGATATCCAATTTAAAAACAAAAACACTTGAGAGCTGTGGGTTGGGAAGTCATCTTCCTTCCTATTCTAACAGTTAACTTGTGACACTTTTTCATATGTTAAAGTCACTTTATTTTATGTGAACAAGTCCCCAGTTGCTACCTTTTCTGGTAAGACTTCCTTTTAGGAAAAGAATTAGACTCCTCACACACAGAATCAAAACTCCTTCAGAGTTACTCAAGAAACACACAAGGTATAAATACAGACCACAAAGCAGTTGTCACAATAAAAATCATCAGTAGAAGGAAGCAAAAACCAGGAAAATACATGCCATACGAATCAGTAAACTTAAAAAACCTCAAAGACGAGGCAGTGATGGAAAATTATGAAAAAGAGCTAACTGAAATCTTTGTAAAATTACCTATGGACAGAAAGACAGTGGAAGAAGAATGGGAGAAGTTCAAATCAAGCATTTTAAATACTGCAAAGATAACATGTGGAACCACGGAAAAAAGCAAAACACAGATAAGGAAAATAACAAGTTGGTGGAACCAGAAGTAAAGAAAACTGTAAAAGACAAAAAGGAAAAATATAAAAAGTGGTCAAAGAGCAAACAGGTATGCGATTACATAGAATATAGAATAGCGAGAAATGTGAATAGAATAGTAAAGAGAGAAAAACAAAAAGACTGGGAGGAGTATGGAGAAACTCTAAATAAAAACTACAAGGAGGCAACTAAAAACTTCTATAAAAAGATAAGTGCAGTGAGACCCAGAGGAGAACCCTTTGACCCAACTGAAATAATTAACAAAGAAAATGGAGAACCATTAAGTGAACAAAAACAAATCCTAATAAGATGGAAACAGTACTTTGAACAACTTCTCAACATCCCATCAGAAGTCACAGGAATTCAAGAAACCGACACAGATGCCACCGAAGAACTAGAACCAGACATACTGAAAGAAGAAATTATAGAAGCCATCAGATTAGCCCCATTGAACAAATCACCAGGACAAGATGAAATACCAAATGAACTAATTAAAGCAGAAAGAGAAGTAGCGACAGCATGGCTACATAGACTGTCCAACCACGTTTTGGTAGAACAGCAGACACCACAAGACTGGGGAAACGCCATAATTATCCCAATTTTGAAAAACAAAGGCAGCAAAAGAAACTGTACACAATACAGAGGCATTTCACTGTTGAGTCATACTGGGAAAATATTTTGCAAAATTCTTGAGAGCTGTGGGAAATCCTTAAACAATATGGAGTGAGTGCACATCTAACAAACCTATGTAGAAGCTTATACAACAACAGTGAATGCATAAGGAGAGCAACTGGGGGACATTCAGAACCCTTCACCATAAGATCCGGAGTACGACAAGGTTGTGTCCTGTCCCCTCTCTTGTTTATAACATACTAGCTGACCCGGCCCGGCTTCGCCCAGACCCTGGAGGGGATCTATCTATCTATCAGTCTGTCTGGCTGTCTTCTTGTTTGTCTGTCTGTCTATCTGGCTGACCCGCCCCGGCTTCACCCAGTCCCTGGTGGAGAGCATCTCATTTAATTCATATAAGTAGTCATATAAGCTCCCGTTCCCGACTGTCTGTCTGTCTGTCTGACCCGGCCCGACTTCACCCAGTCCCTGGTGGGGAGCATCTCATTTAATTCATATACATAGTCATATAAGCTCCTGTTCCCGACTATCTGTCTGTCTGTCTGTCTGACCCGGCCCGGCTTCACCCAGTCCCTGGTGGGGAACATCTCATTTAATTCATATACGTAGTCATATAAGCTCCCGTTTCCGACTATCTGTCTCTGTCTGTCTGACCCGGCCCGGCTTCACCCAGTCCCTGGTGGGGAGCATCTAATTTAATTCATATACGTAGTCATATAAGCTCCCATTCCCGACTATCTGTCTGTCTGAGCCGGCCCGGCTTCACCCAGTCCCTGGTGGAGAGCATCTCATTTAATTCATATAAGTAGTCATATAAGCTCCCGTTCCCGACTATCTGTCTGTCTATCTGACCCGGCGTGGCTTCGCCCAGCTCCTGGCGGGGAGCGTCTCATTAAATTCACACAGTAACTTAAAAGAATGTCCTTCCTTAATCACCTACATGATTGTAGATAACTTCTTTAAGCATAAAATGATGAGGTACAATGTTATGCATTATGCATTATTTTTATGAACACTTTGAAAATGCCTTAAAGATTATATCATTATTTATTATAACTCATATGCCCAAATATAACTATAGACAAAGAGTTTATAAATCTTTGAAAGCGATGCAACAATATGACTATAAAGTATATAGAAATGTTATTAAAAGTTATGCCCCTTGCAATATTTTTTCTAGAGTTAAGTCCCCTTGCTATATAGAAATATATAATGAAAAATGAAATATTACATTTAGTAAGTAAGTAGCCGGAAAAAAAAAACTAAAAAACTATGACAGAAAGTTGCACAGGAATGAAAGGAAAACGTGTAGAAAATTTCATCTCAATCGGATGGACCGTTTGCGGAACGCATAAAGAACGGACGGAAATACATACATTTTGTTTTATATATATAGATATAGACAACATATGTAAAGAAACCAGCCAAACAGAGACCGCAAAACCACTGTCTGACGAGAACACAGAAGAAGAGCCATCTGCAAATCTAACCATTAGAGAACTCCTGTTTTCGAACGACCAAGCACTAATAGCAAAATCAGAAGCTGAATTACAAGACCACATGAATAGTCTAAACGAAATGTATAGGGAACATAACATGAAAATTAGCACAAGTAAAACAGAGGTACTGACTATAACTAAAGAAGAAAAAAACAACAACGATTCACCTAAACGAACATCCCTTGAAGCAAGTAAAGAGTTTCAAGTACCTAGGAAGTACAATATCATCAAATGGCAAATCATGTCATAGTTTGAAACCGTTCAGACTACTAAAATGGTCGCACCTTTTTCAAAATGGGGGGGGGGGCATAATACTGCCATGTAGCGTCAGAGTCAATGATTTATAATCGGATGAAAAAATTGTGGCAGACAAATAAAGAGAGTCACTGAGAGGCCATGAATACAAATGTTACTATATGATGTCACACGGACTACGGTTACCATAGGCAGTGAAGTTTGACAACATCTTGAAGATGGGCGGTCTTGATTGTAACACCGAAGTTTCAACATCAATAGTTAATTGGAAAATGTTATGGACACAATATATGATACTCCCGCAATGTCAGGAAATAAGGGCAGAGTCTGAATTGCAAGGAACTATCAGGAATGAATACAGGGTGCAGAAGAAATGAGAAGAATTGATTGCATCACAACTGGCCGAACGATCAGCAATTAAAGGTCATGGCGTCACACCAGACATAGATCAACGTAACTCAGATAAACATAATATAGGTACAGAACGATGGCCCACAGGCAAGTTAATTGTCATTTATTTATGAAATAAGAAAGCATTGGATTCGGCAGTGGAAATGGTATATTTCGTAATAATTATTTATTATAATTTTGACCAATCCTCCCATCAACATGGAACGGTCATATAATCATTTGTTGATAACCTGTCCGACCGAGCAACACTATTAAAGTTTATTTGAACGTGGATTGCCAGCGTTTCTACCATCATTGTCGTTGACGTTTTAGTTCTGGCTCCAGTTGAGCTGCTGCAATGGTTTGTGTGGACAACGAGCGCGATTTGAAGAGAGAAGCATTTTTGTAGAAATTATAAGACACAGACATTATAGCAGACATCCAGTGTTTATACTCCCAAGATAATTTGGATATGTCCTTAACCCTGGTGTTATGATGTTTTTCCATGCATCAGCTCAATAATTTCTGGTAATTATAAGGAGGTTGCATCTTTACCAATCATACATCAGCCTAGATTATACATCAGCTTATGTCATGCATCAGCTTAAATCATACATCAGCCAAGATCATACATTAGCTTAGATCAGGGGTGGGCAAACTTTTCGTGCGGAGGGCCGCATTGACAAATGTAAAGCTATTGTTGGCGGGCCGCATATATATATATATATATATATATATATATATATATATATATATATATATATATATATATATATGCGGCCCACCATATTTAAATGGATATATATATATATATATATATATATATATATATATATATATATATATATATATATATGTTGTCACCGTCTCACCATTAGATATATTATTAGAGGGCTGCAACTCCAGCCCAAGAGAGAGAAGCGAGTCGCTCAGAGCCCGAGTAATCTAGAGCCTTCTCGAACCACCGGTCATCGAGTCCATGGGTCCGTGGACACTGATGTGGCCCGCCTAAAGCGGGGTCCACGAGGAACTCGGACAGAGTTACCGCCCGTGTCGGATTGGGACACGCGGAGACCGGCAGAGGACAGACGGACTTGAGAGAGGCAACAAGGCCTGCCTGAGAGGGACTCAATAGATATTCATAGATATATATATACATAGGCTAGATAGTGTGCTAGATTGTTGTATGACAACTCTGTGTTTGAGATTAACTATCTGTGATATGTAATATGCGTCAACGCATACTGTAAATGTATATACAATAAATATTTGATTCTCATAGCGAGCAGATTTATTGTTGCCTGTATGAACCCAAGTTCAGTTACCTAGATAAGAGCAAGATGATGACAGGCTTTTTGGGGGCTAGTTTTCCGGTTTTGGCATAAAATGTTTTGTGAAAGTTCTATTAATTGCCATGTAAAATTACTTAATTGATCATATCACATTGATTTGTTTAAATCAAAAAAAATTGTTAACTTACAAGTTTACAAAAATTAGTAGCTATCTAGCGATAAAATAGAATTAATCTGAGTCCCTCAGCAGCGTCACAGCAGTGCCTTCGAATTGTGCCTCATTATTGTTATTCTGTACACTATTTTTGACATGACTGTGACATTTTTTGACCGTTACTAATGTTTTCTCACTCTACGAGCAGATTGTTCCGCAAATAGTGCCGCGTGCAACCCATGTAACTTTTCCAACAGTGACGAGAGTACAAGACAACATCCAGTTCTGGGATTGAGAGCTAAGTTTCATGTCATACCCATTGTAACTCTAAGCTGTACTTCTCATCTTTCATCAATGTATTATTGTGTTTCATATTGATTTCTTTGCATATTCATGACCTTGTCACCAACATAACCTTGCATTTTGATTTACACATTAATAATTAAGGGAGGTAACCAAATTTTCGACAACACAACAATTTTTCTAAGGGATTTAACTCTATAAACATTACAAACAAGTAAAACACAAAATGTCTACCTTAGAGAAATGCATTGAGCAAGGAATAAAACTAGGTTATAAAGAAGAGAAATTGTCAGAATGGGCACAGAAAACACACGCAGAAAACATTGCCCGTGAAGAAAGAGCGATAGAACGAGAGGAAAAGAAATTGCAATGGAGGCCGAAGAAAAGAAATTGCAAAGGGAGGCCGAAGAAAAGAAATTGCAAATGCAGGCCGAAGAAAAGAAAATGCAGATGCAAATGGAAGAGAAGAAAATGCAATTGCAGGCTCAAGAAAAACAAATGGAGCTGGAAGCGGCAGCCAAGCAAGCCCAATTGAATGCGGATACGCAAGTGAAACTGAAACAAATGGAGATTGAATCCAACGCAGAAATCTCGATAAATAAGCTAAGAAGCAAAGAGGAAGAACAAAAATATAATAAGTATAAAGGTCTCGTGAAGGCGTACTGCTCAGGAGATTCCATCAGCGCCTATTTGGAAAATTTTGAGTGTCTCATGGCCTACCATAACATCATTAAATCAGATTGGGCATTTATTCTAATGAGGAATTTAGCCCTTGAACCACTAAAAGTAATAGAAACAGTACCAAAGGAAATGCGAAAAGACTATGACTACCTAAAACAACGCATTCTCCAACATTTTTCTTTAGATACTGCAGGTTACCAACAACAATTTGCCAAATTAGCACCACAGCCAAACCAAACCTTTATAGATTATGTCAGTACAGTCCAGGACGTGTGCACAAAATGGATCAACTCGGCTAAAACCAACAATAGCCATGACAAACTTAAAGAGCTTATTATTATAGACAAAATAGTTAGCACCATCCCCACACCGTTTGCCAAGTTCTTAAAACAGATGGACTGTAAGAGTATTCAGGAAATAGAGGCAAAGGGGAATGCATTTTTCACAGCAAATAGGGATATTTTTCAGCTGAACATTAGTCACAACGATACAGCAGCTGCAGTGGTGAACACCAGATACGCTAAACAAACAGATAGTAGATTTAAACCGCGCCCCAATGTCGGTAAAGTAGCAAAATGCCAATATTGCGGTTTCAGTCACGACACTTACTCTATGTGCGACAAATCGCCTACCTATCCAAACCACCTCAAAATGATGGTGGAGAAGCAGAAAAATAAGCGCAACGCTTACCATAGAGTGGTCAAATGCTACTTTTGCCAAAGTTTTGGCCACTATAGTCGTAATTGTGATGGACGTAAGTTATTGAAACAAGCCAATGCTGCTATGGTAGAAACGTCGTCTGACGAAGAGATTGAGTCACTGAATGAATGTAATAATCAACAGGACAATGAAAGCGAGCTTGGTAATGCTGTACACGTCATTAACACCATTACAGACAGTAAGTGCAACACCTGTACAAAGTTCCAACTAGACACAACGTTATTATGTGGCCACACCATCCCTATTTCAAATGAAACAGCAAACGCTGCTTTGTCATCTACAGGCAAGCTAAGTTTTTCTACAGGGTTTGTAAACAACAAAAAGTGCACATTAATTCGCGATTCCGGCGCAACGCTCTGTGGGGTTAGGAAAACATTAATAGACACTAAAGACTACACAAACAAACATGTGACTTGTCGCACATTCTCAGGTACGATAGAGAGATATCCCCTTGCTCTGGTCGAAATTCGAACACCGTTCATATCTGGACAAGTGTTGTGCGCTGTCCTTGACAACCCAGTCGCTGATATTATTCTTGGTAATTTACCCAACATACATCCATGCTCTGAAAAGGAAATCAAAAAGTGGGAGCAAAAACACGGTATCCACCACACAAACAGCGACGCTAAAGAGAAACACCATTCTTGCTTGTCTCATTCTGCCAAAATACCAAGGGAGACAACCACTGAGGTAATTCAGAAAGAATTCACCGAGGTGTACAATGCAGGGGCGGTCGAATCTATGAACGATACGACCGAATTAAAACCTCGAATTGAGGATGCTACCGAGCTACCAAGTACCAAACCTGTAGATGTGCAACAAAACACACAACACACAAACGCAATCACACGACAGACAACCCACAAAACCAACACTGACCAACTGCAGGAATCATTAGAAATAGTAGCGCCAAACTCAACTAACATCAATTTTGGAAACGAACAGAAAAATGACCCTACACTTGCACCATACTTTAAGTTAGTAGGTCTTAAACCGAAATTAACAAAGAACGCATCGTGGACATTTAGGCTACAGAACAACATCTTAACTAGGTTTTACACAACAAAACAGACCACGATACAGCAAATAGTCTTACCACAAGCGCATCGAAACAAAGTTCTAAAAATAGCCCATGACTCCCCTTTTGGAGGTCATATGGGATATGAAATGACCAGGGCTATTGTCCTAACCCAGTTTTATTGGCCAAAGTTTGACCAAGACATTAAATCATTTTGTACATCTTGTGATATATGTCAGACACTGGTTAATAAGGGGAATAACCCTACTGTATTCTCTTTAAATGGAAATTTGGAAATATCACATGTGAATATGTTGAAACCATACTATGCTAGACAGGACAATGAGACAAATGAACTGACGCAACGAACTGGTGACGCAGACGAAACGACAATTTCCCGACGAAATGACACCTCGACAAACGAAGCATCGTTAACGACACACTCTTACGACGACGAAAACGACGAAGACATATGGACATTACCTACAATCTGTGATATCGACAACGACGACAAATTTGACGACATATTGACAACGAATTGATCCTCGACGACGACGACAATGACATTGAAGACAATTTACAAACAGTAGCATCTGTGATAAATCAGACAGACGTGGACAATACTGAAATCCCTGTACCAATCATGACTGACGACGGAAGTATAAATGACATACATATCTCTGACACTTTGACACAACAACAGCGACAAGACATTTTGACTATCCTTGACGAGTATAAAGCTATCTTTTCTAACAAACCTGGACGCACTGATAAAATAACACATTCAATTGTGCTGACAGATCTCAGACCAGTCAAATGTAGACCATATTCTATTCCTCTCCATTACAGATCTAATTTAGATAAAGAAATTTTAGACTTAGAGAAGAATGGCATTATTCAAAAATCGATGTCTCAATATTCTTCACCGATTGTCCTGGTGAAAAAGAAAGACCAGACAATCCGCTTGTGCATCGACTATAGAGTATTAAATACAAGAACAACAACGGATGCAGAGCCTATGAACAGTTGTGAAGATCTTATTTTAAATATGGCTCAATCATCCTTATTTTCTAAGACAGATTTAGCGAAAGGATATTGGCAAGTTCCACTACACCCTTCTTGTAGACATATAACAGCATTCGCAACACCTCTCGGTTTGTACGAATGGCTATATCTTCCTTTTGGCCTGAAGAACGCACCGGCCACATTTGTGAGACTAACAAGATTGTTATTACACGGAATTAAAGATGTAGTAGCCTATATTGATGATATATGCGTCCATTCTTCTGATATGACTTCTCACTTACTTACTCTCAAACAAGTCTTCAACCAAATCTCTCTTTTTGGACTTACTATCAAACCTTCCAAGGTTGAAATAGGTTATACACAAATAGACTTCCTTGGTCATAGAATTTCTGAAGGTAAATTGTTGACTGATGATAAAATTGTTTCCAAGATCCTTAATCTAGAAGTTCCTACCACAAAGAAACAGATTAGAAGTTTACTAGGTCTTATTAACTATTATTCTAAATTCATTCCACATTGGGCAGAACTCACCTCAGTATTTTCTGATATGTTAACTAAAGATCATCCATCAAAAATTTGTAAAAGTACCAGCTTAGATGATGCAATGTGTAGATTGAAACATATTTTTTCTAATCCACCAGTCTTACGATTACCCAACATAAATTTACCCTTTATTTTGACCACAGATGCTAGCGCTATCGCAATAGGAGGATGCTTTAATGCAGGAAGTGGATAGGCATACGACACCCGATTCTCTACGTGAGCCGCAAACTAAAGAAGGCTGAGACTCGTTATGCCACAGTGGAATTGGAGTGCTTTAAGCCTAGTGTTCTGTATATTGAGATTATCTAAGTTCCTCTTGGGGAGTCATTTTGTGGTCCTCACAGACAGTTCGCCATTATTAGTCCTTAACCATGGGTCGCCCAAAAACCACCGGTTACAAAGATGGTGTCTTCTACTTCAGGATTTCGACTTTGAAATACGCCATATCAAGGGCACCGATAACATTATGGCTGACCTTTTATCACGGCAAGTAAATGCGCCAGTAGAATGACTCTTTATCACATCGACCATTAGCCATACTATAAACTGTGATACTTTTAGTCGGTTTCATATAACAGTGTAACTCTACACCTGCTAGAGTACTCTCAGTGATTAGGTTAATTACGACACCCAAGAACATGATACGTTACTTTGAGAACTATACCATCAAGTGCCTAAACGCTAGAACGATTCCAGCAAGAAACAGTAACTGTGTTTGTTTCAACCAATAATATCAAGTGCACTGACTCTGAACACTGTAATATTTCATACGGGACATTGAGAACAATCCATATGTGCTGTTGCTACGAAACTTTGCAAACAGCCGAAACAGAACGACAACGACTACAACACTCAAGAGACAGCCATACTAACTTTAACATTCATGGCATAACACGCTAACAACAGGACGACAACGCGCACATCATCGTTGGAGTTAGTTATTTAATTAATTAATTAGTTTAGGATTAAATATGTATTATATTTCCATTAATGATGTATATAAATTGTGTTAACCTGTAATTTGTACATATTCTACATTAATATTACAGGCGGTGCCATTCATAGGCTAAAGAACCGTCCTATACAATTGTCTCTATTTAAATTGTGACCTATTTTTCATGCATCGTACAAAAAGTACGTATTTTCGTAAAGGGCAAATATCGCCTAGCCCATTTTTTCTAAGGGCAATAACACTTACCTCAACTTTAATTATATATTTTAACCAAATACTATTTTGAATGAAAGGTGAGTGATTGACTGCGTGAAAGGATTAAATGAGAGAACGATACACTTGGCGGACAAATTGTACGCAAACCGTATTTATTGTAATTTGTCTGCGTCTTTCATGTAAAATTGCATGACTTGTCTAATTTGTGAATACATGTGTAGTACTTAGTTTAATAGTGAGTTAATATACTTAGTTTAGCAGTTAGGATACATCTAAGCACCACTACTTGGAATGCCTGATCATGTATTGCACACAGTGCAGTGATTCATGATTGAGGTTATCCCAACTCGTGACGCTTGGAAATACGCCACACATTCAGCACACACATTACACAAACCTTAAAACTCAACACTATCAATTTAAAATACAGTCACTTTATTAGAAACATCAACTTATTAGTCAAGCACACTAACAAGCCAACAGGGACACATGTAGTATGAGGGGGATAAAATAACAAGGGAACTACATATTTAGCATTATATAACATACGAGAGTAAAAGTGTATTGAAATGCACACACAGATCAAGATTTGAAGGTGTACTTAATTAGCCAGGACTTCGGTCTTGTTAACTCTCTTTAATACAGAGGTTAATTGTCTGGGTACCAGTTGGGTACTATTGAGAAGGGCGGGTTGTAAATACAACTACTTAAACGTCACGTAACTTCGGTCTGATAAGCATTATTAAGGACACAGGAGACAGAGTGATCTCTTTACCAAATCAGAGAAGTGGTGTATGGGAGAATACATGAGTTTTAGTGCCAGTATGTAGGTTACCAGGTTACTATCCACCAAACTACAAACACCAACTTTATGTGATTCGGTGACAGAATTAGAACAGATCTAATTACCCAATAACAAGCCATATCAGGGGGGCGGGGGGAATCCTGTCACCGCCTCACCGTTAGATATATTATTAGAGGGCTGCAACTCCAGCCCAAGAGAGAGAAGCGAGTCGCTCAGAGCCCGAGTAATCTAGAGCCTTCTCGAACCACCGGTCATCGAGTCCATGGGTCTGTGGACACTGATGTGGCCCGCCTAAAGCGGGGTCCACGAGGAACTCGGACAGAGTTACCGCCCGTGTCGGATTGGGACACGCGGAGACCGGCAGAGGACAGACGGACTTGAGAGAGGCAACAAGGCCTGCCTGAGAGGGACTCAATAGATATTCATAGATATATATATATACATAGGCTAGATAGTGTGCTAGATTGTTGTATGACAACTCTGTGTTTGAGATTAACTATCTGTGATATGTAATATGCGTCAACGCATACTGTAAATGTATATACAATAAATATTTGATTCTCATAGCGAGCAGATTTATTGTTGCCTGTATGAACCCAAGTTCAGTTACCTAGATAAGAGCAAGATGATGACATATGTATGCGGCCCGCCATATTTAAATGGATATATATATTACATTGGCACCTTTCCGTCTTGACAGACGATAGTTTGGTACATTGTTCTTCAAAAAGGCTTAATAACTACGATCCATGGCGGTGGCGAGTGTGGCTGGTAAGGCCAATTCTTGCTGCAAATGTTTGCCCACAGTAGGTGCATGTGAAAACATGGTCATTTCCACCATTTTGCACCATCTTACGTCTCTCACGCTCTGTGTGTGCTTTATCTGCAATCATTTTCTCCTTTGTTTTTATTCCATTTCTGATAGTTACCCTCCATGCAACACATTCAGCGGCGGCGTGCTCCCATTGTGCATTATCAATGCCTGTATCAATCATGTCCCGCTTACACACATCTTTGTATCATAGTAGAGGCCGACCCTGAGATCTCCTACCCATCTGTAATTCACCAAAAAAGATGTCCTTTGGTATTCTACCATCATCCATCCTCCTAACGTGTCTTATCCATCTAAGTCTACGAAGACTGAGCATGGAATACACCGTCACACAACCTGATCTTTCCAATACTTCAGTATTTGTGATTTTGTCTTGCCACTTAATACCAAGTATTCTTCGCAGACACCGCATATGAAAGCTGTTTAAACGTTTCTCTTGGCATGAGTAAGTTGTCCAGGTTTCACTGCCATAAAGAAGAGTACTAAGGACACAGGCTTGGTAGACGAGGACTTTTGTTTTGGCAGTAAGCTTCCTGTTCTCCCAGACTCTTTTTGCTAACATGTTCATTGTTGTTACTGCCTTGCCAATCCTGATGTTGATTTCCTGATTGAGGGATAATTTGCTATTTACCTCTGATCCAAGATATGTAAAATGGTCTACTATCTCCAGTTCGGCGTCGTCAATAAAGATTGATGGTACACCATGTGCACCTTGTGACATAATCTGTGTCTTCTTTTTGTTAATTGTTAAACCAAATTCAGAACAAGCATTGGAGAATGCAGATAGTAGATGTTGTAATTCTTCCTCAGAGTGGGTCGTAATCGCAGCATCATCCGCAAAAAGCAACTCTCTGATTAGTACCCTGCTAATTTTGGTCTTGGCCTTCAATCTCTGAGCATTATAGAGGCCACCATCTGAGCGTGAGTGAATGTATATACCGTCATCCTGATCACGAAAGGCATATTTCAGTAGAAGTGAAAAGTATATCCCAAAGAGGGTGGGGGATAGTACACAACCTTGCTTAACTCCACTCTTGATTTCAAACTCTTCTGAAGTTGAGCCATCAAACTTGATTATACCCTTCATGCCTGTGTGGAGCGATTCCACAATGGACAGAAGAGTTGGTGGACAGCCAATCTTCTTTAGTGCTTTGAACAGACCCTCACGACTGACCAAATCGAATGCCTTTGTGAGGTCGATGAAGGCAATAAACAGTGGCTGATTTTGTTCCCGGCATGTTTCTTGCATCTGTCGCAATGAGAATATCATATCAATGGTAGACCGGTTCTGACGGAAGCCGCACTGTGATTCGGGGTAGACTTGATCTCCCAGGACTTGAAGTCTGCTGCAGGACAATTCTGGCAAATACTTTCCCAACAATACACAGAAGTGAGATACCCCTATAGTTGTTGCAGTCTGATATATATATATATATGTGTGTGTGTGTGTGTGTGTGTGTGTGTGTCGCCCGCCATATTTAAATGGATATATATATATATATATATATATATATATATATATATATATATATATATATATATATATATATATATAGCGCCGAATGTTGGGCGGCGCTTACCAAACCCGATACCCCACATTGTGCCAACGGCTTCGGGCGGAAGAGCGCAATTGGGAGGGTACTAGCCTTATCCTGGTGCGAGGAAATGCAACCCAAAGACAAAATGTCATGGCAGGGCAGACCAGGCCCTAAGCCTTGGTTGGCAGCTGGTCTAGGATCGAAGCTCCGACAGGCGGACAGTTAGAGCATTGCTTTGCTGATCCGGCAGCTTCTGCAGCTTGTCTTGTTCCAGATTATAGGTGTAAACTTTCCTCTGGAGTGAACTAGGCAGGCCTGAGAGAGGGATCATGCTGCATGGGCAACACATGGTTTCTTTATTTTAGCCCAGGCTTTGTGCTATGGAGAGGCAATAACTCCATCCCTGGTCTTAACCGGTCTCGGAATCAAAGCGAGAGGCAACTGTTACGGGTTATAAGTCCTTGTCAGTTGGCGTAGACATGGGGCGCCACGCGTTGCCTCTGACGGTGGGAGACACCTACAGGTGTCACTGATCAGCTACCGCCCGCCTCAAGCTGGGCAGCCCCCAGCCAATTGGGTGCTGATCCGCCACAGCCTGCCTGCTTCAATGGGTGCTTGGGGCTAGGACAAAAGTCTGAATCGCAGGCTGTAAAACCAATGCACCAGGTACTAATAAAAAGAATAGAAACCTCAAGCTACGGCTTGCAACCTGGAACGTGAGAACCATGTGTCCAGGATTTTCCACTGACTTGACAAATATTGACGATGTGAGAAAAACGGCTGTGATTGATGCTGAACTCGATCGTCTTAACATTGATATTGCTGGCCTGCAGGAGACTCGCCTCGCTGAGGAAGGGTCACTCAGGGAAAACAATTACACCTTTTTTTGGAAGGGAAGAGGGCAGGCAGAAAAAAGGCAACATGGTGTGGGCTTTGCAGTGAAGAATTCGCTACTGGGAATGATTGATATCCCAGCTGGAGGTAATGAAAGATTATTATCACTGCGCTTGGCAACCTCCTGTGGATTTGCCACCATTCTCACTGCATATGCACCGACACTCGCTTCCTCTGATGATGTGAAGGATATGTTCTATGAGCAGCTAGACTCTGCGATCAAGGCAGTTCCAAAATCCGACTACATTTATATGCTCGGTGATTTCAATGCTCGTGTGGGCAAGGACTCGAGTTCATGGCCAGTGTGCCTTGGAAAATACAACATCGGTCGCATGAATGATAATGGGCAAAGGCTGCTGGAGCATTGCACTAGAAATGACCTATGTATTACAAACTCCTTTTTTAAAACAAAAGAGATGCATAAGGTCACATGGAAACATCCAAGATCCGGCCATTGGCATCAGCTGGACTTCATTATCACACGGAGACAACATCTGAACCATACATCATTAACTCGAAGTTACCACAGTGCTGACTGTGATACAGATCATTCTTTGGTTGTTGCAAGGGTTAGACTGAGACCAAAGAGAATCTACACAGCTAAACACAAGTCTAGCCCCAGGATTAATATTACTAACACTCACGATCCTGGAAAGTGCTTTGAATTTCAACAGCAACTTGAAGACGCTTTCAATGATACATCAGAAAATTGTATAGTAAATGATAAATGGAGTAAACTTAAGGAAACTATTTATAAAACAGCGGTAGGGGTTTACGGCACTGTGGATCATAAGAGGCAGGACTGGTTTGCGGCAAACAGCCAGATACTGCAGCCCTTGATTGATAAAAAGAAGATAGCTCTCTTAATAAACAAGGAAAGACCAACGCGTAACACTCTGAGTGAGCTGAAGCAAGCAAGGAAGGATGTACAAAAGGCTGCCAGGCAGTGTGCGAATGACTATTGGATCAAGTTATGTGAGTCCATTCAAATCGCAAGTGATAAGGGAAACATCAGAAGCATGTATGAAGGGATAAAGAAAGCCTGTGGTCCAATGATCAAAAGAAGTGCACCGCTGAAAACCTTGACTGGAGAAATCATCACTGATAAGAAACAGCAGATGGATAGATGGGTCGAGCACTATTTAGAGCTTTACTCAAGTGAGACCAAGCTAGCGGATGATGCCCTCAACGCCATAGAGGCCCTGCCAACTCTTGACCACCTGGACACACTTCCCACTATAACAGAAGTTAAGTGTGCTATAAATGAGCTTGCATCTGGCAAGGCTCCAGGTAAGGATGGGATTCCAATAGAGGTGATCAGGAGTGGGCAAGACACACTCGCTCTACAGATCCACCAGCTAATAGAGCTATGCTGGCGAGAAGGACAAGTCCCACAGGATTTCAAAGATTCAAACATCATAACGCTGTACAAGAACAAGGGAGATCGGAGCGACTGTAACAACTATAGGGGTATCTCACTTCTGTGTATTGTTGGGAAAGTATTTGCCAGAATTGTCCTGCACAGACTTCAAGTCCTGGGAGATCAAGTCTACCCCGAATCACAGTGTGGCTTCCGTCAGAACCGGTCTACCATTGTTATGATATTCTCATTGCGACAGATGCAAGAAAAATGCCGGGAACAAAATCAGCCACTGTTTATTGCCTTCATCGACCTCACAAAGGCATTCGATTTGGTCAGTCGTGAGGGTCTGTTCAAAGCACTAAAGAAGATTGGCTGCCCACCAACTCTTCTGTCCATTGTGGAATCGTTCCACACAGGCATGAAGGGTATAA
Organism: Cepaea nemoralis; assembly: GCA_014155875.1. Lineage (NCBI taxonomy): Eukaryota > Metazoa > Mollusca > Gastropoda > Stylommatophora > Helicidae > Cepaea > Cepaea nemoralis. The sequence continues at coordinate 226,331 of JACEFZ010001580.1, forward strand.
TCAAGTTTGATGGCTGCAACTTCTGAAGAGTTTGAAATCAAGAGTGGAGTTAAGCAAGGTTGTGTACTAGCTCCCACCCTCTTTGGAATATACTTTTCACTTCTACTGAAATATGCCTTTCGTGATCAGGATGATGGTATATACATTCATTCACGCTCAGATGGTGGCCTCTATAATGCTCAGAGATTGAAGGCCAAGACCAAAATTAGCAGGGTACTAATCAGAGAGTTGCTTTTTGCGGATGATGCTGCGATTACGACCCACTCTGAGGAAGAATTACAACATCTACTATCTGCATTCTCCAATGCTTGTTCTGAATTTGGTTTAACAATTAACAAAAAGAAGACACAGATTATGTCACAAGGTGCACATGGTGTACCATCAATCTTTATTGACGACGCCGAACTGGAGATAGTAGACCATTTTACATATCTAGGATCAGAGGTAAATAGCAAATTATCCCTCGATCAGGAAATCAACATCAGGATTGGCAAGGCAGCAACAACAATGAACATGTTAGCAAAAAGAGTCTGGGAGAACAGGAAGCTTACTGCCAAAACAAAAGTCCTCGTCTACCAAGCCTGTGTCCTTAGTACTCTTCTTTATGGCAGTGAAACCTGGACAACTTACTCACGCCAAGAGAAACGTTTAAACAGCTTTCATATGCGGTGTCTGCGAAGAATACTTGGTATTAAGTGGCAAGACAAAATCACAAATACTGAAGTATTGGAAAGATCAGGTTGTGTGACGGTGTATTCCATGCTCAGTCTTCGTAGACTTAGATGGATAGGACACGTTAGGAGGATGGATGATGGTAGAATACCAAAGGACATCTTTTTTGGTGAATTACAGACGGGTAGGAGATCTCAGGGTCGGCCTCTACTACGATACAAAGATGTGTGTAAGCGGGACATGATTGATACAGGCATTGATAATGCACATTGGGAGCACGTCGCCGCTGAACGTGTTGCATGGAGGGCAACTATCAGAAATGGAATAAAGACAAAGGAGAAAATGATTGCAGATAAAGCACACACAGAGCGTGAGAGACGTAAGATGGTGCAAAATGGTGGAAATGACCATGTTTTCACATGCACCTACTGTGGGCAAACATTTGCAGCAAGAATTGGCCTTACCAGCCACACTCGCCACCGCCATGGATCGTAGTTATTAAGCCTTTTTAAAGCACAATGTACCAAACTATCGTCTGTCAAGACGGAAAGGTGCCAATGCAATATATATATGTATATATATATATATATATATATATATATATATATATATATATATATATATATATATATATATATATATATCATCATCATCATCATCAAGTGCCGTGCCGGCTGGTGTAGACGTTCATGGCTTGCCATAGATCTCGGTCTTTGGTTTTCTGGATCAACTCTGCTGCTGATATTCCTCCATGCCACCGTCTCAATCCATCCAGCATCACTTCTCTTGGTCTACCTCTGCCTCTCTTCCCCTCGATCTTTCCAGTTGTTACGATGTTCTCCAATGCCTCTCTTCTCATCACATGACCGAGGAAAGCTGTTTGTCTCTGTCTTATTGTTGTATATAATGTTCTAGTTTCGTTAGCCTGTTTCAGGCAGTCGTCGTTAGTTACTCTGGCAGTCCAAGGAATTCGCAACATTCGTCTCAGGAACCACATCTCTGTTGCTTCTAATTTCTTCTTAATTTGTTCATTTACATTCCAAGATTCACTGCCATACAGCAAAACTGGTTCTACATAGCATTTCATCACTCTCTTTCTTACATTCAGTGATAGTGACTTATTGCATAAGATACTCTTCATTTTCTGAAATGCGGCTTTTGCCTGCCCTATTCTGCTCCTAATCTCTGTTGTACATCTTCCATCTGATGTTATAAATGCCCCTAGGTATCTAAAATTTTCAACTTGGTTAAGGATTTTCCCTTCTATTTCTATGTCACATTTTGGTGTCACCATTTTCTTTGATATTACCATTGTTACTGTTTTCTTGATACTCAAGGAGAGTCCTTTCCTTGCACTCTCTGTTACAACGTCTAATAATTGTTGTAGGTCTGTTGAATTATCCGCCACCAATACTGTGTCATCTGCATAGCGTATATTATTTATATTATAACCTCCAACTAGTATTCCTGGCATCTCTTTGATCCCTCTCATTATTACTTCGCTATAAAGGGAGAAAAGATCTGGTGACAAGACACACCCTTGTCGTACTCCTAGCTTTATCTGTTCGTAACTACCCTCTTTATTTCCCATTTTAATTGCTGCTACTTGGTTCCAGTAAATATTCTTTATTATTCTTAAATCTTTTCCATCAGTGTTGATATCTTCCAACATTTTAATCAGTTCATCATGTTTTACTTTATCAAATGCCTTAGTATAATCTATGAAGCACAAATATATGTCTTTCTGTTTCTCTATTGACCTTTCTATTAGTGTCCGTAATGTATAAATTGCATTGTTTGTGCCCTTTCCTTCCACAAATCCATACTGTTCTTCACTAATTTCCATTTTTATTTTCTTTTTGATTCTTCTCATTATGATTCTGAGTAGAAGCTTAGTGATATGGTTTATAAGGTTAATTGTACGAAAATCTTCACAATCAATTGCTCCTGGTCATTTTGGTATAGCTATAAATACAGATTTCAGCATATCACTGGGTAAATATCCACTGCTGTAAATATCATTCAACATTTTGGGTAATATATCTACTCCAAATTCTCCCAATACTTCTAATTCTTCTATTGTGATTTCATCTGGCCCAGCTGTTTTTCCTTTCTTCATACGTTTCATAGCGTCAGCGACTTCTTCTTTTCAGAATAGGTGGACCTTCTAAGTTACTATCTTCTGTTAATTCTTCCCTTTCTCCTTCATATAATTCTCTTATATACTCATTCCACCTCTTCATTATAGCATCTTCCTCTAATATTATCTTTCCTGTTTTTGATTTCAAACACCCTGTATTATATATATATATATATATATATATATATATATATATATATATATATATATATATATATATATATATATATATATATATATATATATATATATATGGCCCGCCATACTTAAATGGATATATATATATATATATATGGCGGCCCGCCATATTTAAATGGAATGTATATATCCATTCAAAATGGATATATATATATATATATATATATATATATATATATATATATATATATATATATATATATATATATATATATATATATGTATATATATATATATATATATATATATATATATATATATATATATATATATATATATATATATAACATGTGCCATGCCGGAAAGCGTGGGCGGTCATGATTCGCCATTTCACTCGATCACCAGAGTCGTGGATCAGCTCAGTGTTCCTGTCTCGTCCATGCCATGTGGCCAAGCCATCCAGGTATTTTCCTCTCGGTCTTCCTCTTGGTCTGTTCCCTTCGATCTTGCCAGCTGTCACTAAGTTCTCCAGTCCATTTCTTCTCATAACATGTCCAAAAAAATTTTGACTGTCTACGTCTAATTTCTCTAATCAATCTACGATTTTCATTTGTCTCTTGTAGTACTTGGTCATTGGTTTTTCTATCTGTCCATGGTATTCTTTGCATTTTCCTCAGAAACCACATTTCTGCAGCCATCAGATGTTTTTCAGCTTGACTGCACATTGTCCAAGTTTCACATCCATACAAAATAACAGGCTCTATGTATCCCCTCAACACTCTTTTTCTCGTTTCAATTGACATCATTTTATTGGTCAGAATGTTTTTCATCTTGCTAAAGGCTACTTTCACAATGGCGATTCTTGTTCTAATCTCTTCAAGGCATCTGCCATCAGATGTTATGACTGTTCCGAGATAATTGAACCGATTCACTTGTTGAAGAATATTCCCATTTACTTGTATATTACATTGTGGTACTTCGTTCTTCCTAGTGACGACCATAACCTGTGTCTTCCTACAATTTAATTCCAACCCCAGCTGCTCACTGTGTACAACAACAGCGTCTACTAATTGTTGCAGATCCTGTGCATTGTCTGCAATCAATACTGTATCATCTGCATATCTAATGTTATTTATGTTTCGTCCTCCAATGCTGATTCCATTTAGGTCTTCTACATTTCTGAAAATATTTTCACTGTATAGGGAAAAAAGATCTGGAGACATTACACATCCCTGCCTAACACCTCTCTTAATAGGTTGATATTGTCCTACTTCATTATCAATCTTTATGGCAGCTTGTTGTTTCCAATATATGTTTTTTATAAGTCTAATGTCTTTCCCATCAATTTGTAGATCTGCAAGCATATCCACAATGTTGACATGTCTAACTCTATCAAAAGCCTTTGTGTAGTCAATAAAGCAAAGATGTATAGTCCTTGTTTACTTCTAAAGCACGTTCAATAACTGTTCGCAGCATATACACAGCATTTACTGTACCCTTTCCTTCTACAAACCCACATTGTTCTTCCCCTATTTCAGGTTGTATTTTCTTCCTCACTCTTTGCATGATAATTCGTAACAAAATCTTTGTGATGTGACTCATTATATTAATTGTTCTATGTTGATCACATTCTAAGGTTCCTGATTTCTTTGGGATTGCAATAAATACAGAGTTACATAATTCAGAAGGTATATCTCCAGTATCATATAACGTGTTCAGCAGTCTAGTGACTTGCTCTAGTCCAAATTCTTCTAAAGCTTTAATCATTTCTGTTGTGATGTTATCTGCACCGGGGGCCTTGCCAGCTTTCATATGCTTAAGAACATTTTGAACCTCCATCTTTAAAATTTCTGGTCCTTCATTATTAAATCTAATAGCATACTGTTCCTCTCTGTTATCATTATACAGGTCTTTCACATAATCTGTCCATACATGTAGAATCTGATCTTTTTCTATTATGATTTTGCCATCTTTAGTTTTTAGACAGCCTGTTGATGTACTTGTTCTTTTATTAGTAAGTTCCTGAATTCTTTTGTGCACTAATTTGGTATTTTGACTGTTGTGTTGTTTTTCAATTTCTAAGCACTTTTCCTCAAGCCATGATTCTTTTGCCTTCGTATATATTATTCTGACTTGTCTGTGAATTTCTTCATATTTGGCAGGATTATTTTTGTTGAGTCTTCTTGTTTCCATTAAGTGTAAAATTTCCTCAGTCATCCATTTCTTACGACCCACCTTCTTTAATTTTGGAATAGTTGTTTCTGCAGCCACATTGATTGAATTCTTTAACATTTCCCATTGATCATCCACATCCTGGAATAGGATCTCTAGATCAGACAATATTTCAAATCTGTTCTGTACTTCTATGTTGAATTTGTTTTGTATTTCCTTGTCATTACTCAATGTACACAAATCATATTTAGTGTTTCCTGTTATATACTTGACTTTCTTCAACTTTATCCTCAATGTTCCTGTGAGTAATCTGTGGTCACTATAACAATCAGCACTGGGAACTGTTTTTGCTACTGTTAGCGCGTTTCTAAATCTTCTGCTAATGAGAATGTAGTCAATCTGGTTTCTAATCCTGCTATCAGGACTCCTCCAGGTCCATAATCTTCTAGGGTGTTGCTTGAACCAGGTGTTTCCTACAATCATTTCCTGTTCTTTTGCCCACTCTACTAGTCTGTATCCTCTTTCATTTCTCTCTCCTAAACCATAGTTTCCTACTGTGTATCTATACCCTTGATTTCCTACTTTTGCATTGAAGTCCCCTATTATGATGTTTATTTCTGAATTTTTACATTTCTTTAAGGCAGACTCTATGTCATTATAAAATTCCTCTACACTATCTTCACTGGACTCTCCTGTTGGGGCATATATATATATATATATATCTATATATCCATTTTTTTACAGCATCCTATCACAATAAGTAATTATTAATTATTTATAGGTTATTAAGCAGTATAAATAACTAATTATTGCAATTTTATTTTACTTATACACTTATACATTATATTTGACAATATGGACAAAAACTTTTACTAATTTGTTAACACAATTTTACAACTTTTTAGTATAACAAATATTCTTTATTATCTATCAATGGCTTTAATGTAGACACACAGCGACTACATTGTCACTACAGTTGTTGATTTCTAATGAGATGTATGTAACTACGTGCAATTTTTGACAATGTTGAAATCTGGAGCAAGTTTACTTGTTGAAATTCGCATGACAGCATGCAAGTTGCAGTCCTACAATAAAGATCTATTCTTAGATTTGTTGATCTTCAAGAAAGAGAATGTTTGTTCGCAAATGTATGTTGATCCAAATAATGATAAAAGTTTAGCTGCAAAGTTTTTCAAGTTGCGAAATGATTCTTGTGATAAAGATCCATAGAAATCCAGCAAGCCATCTGTCTTGAATTTCTCTTTCAGGTCATGATCTGCTTGTAAGTCAAGCAGCTCCAACTGTATGTCCTCTGTAGCTGTATCAGCTTCTGCACTAAAATGTTAACTGAGAATATTAAACTATGGCTCTAATTTCTTGAAATCTTGGAATGTCCATCCAAATTCTTCAATCAATGCATCTAATTGGGCTTTGTATTTTTCAGTCATTTCACCAGAAATGGTTTCTTGTTTCAGCAAAGGGAAGTGACAAAATCTTTTTTTCACTTGCTTGTCTGGAGAACAGAAAATGATTTCACATATACATACAATTCATGTGCAAACACACTATTGCCCTGAAGTTTGACATTCAGTTCATTTAACTTTTCCATAATTTCAATGGCAAACATAAAGTCTAACTGGCACTCTTTATTGACAATGTTAGTATTGCCAGTCATACAAGGATTCCGCTTTTGTACCACTCGAAATGAGAACGTACAAAAGAATACAAATATAATACAAGTTTATTAGCTCGTTGTACAGTAGCTCTGCGAGCGGATAATTACATAGGTAATACACATCATGGTATATCGTAATGATGTTGTATGAAAGATGAGATCGATGGTAATGTCTATCGAAGCTAAGGCTAAGTCACAACTATTGCTATTGTCCTTTATAAGCAACAAAGTATTCAGAGCGAATACTGTCGTCTGTCCTCTACGCTGTCGAGTCGCGGTCTGACGATATTCGTGGCGTGTTCAGCCACGATCAGTTGACTCTACATGCAGCAGCTAATTTGCGTGCTTGGAGTTCCAGCACGCAGTTAGTAACTGGTCAACTGTTTAACGTTACAGGTGTTTCCTGGACACTTCTCGTGATGCGGGTTTCCCCACTCTATTATGGGCAACTCCAGCTCACATCTTACAGTGTCCCCTTTTTGGACACGAGTGTGTCCGTCGGAGAACTATTTATAGTTCTCACTCGTGCTTCTGTCCATTCTGTCCCTATTGCCTAGATAGCTATGTTCTCCTACTCCTATTTAGGTCTCTTTCCATAGTTCTACCTCTATCTTCTCTATTAGGTTCCTTACCGCTCTTTGACAGGCTCTCCCTACCCCTGTGTTGTGTTACAAACTTTTAAGTTGTGGGTGTAACACAAGTAGTAATCTCAACAAAAATTAGGGCTGTCTAATTTTGTCAAAGACTGCAAGAGTTTTCTACTTCTGTTCTAGGCACAGGACAAGATCTCTCCTTTCCCTCATCACACTGTTGTACTACTTCACTTGGCTAATTGATTCGCACATCACACTAGTACAGTTGGCTAGAGACTGCTAACATTATACTTCTTGGGAGTTTATGTGATCCGGAACCAATGCCTTTTAGCCTGTCCTCCAATTGTCAATATAACTGACAACCCATACAAAATTGCCCCTATTACGAGTACAATACATGAATAATATTCATGCTCCCATATAATATTTACTCCAACTAGTATACATGCTTTATGTGCTCCCGTTCACCTTTTTAGCTTCCGCTTGTGAAAAAGTATTTCAGTGTTACACTAAGGTTTTCAAGATTTTGTTGTGTCCCCTGTTTAGAGTAGTTATTTCTCTTTGCAATTAATGGTGTATGCATCTTTATGTGTTAGTTTTCCTGGTTGGTTGCGTGTTTCTCTAAAACTAATATGTATTTACCTTACCAATATGTGAATGTGTCTATATCTACGTGTATGTACTCTTTCGAGCGCCGTAAAGCAGTTTATATTGTAGTCACAAACAAGTGTGTAAGTCTGATTTATGACTACCCTCCCGGTTTATGATGCTCAAAATATGTTTCCTATTTCTATCATTAAAGTATGGCAACTACACACGGATAAAAATAGAACAACACATCGTCTTAACACGTTGACACAGACGAATTACAACAACTCGCATTGTGCGGAGAAAAAAATTCCGCACCATGTCTCACTCCTCTGTATTTGGTTCATTCTCTCCTCTCATTCATACATCTTTCATTCTTCTTTCATTCCACACCGGTTTTAAAATACATGTTCTGTCATTAAAATATGGTTGTAGAAAAAGGAATGGATGAACAATATCTATGTACAATAAATAATTGGCTGAATTTAAACAAGTTTTCAAGCCAAATGACTGTGTTCTAGTTTTACACTCGTCATTTCTATACAAAAATGTACATGTTTAAGAAGATTGTTCGCTACCAATCCTGTGGGTACTATTTAATCTAGCTAAACTATTCTAAGTTGGTATGCTGAGCTAAGCTAACCTAAGGGAACTAATCTAACTAAATGATGAAAATGGGGAAAAGTGTGTTAGTTACCTTATTGTGTGATAATACATAGAATGGTATAATTTTCTAAATGATGGGATTAATTTCTAACTAATGTTCTAATTAAATAACTGTCTAAGAAAAATGTGTTTACATGATGATAAATCTAAAGTAATGTTTCCTAAGTTGAAAAGTATTATATAAAGGTTACACTAAATGAGTTTCTAACTAACTGTAAATTACTTTTAGTAATCGGATCCTACCGATTTTGCCATTTGTGTAGGTGGCAATCTAACTACATGTAAATGACACTTAACTATTAAATTATATAAATAAGGTTATAAGGGTGGTTCTATACTCTATTCTAACTACAAAAATATGATGTTACATGCAACTGTTATAAAAACAAAATATTATACATATCACATACAATTCATTTATATCTAAATTACCTAATTACATCCAGGTGTGTTGTCGGATTAGCGTCCTCTGTTGAATCTCGATGAAAAAATAGAGTTCATTTAAACAAATTCCGAAACATACGCTCTCATCCTGGGTAATGTTGAACTATCGTTCTACTCATGGGCTGCATATATGGTGGTGGCATAGACATCTCATAATGTGTCTGTTCACTTTCACTTATACTGACACAGTTCATAGCAAGCAAGTTCAGGCGATTCACGATAGTAAGCGCACTACAGTGTCTGTATTCACCACATAAGGCACTAGTTAATTACAGTGTCACTGATTTTGGTGATGTCGGATCGCTCTCTTCTCGTACCTCTGGTATATCGATCGGAGAAGGTCGGCTAAGTGTGTCTGCCAGAAAGTTCATGCTCCCCTTGATGTGTTTTATGGTGAACGCATAATTCTGCAGGATCAAAGACCATCTGTAGATCCTGTTGTTACGGTGGACTCCCGACTGCATCACTGTCAGCGGTGAATTGTCAGTTTCAATGACAAACTCGGTACCCGCTAAGAATCTATGAAGCTTCTGGACGCAATAGATGACGCTTAAAGCCTCCAACTCAGAGACTGAGTATCTCGATTCAGCAGGGGTAATCTTACGGCTTACATATACGATGGGGTGAAAGATTCCCTCATAGAACTGTCCTAAAACTCCCGCGATGGAAATCGCACTTGCGTCTGTACGGAGAAAATACGTAAGATTGGAGTTAGGCAAGCGCAAGATAGGTACAACGCTGAACAAATGTTTTAATTTTGATAATGCAGCAATTAACTTCGCATCTTGTACATTTAATTTCACAGATGCTTTCAAAACATTAGAAAAAACGCTGGTGATTTCAGCTAAATTGGGTATGAACTTATTGTAGTAATTCACTAGACCAAGCAAGCTTCTGACCTGCTTCTTGGTCGTTGGCATGGTTAAGTTCAAAATTTTGGTGACAATTTTCTCGTCTGTCTTAAGTTGGCCTCTGGTGATTGTATGGCCTAGGAAATCAATTTCTTCCATTCCCAACTCAACTTTGGTTGGCTTTACAGTAAGGCCGAATAACCTCAATCTATCGAAGACATGTCGCAGTTTCTGTAAGTGTGATGTCCAGTCTGCAGTATGGACACAAATGTCATCAATGTACGTCGCTGTATTTGTAACTCCATGGAGAAGGTCCCTGGTGAGTCGGACAAAAGTGGCTGGAGCATTACGAAGGCCGAAAGGAAGGAATCGCCACTCATACAGACCTAGAGGTGTTGAGAATGCTGTAAGATGGATAGAAAGTGGCTCCATCGGGACTTGCCAATATCCCTTAGTTAGGTCAAGTTTAGAAAAAATTCGAGAGGTGGACATATCAAGAATCAGATCCTCACATGATGGGATTGGCTCTGCATCGACCTTGGTGACTTTATTTAACCGGCGATAATCGACACAGAGGCGGATCGTGGAGTCCTTTTTCTTCACAAGGACGATAGGAAAAGAGTATTCTGACTGCGACTTTTGGATTATTCCACTCGACTCAAGATTTAGAAGTTCCTTGTCGAGATTTTCCCTATAACTTAATGGGATGGAATAAGGTCGGCATTTGATAGGGGTGTTATCAGTCAGAATGATGGAGTGTTCTATTCTGTCAGTCCTACCTGGAATGTCGGAAAAAATGTCTCTGTATTCTGTCACTAGCTCTATTGTCTGTCGTCTTTGCTCGTCTGTGAGTCTCGGTTCTATTCGTATACTGTCAATTGTCCCAGTCCTGTCTACTGTCGGGACTGGTAATTCTATGTCATCGTCGTCTATCTGATTGAGTACTGTTGTTGTACTACCTGTGTGTTCTGTTTCCTGACTAAGTGTATGTGCGTTGTCGTCTTCTGTCGCTCTAAGTAGTGTAGTTGCGCTATGTACGTCTGTCGTCGGGTTGCTTGGTGTGGGTGCATTCTGTTCGTCTGTCGTCGGTTCTTGTCGTGAGAAGTAAGGCTTCAGCATGTTGATATGAAATATCTTTAATTTTTGGTTTATCGATATTTCATAATCGACATCTGATATCTGTCGTACCACTTTGAATGGCCCTTGCCATGAAGTTAATAATAGATTACGTTTATCTGGTAGTAAAAGTAGCACCTCTTGATTGGGTTCAAGGTGTAGGGTTTTGGTACCCTTATTGGCATAATGACGGTAGATCTAGCCTTTTCTCTCCAAAGATGATTTGGCTACTATGTACGCCTTCATGATTTTATCGCGTGTCTCTGTTACCATCTCGTATGGTGTTACTGGGGTTGGCCTATCTAATGTGCTAGTGAGTAGCTGATGGTAAATTGTTAGGGGTCCACGAGGGTTCGCCCCATACACTAACTCAAATGGCGAGAAACCCGTACTTGAGTGCGGAAATTTCTCGATAGGCAAACAGCACCGTTGGTAATAGGGTGTCCCAATCAGCTGGGTTCTCTGCTGTTACCTTTGCCAGCATGTGTTTTAGGTCCCCGTTAATCTTTTCTATGATTCCATTGCTGGCAGGGTGGTAGGGACTAGTGAAATGTTGTTTGATCCCTAGTAATTTTGTAAGGGCTTGCATGGCAGCCGATATAAACTGGGTTCCCCGATCTAATAAAATGGTCCGAGGGAAACCGAATCGAGCAAATAGATGTAAAAATGCATTAGCCACATCTTTGGAGGTAATATATTTCAGGGCCACCGCCTCGACCCACCTCGTACAGAGATCCACGAGGGTTAGTATGAACCGGTTTCCTTTGTTCGACACCTGATTCAGGGGTCCAACAATATCCACCGCTACACTTTCAAACGGTCTAGAGGCCAATGTTGAAGGTTGGACCTCAGCTGTTACATGCTTTCCCTTTCTCACTAAATGTTGGCAAATGGTACATGACCGACAAAATGATTTTATATCGTTACAAAACTTAGGCCAATAGAAATGTGCCAAAATTCTGGCTCTAGTTTTGTCATAAGCCAAATGTCCAGCAAACGGTGAATCGTGTGCAATGTTTAACACGTTTTGTCGATGTTTCACAGGTAGCACCGTCTGCTGAATCTCATGGTTATTGGTGGTATAATATCGCATGAGAATTCCATTATGGAGCTTAAAATACCAGGAGGCATTTTTGGTTAATTTTGCTTTCTCACCTAATAATCTAAAATAAGGTGCAATGGTTGGATCGGCGCGTTGTGCCTCGATAAACTCTTGTCGAGTGGTATTGTCAATAGTACCGCTAGGTGTTAATAATTGTAACATCTCATCTTGTAGGTCAGTTTGATGTGTTTGGGTCTCTGACCTAGTTACTGCATTAGCCGTGTTGGTGTGTTTCCAGGCTAATATTTCGTCATCAGTGCAGTTTCTTAACCCAGGCAGGCACCCCAAAATGAGGTCAGTACATGGGTTCTGTAAAATAGCGCACGTAAATGTGCCGGAAAGAAACGGGGTGTTTATACGGACTTTTGCCAGAGGGTATTTCTCAATATTGCCAGAAAAAGTGCGGCATTTAACAAAATCGCCCGTATAATCCTCTGGGTTAATTAGTTCTTTCCTTACCCCGATTAAAGTACTCCCGCTATCAAGTAAACATTGGCATGGATATTCATTGACCAGTGCATCGTGGAACTTTAAATTGCCTCTGGAGGCTAAAGCTGAATTTGCATCTTCATTAGAAAATGGTACAATATGACCACATTTGAGTTTACCGTCCGTATGGAACTGGTGACAAGTATCACATTTATCAAAGTCTAAAATATCAGTAACAACAGCAACACTTTCACACTCATTGAATGGTAATACATTTTCGTTCTCGCACTCAACTTCACTATCACTATCAGAAGATGTATCAATCAGCACAGCGTTGCTGGCCTTCATTCTTTGCCTACCCAAACATTTGGAAGAATAATGTCCATAAGACGAACAGAAGAAGCATTTAACTGCACGTTTATATGAATTCCTTTTATTCTCCTGCTTTTTGATCATCATTTCAAGATGTGCAGGATATGAGGGATTCTTATCACACATCGAGAATTCTTGGTGGTATAAATTGCAGTATCCACACTTAGGTGGCTTTTGGTATGGTTTATCTTTCTTCTGATATGATTTCTGGTTGAAAGATCTGTTTGGTTGGTGTTTTACAAACGCTGTAATTTCAGAATCATGTATAGATGACTTAAATACATCTCGGTTGGAAGAGAAATATGCCGAACCACGTTTCTCCAACTGTTCTAGAGATTCAATGTCTGCTTGTTGAAGGAACTTAGCAAAAGGAGTTGGCACTGTGGATATCACTTTATCCATAACCATTAAGTCTTGTAACTTGTCAAAATTCTTTCCTACTTTCGCCGCCTTAAGCCATTTACTGAATATACTCTGAACGTTAGATACATAATCTAGGAACGTTTCGTTCGGTTTAGGTCTAATTTGTGAGTACTGGATCTGATATCCAGGAGCATCGAGTAGAAAATGCTGCATGATTCTGTCATGAATATATTGGTAGTTGTTTCTTAATTCTGTTGGTATAGACTCAATAACTTTTAAGGGCTCCCCAGAGAGATTTCTCATATAAATCATGGCCCAATCTTCTAACGGTATTTTCTGAACTCTGAGCTGAAACTCTATATTCTCGGTCCAAGCTGAGATTGAATCTCCTTGACTATAGGGCTTGATAATCCCCTTATATTTGGAAAATTTGTTTTGTTCTTCCTGACTCTTCTGTTTAGTAGGTAGCTATTTGAATGTTTGAGTCAATTTCCATTTCCTTCATCTTTAACTTTGTTTGTGCGTCTACCTCTATTTGCTTTTGTTTGGTGGCTTGATCTGATTCTATCTGCTTTTGCTTAGTGGCGTCATCTAATTCTATTTGCTTTTGTCTTATCTCTAATTCTTTCTGTTTAGTTGCTTCCTGTAATTCTATTTGTCTTTGCTTTATTTCTAATTCTTTTTGTTTCGTTGATTCCTCTTTCTCTTTCATCTCTTTCTGATGCTGTCTTTCGAGGGCTCGTACATCTCTCTCTTTATCTGTTTCCTCTTTGTATTTCTGTTCTGCCCATTTTTCTAATTTCTCTCGGCTATAGCCTAGCTCTTTGCCATCTTGGATGCATTTACCTAATGTTGCCATTGTATGGCTTTATGTTCTTACACAAATGGTATATAAGTAATTTCAATTAATAAATTTCAAACGTTCACAATCAATCACTGAAAAGTAAGATGCATTGTTAATACTGCTTATCAAAATAGTGAAAAAATACTCATCTAATCAGATGAAAAATACGGCCCCTCGGGATGTTACACCGTTGTCTTGCACACACCGAATTGATAGGCTTGCACACACAGAATTGATAGGCTTGTTCGTACGCGTGATGTCTCTGTTTTATAGAGCATCATCAATTAGGACATAATATATGTTGCAAAATACATGGTGGTGAACAATTTGAATGTTACAGTTTTTACGATCGGTAAATTACAAATGTGATGTGAATAATATGGATGATATAATGATATGAATGGTATGATTGTATTAATGAATCGTCAAATGAATTGTGAGATGAATCGTTGAATGAACAGTCGATTGTCGTCTTGTCTTCACTATCTACTTGTCTCTGACTGAGCTGTGCTGTATGACCTTAGCTTGACTTCTAATTTACTAATGTACAAAATAAATTTGACTTTGCACAAGTTCGTGGGTAACTTCAATGAATGTTGACATAATGAAAGTAATACCACAAATATTCAAAAATAAACGTTAAACTTGTGATTTAAATACATATTTACCGTTTACAGAAATCACAATTTAAATTTCCAAATTTTCATCGATGGAATGACACATCGTATTTTAGTACAAATTTTTACACTTTATGTGGGAAAATGGTCTTGAAAAGTGCTTGAAGGTGGTTCAAGCCCCACCTTCTGACACCAAATCGGATCCTGCCTGTCAACAACTTAACTTTGACAGGCATACAAGGATTCCGCTTTTGTACCACTCGAAATGAGAACGTACAAAAGAATACAAGTATAATACAAGTTTATTAGCTCGTTGTACAGTAGCTCTGCGAGCGGATAATCACATAGGTAATACACATCATGGTATATCGTAATGATGTTGTATGAAAGATGAGATCGATGGTAATGTCTATCGAAGCTAAGGCTAAGTCACAACTATTGCTATTGTCCTTTATAAGCAACAAAGTATTCAGAGCGAATACTGTCGTCTGTCCTCTACGCTGTCGAGTCGCGGTCTGACGATATTCGTGGCGTGTTCAGCCACGATCAGTTGACTCTACGTGCAGCAGCTAGTTTGCGTGCTTGGAGTTCCAGCACTCAGTTAGTAACTGGTCAACTGTTTAACGTTACAGGTGTTTCCTGGACACTTCTCGTGATGCGGGTTTCCCCACTCTATTGTGGGCAACTCCAGCTCACGTCTTACAGTGTCCCCTTTTTGGACACGAGTGTGTCCGTCGGAGAACTATTTATAGTTCTCACTCGTGCTTCTGTCCATTCTGTCCCTATTGCCTAGATAGCTATGTTCTCCTACTCCTATTTAGGTCTCTTTCCATAGTTCTACCTCTATCTTCTCTATTAGGTTCCTTGCCGCTCTTTGACAATCACTATTTCTTCTCTGAGTTCCCACACTTGCCTCAACACCTTGCCGAGACTCAGCCATCGATCACTAACCACACCAGTGACTCGGAATGTTCAGTTTCCAAATCAAGTAATGACTTGAACTGTCTGTGATTAAGTCCTCTTGATCTGATGAGGTTGATGACACTGACAACTGGGTCAATAACATGCTTGATATTCAAAACAGTTTTACACAGACTTTCTTGGTGAATCACACAGTGAAGTGGTAATAATGTGTGGTCTGGATATTCTGCTTTAATCTTATCACTTATCATACTTTACCAGACCTACATTGTTTTCCAGTCAAAGCATGAGCTCCGTCAGTTGTAACACTTGCCATCTTGTTCCAAACCAACCCAGTTCTTTCAATACAGTTAGTAACAGCATTGAATATATCATGGCCTGTGGTTGTATCCTTGAGTGACTCAACACTCAGTAACTCTTCAGTGAGTTTGAAAGAAGTGTTTATTCCACATATAAATATCAATAATTGGGCAGTTTCATGTACATCGGTACTCTCATCCAATGCAAGAGAGTACCACAAAAATTGTTTACTTGCATCTTGAAGTTTATGCATCAAATTGTCACTGATCTTGTCAACACGTCTGACCACAGTTCTCCTTGATAAAGTAATGTTGTCTAATCTGTGTTTTTTTTCTGGACACATAATGTTTGCTGCATCTAGCAAACATTCCTTGATGAACTCGCCATCAGAAAATGGCTTGTTCTGTTTTACAATTCTGTGTGACAGCACAAGACTAGCTTCAGTTGCAGCATATTGAATTGAAGACTGTTTAGTGAAAACAGTTTGCTGTTTCTCCAAATTTTTCACCAACTCAAGGTATTTCCTTTCCTTCTCTTCGATCGTTAAATTGTATCTGAAATCAGAATGTTTTGTTTGATAATGTCTTTTTAAATTGTACTCCTTGAAGACAGCCACTGACTCACGACACAACAAGCAAACTGATTTGCTACCAACTTTTATAAAACAGTACTTAGTTGTCTATTCATCATGTAAAACACGGCATTCATCTTTAATCTTACGTTTGTTATTGACACTCATCATAACGGTATATGAAATTCTGTAAAATTCAACAAAATAACTTAAAAACAAATTTAAAATTTGTATTTCTAAATGCCCTCGCGGGCCACATAAAATCACTTGGCGGGCGGGCCGTAGTTTGCTCACCCCTTTCTTAGATCATATGTCAGCCTAGATAATAAATCAACTTATATCATACATCAGTTTTTATCATCATGAACTTAGATCATACATCAGCTTGGATGATGCATCAGCTTTTATCTTGAACTTAGATCATAACATCAGCTTATATCATCATGAACTTAGATCATAACATCAGCTTATATCATCATGAACTTAGATCATACATCAGCTTATATCATCATGAACTTAGATCATACATCAGTGTAGATCATGCATGAGCACATTAATCATTTGTCTGCTCCCCATCTTTTGATCACTTAAAATTGATTGTCTATAGCTGCTAAGTGTGCCTGTTTGATTACATGTCTGTTCATAATCAATACTTGGTATATTCATGAGGATATTAATTATTTACTTTTATGTGTTTCAGAAATACACTCTTGGTCTCCAAAGAGTCCTTACCACTCAATACAAGAGCATCCACAAAAGTGGACATATGACAGCATAGACATGAAGATTGTGAAAGAAGAGCTATCAGATGTTCTGTGTGAGGACAGAAGTTACAGCTTCAGTAAAATGGTAGACATAGCTGGGGGTAGCAGTATTCAAGAAATGACAGAACACAGCAACTCAGAATCAAGAATGGTTGAGAACAGTTCTAAGGCATCAGTAAAACATGAAAATTGTTGTCAAATGTCATATAGTGTGTCTTCTGTGATTGATACAAATAATAAACTATCTCTGGCTATTGAGAATTGTCAGCAGCAAAATAAGGAAACACAAGAAAAACATACACAGAGCTTTGCAAAGTCTCTTGATGGAATTTTTGATTATGTCAGTTATAGCTCTCAAAGAACTCACACAGGAGACTTATCTGATGTTTCTTGTCCAAATGTTTGTGTAAACAAATATAAGACAACACCTACTGAAGGTATGCCAAACAAATGTAATGAATTGGATGATGGTCTTTTGAATCAAGATGATCATCTAAAGTGCCAAAAGAACATGAATCACAAGAGAATACATACAGGAGAGAAACCTTACAAGTGTGATGATTGTAGTGCTTCTTTTTCTGAAGCTGGCAGTCTGAGGAAACATAAGAAAACACATACAGGAGAGAAACCTTACAAGTGTGATGATTGTAGTACTTCTTTTTCTGAAGCTGGCAGTCTGAGGAAACATAAGAAAACACATACAGGAGAGAAAACTTACAAGTGTGATGATTGTGGTGCTTCTTTTACTGTAGCTTGCAATCTGAAGACCCACAAGAGAATACATACAGGAGAGAAACCTTACACATGTGATGTTTGTGGTTCTTCTTTTACTCAAGCTGTTAGTCTGAAGATTCACAAGAGAACACATACAGGAGAGAAACCTTACACATGTGATGTTTGTGGTTCTTCTTTTACTCAAGCTGGTAGTCTGAAGACTCACAAGAGAATACATACAGGAGAAAAACCTTACAAGTGTGATGATTGTAGTGCTTCTTTTTCTGAAGCTGGCAGTATGAGGAAACATAAGAGAACACATACAGGAGAGAAAACTTACAAGTGTGATGATTGTGGTGCTTCTTTTACTGGAGCTTGCAATCTGAAGACTCACAAGAGAGCACACACAGGAGAGAAACCTTACACATGTGATGTTTGTGGTTCTTCTTTTACTCAAGCTGTTAGTCTGAAGACTCACAAGATAACACATACAGGAGATAAAGCTTACAAGTGTGATGATTGTGATGCTTTTTTTACTCGTGCTTGCATTCTGAAGATTCACAGAAGAACACATACAGGAGAGAAACCTTACAAGTGTTATTATTGTGGTGCTTCATTTACTCAAGCTGGCACTCTGAGGAAACATAAGAGAACACATACAGGAGAGAAACCGTACACATGTGATGTTTGTGGTTCTTCTTTTACTCAAGCTGTTAGTCTGAAGACTCACAAGATAACACATACAGGAGATAAACCTTTCAAGTGTGATGATTGTGGTGCTTCATTTATTCAAGCTGGCAATCTGAAGGCTCACATGAGAACTCATACAGGAGAGAAACCTTACAAGTGTGAAGATTGTGGTGCTTCTTTTACTGAAGCTGGCAATATGAAGTCTCACAATGAGAAGACATACAGGAGAAAACCTTACAAGTGTGATGATTGTGATGCTTTTTTTACTCATGCTGGCAGTCTGAAGACTCATAAGAGAACACATACAGGAGAGAAACCTTACAAGTGTGATTATTGTGGTGCTTCTTTTACTGGAAGCTGGCAGTCTGAAGACCCACAAGAGAACACATACAGGAGAGAAACCTTACAAGTGTTATTATTGTGGTGCTTCGTTTACTCAGAGCTGGCAATCTGAAGGAAACATCAGAGAACACATACAGGAGAGAAACCTTACACAGTGTGATATTTGTGGTTCTTCTTTTACTCAAGCTGATAGTCTGAAGACTCACAAGATAACACATACAGGAGATAAACCTTTCAAGTGTGATGATTGTGGTGCTTCAGTTATTCAAGCTGGCAATCTGAAGGCTCACATGAGAACTCATACAGTTGAGAAACCTTACAAGTGTGAAGATTGTGGTGCTTTTACTGAAGCTGGCAATCTGAATGCTCACATGAGAACACATACAGGAGAAAAACCTTACAAATGTGATGAATGTGACGGTTTTTTTACTCATGCTTGCAGTCTGAAGACTCACAAGAGAACACATACAGGAGAGAAACCTTACAAGTGTGATGATTGTGGTGCTTCTTTTACTCAGTCTGGCAATCTGAAAAAACCACAAAATAACACTACAGGAGTAAACCCATTAAGTGTGATGATTCCTAGATGCTTCCCCTTCAGATCAGCTCTCTGAAAAATTCTCAATGAACCATACAGTTCCAGATATCCTTCAAATCTGAAGATGTGCCCTTTTACTGAAGCTGGCAATCTTTTCCATGCTTTACATTTATCACATACAGGAGAAATTGTCCTTACAAGTTGTATATAATGTGATTTTTTTACTTTTTTGCAATCTTTTTAAGACTCACAAGGAACACCCAACCCTTTACAAAACCATTCAAGTTGAAAAAAATTGGAAGCTCTTTTATCAATCCAACTAAAAAAGACCAAAGCTTAGCACCCTAAGAATTGATGTATTTAGATTCAGTTTACCCATTAGGAAAAACATCAGTGAGCAATAATTTCTCAATGGCACCATACAGTCCACCCGCATTTTTCCCCCCTCAATTGCACCCAAATCCCGTGTCCCCCTGAAACTTTCCAGTCGTAAAACTTTCCATGTTCAATTTCAACAAGACTAAGTGAACGCCCCATAAAAGGGCCCTTTTAAGAAAATTGGGGAAAAAATGCCTTTTTCCAGCTTCCAAAAGGCCCCCAAACATTGCCGAAAGAAGGCTTTAAGAACCCAAAAGGCCATTTATGACAACCCGCTTGCAAAAAATTGGAAGACTTTTCCCAAATCCAACCCGAATTAAAGACCCATAGTCGAAAAAAGAATGCGAGACAAAATGGGGAAAACAATCCAAACACTTTTTAGATGAAATAACAGGGAAACAACTACACGGAGTCCCCCACTCGTGCTCATAAAGTTGACAACTTTGGTCTGTGCCAAATTGCAAAAAAGATGTGGTGACCAGGAAGAAAATGGCAAAAGTTCCAAACAAAACAGCTGAATGTTCCAAATTCAAAAGTCGGTGAGAGGGCCGTCACCGAACCCCCAAAATTGGAAGAAAGAACCTGCCTACCCGCTTCAAAGACCACCATTTAACCGAAGCTCTGGAAACCCAAAAACCCCAACTTGAAGGCCATGGAAATGAAATGCAACCCGCTGGGAAAAATAACAAGACTACCCAAGCCCGACAGAAAAAACACCAAGGAAAAAAGACATAAAACCTTCCAACCCCCAAAAAAACAACCAACCCAAAAAAATTCAAGGAAGCATGGGGGAGGCAAGAGACACCCACAGGCATTTCACAAGATGGCAAAAACCAGCTTCATGGTCATATAGCTGATCTGAAGAAACAAATCAACAAACTCCTGACACAGAAGCCAATCAATGAAACTAAATCCACACCATCAGCCATGACAATTATAACCAAAGCTGTTGATCTACCAACATCCAAATTCAGAAAATTACTAATACTGACAGTCATCTGGATCACATTTTAGCTGTCGTCTTTATGGTGCACTCAGAAAAGCAAAGAGCCTCAAATATTAATTAAATTTTTTGCTAAGACAGAATTCATTCAGGGTCTGAGTGATCTCAAGGTATGGTGTCCACCTCGAGTGCTGGAGGTCCCAAGTTCAAGCCTCGGTGAGGGTCAGGATGTTTTCATGTGGACTTCTAGTAACAAACCTTCCCCTGGTCTCTGGGTAGTGAGAATGGATGCCCATGTGTATTGTAGCGCAAGTAAAAAATCCATTGCCAGTTGGAAATAACAAAAAGAGTTAAAAAAAATAAAAAGAGATGCCTGGGCAAAATTTCGAGTTAAAAATCTACCCAAAGTATGCAGGATCCTCGTCACTGCCACAGAGTTCTTGCACTGAGCTGAGATTCTCTGGACTCAGGCTTGAGTTAGGAGTAGAACGGAACACTTATGGATTACACCAGTGTTTCCCAACCTTTTTTGTGCTATGCCCCACATAAGCTTTTCTAAAATTCTTATTCCCTAATATATGCATCATTATTAATATTCAAAAATTGATATGTTCACTAAAGAAACTTAAATGATAGGTTTTAGGAAGAAATCATGAGTAAATTATTGAGCAAACACGGTAAGTAAATTTTCAAAACATATAATGGAGAACTGAAATTCAAGTACAAAATTATTTTACTGAAAGATTTTTCTATATTAATTTAATTATTAGTAATTTTTTATTATTTAAATTTTGTGAGATCCTTGCGCTTGACATCAAGCTGCAAAGAGATATTGTTTCAGGTTCCAGTTTAGTTAACTTCAGTCTCAAGCCTCCCCATTTTGTTATATCCAGCCGATTTTTTTTGTTTTTGTTAGCAGCAAACCACTTATGGCACTAAATCCGCATTCAACTAAATATGAAGATGGAAACGGTAACAATAGTTCTCTTGCACATTTGGTTGCATTTTGATATTTGATTTCGGTTTCCTCACAAAGCCATGCCATCGCTCCTTTTATATTAAATGAAGTTTTAATTGACTCATCATTTTGCATTTCTGTGAGTTCTTCTTGATACTGCATATTTTAAATATCAGACAAATCCATTAACATTGGCTGCATCATCCAAGTTGGGAAATCAATTTATTTCAAATCAGAAAAATCTTTCTTTTAAATCAGCCTATAAAATTTTCAGATGATCGATAATAACGGTATCAGTCACTTCACATTTTTGGAGCCAATGAAACTTTTCAAAATTTTTGTTGTAAATACATCTCTGACATAATTCAATAAAGGTAATAAAACTAAATATCTTCACTTTTGCATTGACAAGAGATTTATTTGTTCTTTGAAGTTTATTTAATATATTTAGTTTTTCAAAGATATCAACTAAATAACTCACAAATGCCTTACCATCGACCATTAACAGTTTTTTCATTTCAGGTTCGTTGCTTAAAAAATCACTAAGAGTATTAGATAGTACCATAAATCTTTTCAAGCAGTTCCCTTTCGAGAGCCATCTTACTTCATCATAAGTATGTCTCACATGATCTTCATTTTGCTCTTCACAAAATAACTTGAAGAGACGTTCATATTTGGCACTAGCTTTAATAGCACTGATAGTCTTCATAACTAAATTTAGTACTTCATTTAGAACAGGCGAAATGTATTTAGCTGCCAGGTTTTCCCTGTGAATAACCCAAGGTACAAGAAGCATTTCTGGATTCTCATCTTTCATCAATGTTAAGCAACCATTTTCTTCCCCATCATATTAAGAGCACCATCTGCAGCACAAGATGTTATATTTTTCATTGGTATATTGACATCTAAGTAATTTTTTTTTTAGCTTACTATGTATATCTTTGGATGTAGTGGTGCTTTCTAATGATTTACAGAACAACATTTCTTCAGCAAAATCACCTTTATCAATATATCTTACGTGAGTTATAAGTACAGGCCTTACTGTCTCTCAAAGTTGATTCATCCATTTGCACCGAGAATTTTCTTGTTTTTAGCTTTTCAACAAGTTGTATTTCAATATCCTCACTCATTTTGTCTATTCTTCTGATAGCAATATTGTTAACTAGTGTCATAGCTTTAACGTTTTTGTCATCTTTTTCCAGGACCGTTTTAAGAAATGCTCATATTGATGGTTTGATTAAATTCTCCCCTTTGCCCTTTAGTATGACTTTTCCCAGATATAACAATGAGTAATGAAACTTGATAACTAGCCTCAAGAGTATGATTGATAGTTGCATTATGAGCAGTAAATAGAGACTTTAATGTTACCCTTTTTTTCAAATTTGTTCTTTAAAGTTTGAAAGTAATTCAATTCTGAATTAATATGAGCATTATGTTTCGCCTTCAAATGTGCCTCAAGACGACCCCGTTTCATTGATTCGTTGATCAAGCATTGTTGGCATAAAAGACAAAAAGGTGACCGTTCATCGTGGACAGCAGGTATGAAACAATTTTAAATATTCCTCCAAATACTGACGATTTTTTTTTCTTGCTTGCGCCACTCATTTTACTATGGGCTGAAATAAATAAATATAAGATCAATTAAAAACTAAAAAAAAACAAATAATATGAACTGGAGTAAACGTTGACTAAACATGCATATGTAAATATGTACGGCACATTTACCCCACTGCCCCCCCCCCCCCCCCAAAAAAAAAAACAAACAAACACAACAACAACAATAAAATACATACTTTTTCATTTGACAAGTTTTTCTGGAATATGATGCTTCTAAAACTGAAATTAATAAAAATTACCAATTGAATTTACATACCGTTTATATATCACTTATATTTATACAATGAATATATTTTTTTAAACAACAACTTGACTTTTACAACAATTTAACGATGCTTATTTCAAATTAACACCAACGGTGAATGCTGAGCGTTACTGCGAAACACTGCAGAAACTCAGATCCCGGCACTAAGCATTTCGCGTCATTCAGAACAAATAGCGCGAAATGCTTAGTGCTCGCCCAATATAACGAGTAGTTCAACTCTAATGTCTAACAATGAAATCACGGCTACTAACATGGCGGACAGAAGTTACTTATACTGGACGTTTACCCAGCTGGAGCAGCGACTGAGAGTCGCCATACGGTTAACTTAAACTCTGGACGAGTCCATTTTCGAATTGCCCCCTTAACAATCGAATTGCCTCCCTGTGGGGAGCGGGCCCCACGTTGGGAAACACTGGATTAATACGTTGACTGACCACCTATCCCTCTGTTTTATCCAGCCACCTATCCCTCTGTACACTAAGGCCTGAATAATATAATGGTCCTAAAACGTCTTACACCAACTGTAGGTTCCGACGAGGATTCTTGTGGAATTAAATCAAGGCAAAGAATGGTAATTATTATAATTGTTTTTTTTTTACATGCTACTACATCACAGAAAGCAGACAGGACAGTTCACAAGAAGCTATTGGACATTGGAAAGGCGTGGCCATTGTCACAGTCCTGCGTTACTCGCATTCAGGCAACGTCATCCGTACCTCAAATATAACTTCAGCTCGTGCAGATGTTTTACACAGATTTTATTTCAGGCAAGCCTGACACTCGTACATTCGCGACAAGGCGTTATCTGCCTGTCAAATCAATACACTGATCGTCACTCGTCACATAATATATATATACATATCAAATATGATCACTCTCTCTTTAAGATCGCATGCGTTCACAACAATAGATAATGGCTTCAGAAAAACACTACGTCCAGTCGGAACGCCGTCTCGTCGCTGTCTGAAGCAGCTCAGTCTGTCGCTTGCCTACGTGGTCAAAATCCCTCATGCGGTCAGCAACTCTGCGTGCTGTTCTCTTTGCACGCAGTACTGTCGTCTTAGTACTGGTTACCCCCTAAAGTCTTATTTATAGTTTACGTCGCTACGGTATTCCCCGTGACCTAATGTACCCATCCCCTGTTCCCGGGGTTGGTCCCTCTGTTGTCCTAAATATGACACGTTAGTGTCCCCACCCGAGTCTGGTCTTATAACTGTCCTTAAGCCCTAGCTTGGGTGCTGTCTCTATTCTGTCTATACCTTTATAGAGGTCCTGTCTCTCTGTCCTCTCAGTCCTTGCCCCTCTTCTGTCACTAGTCTGTCCTACTAGAATCTAACACCTTGACATGCTCTCGTTGCCACATAACAGTCACGCACACCGCCAAACATAAGTTTGGATATTCCCAGACTCGGAATATAATGAATTGACCATGGGTAACCAAGACCGACGTGGACATCGTGAGATATAGCAACAAAAAAGGCTTCAAGGAAAAGGACAAGAGGTCAGCGGTTTTCTTGGCGCTCGTGTTACATGGACATGATCTGGTAGGCGCAGTCTTATTAGTGGTGCGAGGAGTTCAGCTGTTGTCTTACATTCATACCGGGACAGGAGTCTCTAGACAACAATTTACGCTAGCTTACGAAAATCCTTGGAAGATCAAGCAATCACAGGAGATAGAAACTGGGTCGTTATTAACCGGTAACTTCCCGTCCCCGTATCAGGGGCTGGTTACGTTTGATGATCATGTTTCGTATTCTTCTGTAAAGGGATAAAGCCGAATAAAGATTCAAATCTCTGAATTGCACCCGTTTTTCTCAAGGTGAGCTTGGTTTAATTCGTTTGTACTTTGAATACGAGCTGTTGACATTGAAATACCATAGAATGTGTCAAGACAGATGTGGGGTCTGCGTTCCGTAGAACATTGATTGTATGTAAACAGCAACGATTGATTCCCGCCATATCACTAAGACAAACTGAAAAGATTGCACTCCACGATAAATTCCTAAACACGATGCTGCACCAGGATTACTTTTTGTGCGCAAAGATGGCGGTTGATTGAAATTAAGTGACATCAGGAAGAACTGAACATACTGCAAGGTGTCAATTTTAAACATAGATTTTTCACTAACAAGGTAAAGTTTGAGTACAATATTATTCCAAGAATGTTAGTTCGAGAATGCAAATATATCAATAACCCAAATAAGAAAAATACGATAATTGTGTGCGCACGATCCTAAACAAATAGTGAACTCAAGGATGCGTGATTCAAATAACAAGAAATAAGATATTTTGGGACATTACTTAAATATGAAATAAGAAGACAGAAATGTTGCCCGATTGTAAGAATCATAGGCACAGCAAGCTATCGTAATATTGTGGAGAAGTGATAGATATTATAGACCTGACAGTGGAGTCTATTGAAGACGTATATCGTATCGCTATTATAGAACGAGGAGTCCTTTGCGTCCAACACGACTTTTCCGCTCCAGCAGTGATTAACTCCTGCAGTTACCCGAAGAACAGTTTATAGAACTTAAACTTGTCTGCATGAATAACTATAACAGATTATGGAGAAGTGAATAATATATATGAACACGGAACATTCACCTACAAGCATTTTGAAGATAGAAAGACACCATGGCTTTTATAGGCGAACATTGAAATAACACTTCACACGTTACATATTATAACATTGAACGTTACAAACGTTACACTATACCACTTTATTACTTTGAACTTTACTTTTCACGGGAAACTTCTATATATTTACGAATTACTAACAGTACAACACCATGATAAACAAAGTGGACAACAACGCTCACGTCAAAACACATAACTACACTGGAACATAATAATTTCTGAAATCGCTGAGTACATTATTACATTGGATAAGCTCAACTCGGTCAATCAGGACCGAACACTTGCTACATACGTCGACATTTATGAGAACGTTTGGACATAACGTCAACCTTCTTTCCACACATCATATTATACCGAATGAGTCAACACAGGTATTGATCAAGACACTACACTGCACCTGAAACACGTAGAAACGGTACATGTTCTTCAAGACTCTGACGCCAGGACATACGTACACTATAACACGGATTGACAATTACTATTTTTTTTTCATCGTAATACCAGACACAGTCGAATCGTTCACACATTGGACTTTAGGTACCAGAACCGGATGCAAGCAGATCTACTGATTTCACTGTGGGCATCATTCATTCGGATACCTACAGCAGCCTAAACTTATCACAATAAGGCTGCAGTAAAACTCAAACGTCATCGTTACACCACAGCCAACTACGTGTTATGGGTTGGTTACGGACTTCCTTAGTCCAGGGTGAAAGTACAAGTTAATTGTACTATCGTTCAAGCCAGGAGCAACAGTCTATTGTGGACACAGCTTCTCTGTTATCAATCAACAAGCATACCAATACTCGAGTGGTGACCACGGATCAATTTCTTATTGAACTGATCGACACAATTCTATGTCAAATTTTTTGAACGACAGGAACTCTACTCAGTTATCTATGTACAAGAGAGCCGGAAAAAGGCCAGTAATTTTTATTCATTGTTGATTGATGTTATGTTGACTCATAATAAGGCTATTTATTTTATTTGCGGGTGGTTAGAAGGGCCTTGATGAGCTAATTATATCTGATATCTTGATTAGTTCATGAAGTGATTTGTGTGTTGACAGGCGCCAGGTCATTACGAATTAATTTTGTTTGGTTTTGATCTTGCGGGCGTCACCACAATATTATCGTCTCGTCTTTACGTTAGTAGTATAGTAGGAACATTATCCGTCAAAAATGGGGATAAAATTTTGTTATCGTTTGTAAACAGTAATATGTATTTACGTCAGTCGTCGATCGTCTCTTATGATTATTAGTTGTCTTGCGTCACACATATTTTATATTAGACATATTTCTTCATATTTATTTTATAATTTATATCTGTTTCGTTCATTATAGATATATTTGGTTGATTCTTTTGTTGTGTTCGAATTTACACTACAGATTTGATTGAGTTCGTGTTTGCTCAACGGTGATACAACACTTACTTTACTATCTGATTGATGGTGATTTGAGATATTATCACAATTTTGTCGATTCTTTTCTTCTCTTGCCTACTTCCATATTTATTTCAGCTAGATAGTTCATTTTACAGGTAGGACAATAGGACAAGATGTCTACACTACAACATTTCATTGAATTAGGTGAAAGGACTGGGTTAACTGGTTCTGACCTTAGAGATTGGGCAAAGCATGAGCTCAATGAACAACAAAAACGTGACAAAGAAACTAGACAACTCCAGCTTACAGAAGAGAAGGAAGCTAGACAACTTGAAAAAGAGGAAAGACAACTACAAGCTACGCGTGAAAAGGAAGAAAGACAACTTCAACATACACGTGAGAAGGAGGAGAGAGAATTAAAGGAAAAAGAGATGGCTTTGGAACGCGAACGAATGGTGGCTAGGGAAAAAGAGTTAATTATGGAGATGCAAATAAAAGAAAAACAATTGGCGTTTGATAAGGAAAGACTGGCTACAGAGACACTCTGGAAGGACAAAGAACTCGAAGGTAACTTAAAGGTCAAAACTCTGGAGATGGAACGTGAAGCTGAAATCGAACGGGAGAAAATACTTGCTAAACAGAATGATCCTGTGAAAAAGTACCAAGGTTTATTCAGAAATTTCCAACAAGGGGATTCGGTTAGTTCTTGGATAACTAATTTCGAAGTACTCGTAAAGCATTACAAGGTACCAGAGAAGGACATACCAATTTTATTTCACCGTCATCTGGCATTGGAGCCGTTGAAAGTGATTGAGTTGATTCCTGAGGATTTACGTACAAATTACAAATATATGCGCGATCGTGTGCTGTCACATTTTTCATTAGGACGAATCTGGATTACGTACAAAGTTTAAAACACTTACACCGAAATCTAATCAAACATTCCTGGATTTCGCTTCGGAAATGTCTTCTAGTTTTGATAAGTGGTGTAAGGCTGCGGATATTAATGATAGTTATGAGAAAGTGAGAGACTTAATTATCAGAGATAGAATGTTATCTGCGATACCAGAACCTATGTCAGTATTTCTTATGGAAAACAAATGTAAAAGTTTAAGTGAAATGGAAACTAAGGGTGAATCTTATTTCAATGCACATAGGGATATTTTTGCTAACTGTACACAACCTGAATTAGTGATAGGAGCAAGTGCAAAATTTCAAAGAGGAAACAGTAAGTTTAGAAAGTTTGGTAATAGTAGCAATAGAAATAGTCCTTACAATAGAGAAGGTGATAGACCAAGGAAAGGCCAATTCACCAGATGCCAATATTGTAGATTATCGCATGGAAACTTAGAGATGTGTGATAAACATCCAGGTTATTCCGCATATCTAAAAGATATTACGGCGAAGAAGAGAAATAAGTATGACTCTTTTAAAAGAAGTATAAAATGTTTCTCATGTAGGGCGTACGGACACACAAGCAGGTCTTGTCCAATGAGAAATTCCTGGAAGGAAGCCAGTATCGCATATGTGTTGTCTAGTTGTAGTAGCGATTCAGATGATCTAGAGGACACACACGCAGCCATTATAGAGGCATACAATAACAAAACCAGGTAAAGAAGGTCATAATAGTGATGATGACCTTATATCAGCCAATAAGAGACATATTCACGAGGCAAATGCAGCATACACTCGTCAAGGTACTCTGACGATACACCAAGCGTTGGTGAATGGTTTACCAACAACCTGTTTTAGAGACACAGGGTCCGATATTACAGGTGTTAATCACAAACTCATAAGAGAAAGTGATTATACAGGTAAAAGTATTGAGCGCAGGACATTTGAGGGTACAATAGAAATGTACAAAGATCGTAAACTGATTGAGTCATTAGTCATTAGACGTAGACAGTCAAACTTTTTGGGCATGTTATGAGAAGAAATGACTTGGAGAACTTGGTGACGACTGGCAAGATCGAAGGGAAGAGACCAAGGGGAAGACCGAGAAGTAAATACCACGTGGCATGGTCGAGACAGAAACACGGAGCTGATCCACGACTCTGTGATCGAGTGAGTTTGCAGAACATGACCGCCCACGCTTATCGGCATGGCACATGATGGATGGATGGAAACCAATTCTAACCGTAACACAAATTGCATATATTAATGAGGTACTATAGAAGCAGAGGATTGTCATAAAATTTTTGATCACATAGAAGAAAAAAATGTTAACACTCACAAACGTTTGTGTGCTGTTTATGGCACTTTTGCAGTCGATAGAAGCAGTTAGTCCGCTGGGCGCAGAGTGATTTGGTTTCTGCCAGTGCCGATGTAGTGCTGGCTGATAAGCCGCGCTCTGGACGTTCTGCCACAACCACTTGCCGGATCATGTTGGAACGTGCAGACATTCATGATTCGCAGAGATAGGCGAATCACAAGTCAGCAATTGTCCACGCAGCTTTCAATATGCAAAAGTAGTGCGATTAACATTTTTAAAACCTGGGATATTCAAAGGTTTGTGCAGGATGGGTTCCACGAGCTCTCACATAGGACCAAAAGGCCCAGCGGAAAACAATGCGTTCGGAGTTGTTGCGGCAGTTCGTGACACATGGGGATGTTATTATTTTGTCAATCATTGTGACAGGGGACGAGACTTGAGTTCATCAGTTTGAGTTGGAGACAAACCGACAGTCAATGGTGTGGCATTATCCTCAGTCACCTGCGAGGAAAATTATCAAAACAGCTCCAACAGCAGGTAAAGTCATGCTCACTGTTGTTTGGGACATTGATGGGGTTATTCTCGTGGATGTGCTGCTAAAAGGTGGAATCATCAATTCGGAAGTATACATTAAAACACTCACAAAATTCAATCGTCGTTACTGCAGGTTTGACCGTTAGGCCTCATACGAATCGAGAGCAGCTGCTTCTACTTCACGACAGACAACGCGCAGTCCTCACACAAGTTTGGAAAACAACGGAGGAGGGAGGGGGCAATAGACAACATGTGGCTGACATGTACTGCTCCATCCACCTTACTGTACAGACCTGGCACCATCTGATTTCTATATTTTCGGTTACATTAAGAAATAAGAATGCTATCCGTGGGACAAAGTTTGAAGACAACGATTGAGTGATAAATACTGTGAAAAAATGGCTACGAGAACAGAAAAAAAATGTGGTACAGATCTGGGATACATGATCTTGTTTCGAGATTGTGTCAAACTGTTAAAGTTGATGGGGATTATGTTGAGAAGTAGAAATTTTGCTGCACAAGTGCATGAACATTGTGACCAAATTTGATTTGTATGTTATTAACAGTTAAATAGATACAAATTGTGTTGCATAATTTTCTGACCTACCCTCGTAGGTGGAAATGAATAGGCTTACAAGTGGTAAAGGAATGTGGAAAACTGCCTCAACCTGATATAGACATAATCTATGCTGAGGCCATGAGGTTTGTAAACAGAAAGAGCCTGTTACACACTGACTTTTGCAATGCACAACTAATAACTATGTGTGTGATGCAATTTCTTCGAAATAGGAACACAGAAGATGTTTAGCTGAATTGAGTCAAGAACCAACTTAACACCACTTTGGGATTTTTCCTATACACGCTCCGTCCTCATCTTCAACAACCAGTGAAGAATCCCTATATTAATGGTACAATTTGCAATCTAAGTATGTGTCCGTCAGGTCTTTCCTCGGAGAAATGAATATAAGCCATATCCTCTTATCACTTCCTGCCGCACCATTCTCTTCAGACAATGGTGATGTATCTGTTCTTTCACATTATATAAACGATCCCATAGGGCCCTGACCACAGCGTGCGTCGGGGTCACTGCGAGCGCTAACAAGTAAAGTCGCCTTATTCTGCCAAGAAGCCTGATTCGCGGGAAAATGTCACGTTCAAAGTCCAACAACAAGAAACACGCTGTAGCCAAGATGTGCAGCGTGGGAGCCGACAACAAGAAGAACAACGTGGAGAGCCCACCTGCTAGCCGCATCAAAGAGCCTGATACTACAGCTATTACTGAAGCTACCACGAGGGAGAAGATCGACAGCCCAACTCAGACAAGAATTAAGACAACAGAGAAGAAGGAGGAGAAAGACACCAGAGCCGGGAACACCGACTCAAAAACAGTCCGATGGGTTGTCAAGCGGATCCAAGTGGAGCTGACAGATGAAGAAATCCTGAAGCAGCTACGAGAAGAGAATCTTCACATCCGATTCTTGAAGGCGGAGCGGCTCCTCACCTACTCCAAGATACCTACAATCTTGGCAGTGGTAACGTCGGAGGGCAGTGAAATGTCGACCACAGTATCAATCACCAAGAAAATACAACAGCCAGAGAGATTCATCCCAAGAGTCAATCAATGTTCAAGATGCCAGAGGGCCGGCCATAGCAGAGCCACATGTCGCAGTAAGACGGAAATCTGTCGATACTGCGCCTATCACCAGGCCTTCAAGGAGTGTCCGCTGGCCAAGCTGGACGCCCGAGGCAGACAAAGGGAAACAAATATCTCGCCAGACATCCGAAGAAAACCGAGATGAGCACCCTGATGACGGCACGGAGAGACCACGGGAACGTACTTTGGAGGAGCTACTAGAAAGGGCAAGAGTGGAGGAACTCAGACACCAGGAATTCAAAAGGTGTTGGGATGAAAGAGAAAGGAAGAAACTCAGGAGACCGGTAGAATATCCTAATAGATACTATGAACCTGATTTTGCCGACTACTCGTACTACATAGAAGACGGAGAGATCATCCCATGGCTGACCGCGGAGGAACAATCGAAAGGCAGCAGAAACTCAATCTCGAAAGTGAAAACAGGCGCAAGGGGGAAAATGGAAACGCCGAAAAGCTCCTACAGAAACTACACAAAAAAGGGAACAAAAGGACCAAATAAAAAGTCCTTATAAGGACTGTACCTAGACGAGCCAGAAGCCTGTCCCAACAAAGAGAACAACAAGAGCAGACAAGCACAAAGGATAGCCACCGAACGACCCCCCCCCCCCCCCTAAGCTGATGTCACAGTCAGAAACCAACATAATCATTCCGAGATGGGACTCACAAGACATGAATTAGGGTGAATAAACTCACAAAAACCACGGACCTCAACAGTAACCACAGCTGAAGAGGCAGGTTGAACAAGGCCGAATTTTGAATTTTTGTTTTTAAAATTGGAATTCATCATCATCATCAAGTGCCGTGCCGGCTGGCGTAGGCGTTCATGGCTCTCCACAGATCTCGGTCTTTGGTGTTCTGGATCAACTCTGCTGATGATATTCCTCCATGCCACCGTCTCAGTCCATCCAGCATCATTTCTCTTGGTCTGCCTCTGCCTCTCTTCCCCTCGATCTTTCCAGTTGTCACGATGTTCTCCAATGCCTCTCTTCTCATCACATGACCAAAGAAAGATGTTTGTCTCTTTCTTATTGTTGTATATAGTGTTCTAGTTTCATTAGCCTCTTTCAGGCAATCGTTGTTAGTTACTCTAGCAGTCCAAGGAATTCGCAACATTCGTCTTAAAAACCACATCTCTGTTGCTTCTAAGTTCTTCCTAATTTGTTCATTTACATTCCAAGATTCGCTGCCATACAGCAAAACTGGTTCTATATAGCATTTTAGTACTCTCTTTCTTACATTCATTGATAGCGACTTATTGCATAAGATACTCTTCATTTTCTGAAATGCTGTCTTTGCCTGCCCTATTCCGCTCTTAATCTCTTTTGTACATCTTCCATCTGATGTTATAAGTGCCCCTAGGTATTTAAAATTATCCACTTGGTTGAGAATTTCCCCTTCTATTTCTATGTCACATTTTGGCGTCCCCATTTTCTTTGATATCACCATTGTTACTGTTTTCTTGATATTCAAGGACAGTCCTTTCTGTGCACTCTCTGTTACTACACTGTCCAATAATTGTTGTAGGTCTGTTGCATTATCTGCTACCAATACTGTGTCATCTGCATAGCGTATATTGTTTATATTATATCCTCCGATTAGTATTCCTGGCTTCTCTTTGATCTCTCTCATTATTACTTCGCTATACAGGGAGAAGAGATCAGGTGACAAGACACACCCCTGCCGTACTCCTAGCTTTATCTGTTCGTAACTACCCTCTTTATTTCCCATTTTAATTGCTGCTACTTGGTTCCAGTATATATTCTTTATTATTCTTAAATCTTTCCCATCAATGTTGATATCTTCCAACATTTTAATCAGCTCATCATGTTTTACTTTATCAAATGCCTTAGTATAATCTATGAAGCATAAATATATGTCTCTTTGTTTCTCTATTGATCTTTCTATTAGTGTTCGTAATATATATATTGCATT
Source organism: Cepaea nemoralis (assembly GCA_014155875.1). NCBI lineage: Eukaryota > Metazoa > Mollusca > Gastropoda > Stylommatophora > Helicidae > Cepaea > Cepaea nemoralis. The sequence continues at coordinate 260,470 of JACEFZ010001580.1, forward strand.
GTTTGTACCCTTTCCTTCCATATGACAGTAGACGGTACTACCTGCTTTCTGTCAGCGCCGAATGTTGGGCGGCGCTTACCAAACCCGACACCCCCACATTGTGCCAACGGCTTCGGGCGGAAGAGCGCAATTGGGAGGGTACTAGCCTTATCCTGGTGCGAGGAAATGCAACCCAAAGACAAAATAAGTTATGGCAGGGCAGACCAGGCCCTAAGCCTTGGTTGGCAGCTGGTCTAGGATCGAAGCTCCGACAGGCGGACAGTTAGAGCATTGCTTTGCTGATCCGGCAGCTTCTGCAGCTTGTCTTGTTCCAGATGTATAGGTGTTAACTTTCCTCTGGAGTGAACTAGGCAGGCCGAGAGAGGGATCATGCTGCATGGGCAACACATGGTTTCTTTATTTTAGCCCAGGCTTTGTGCTATGGAGAGGCAATAACTCCATCCCTGGTCTTAACCGGTCTCGGAATCAAAGCGAGAGGCAACTGTTACGGGTTATAAGTCTTGTCAGTTGAGAGACGTAAGATGGTGCAAAATGGTGGAAATGACCATGTTTTCACATGCACCTACTGTGGGCAAACATTTGCAGCAAGAATTGGCCTTACCAGCCACACTCGCCACCGCCATGGATCGTAGTTATTGCCATATGACAGTTATTAAGCCTTTTTGAAGCACAATGTACCAAACTATCGTCTGTCAAGACGGAAAGGTGCCAATGTAAATGTACCCTTTCCTTCCATAAAACCATACTGTTCTTCACTAATTTCCATTTTTATTTTCTTTCTTGTTCTTCTCATTATAATTCTGAGTAGAAGCTTAGTGACATGGTTTATGAGGTTAATTGTACGAAAATCTTCACAATCAATTGCTCCTGGTCTTTTTGGTATAGCTATAAATACAGATTTCAGCATATCACTGGGTAAATATCCACTACTGTAAATATCATTCAACATTTTGGTTAATATATCTACTCCAAATTCTCCCAACACTTCTAATTCTTCTATTGTGATTTCATCTGACCCAGCTGTTTTTCCTTTCTTCATATGTTTCATAGCATCAGCGACTTCTTCTTTTAGAATAGGTGGGCCTTCTAAGTTACTTTCTTCTGTTAATTCTTCCCTTTCTCCATTATATAATTCTCTTATATACTCATTCCACCTCTTCATTATAGCACCTTCCTCCAATAAAGTCTGTCCTGTTTTTGATTTCAAACACCCTGTATTTATTCTTATTTTTCTTCCTGTGAGCTCGCTGATTTGTCTGTACATACTTTTTTGATCTTTAATGGAATTTAATTCAATTTTTCTGCATTGCTCATTTAACCAACTTTCTTTTGCCTTCACACATTTATCTCTTATTTCTTTATTTATCTTAGCATACTCTTGTTTGTCATTTTTATTCTGTTTCCTTTTGTCCATCAACCTTAAGATTTCTTCATTCATCCATTTTTTCTTAGCTTTTTGGCTTCTCTCCGATAATATTTCTTTGCTTCATTTCATGGCGACACACATTTCAGAAATAGTGAACGAAATTGGAATTGGACTTTAAAAATTCTTAAGATGAACGCCGTTTTCTTTAAATAAATTCATGTTAGTTAGTTAGTTAGATCGCGGTTCCAACTTCACGGCAACGGGTGTCCCCATATTGCTCCGTTCCTGTGCCAGTGAATATCACAAAATGCTCCTCACTGCCCCATGTGAACAATGGAATATACAGGAGTGTCGGCAAGCCAACAGCCCGCACAGGTACACTGTGCATAATGCCGCCGCCAGAATGCCAACACAAAAGTCCTCCACGAAAAATACAGTTCATCGTCGATGAAAACGGCCGTCACCAGAAAGACTTCATTGACCGGGGTTTTATCCCATATGGTTCGGTCTCTTTCTGCAGGGCGACCCACCGAAAAGCACAAACCCCATAGCTACAGCGACGACTCCCAGGAGTCTCCTGAAAAATGCACTCGAGAACCGAACCGAAAAGGCAAAACAGTCAATCCAGCAACAGCCGGCCGTCATCGTTCCGAACATGCAGTTCACTCGAAAAACAATCGCGGACAGATGCAAAAGCATTCCACGCGAATGAATGTTTGACATCCGAATGCACGTGAAGGAGAGGAAGATTTCTTACACGAAAAATAAAATAATTTAATGTTTCGGTAATGCTGTTGACCTTTTGAGGTAACTCTGAATTGCTTTTTTGTTCTAATTTTGACAGTTGGTGGAAATATGGCGGCGTGTTTATGTCGAAAGTTGGACTAAAACACGCTATCTGTTTGGTAATGTTGAATATTGTACTACATCATTCATTTAAATTTTAATGGTGTTGAATATCGTCATACTATCTCACTGGGGGAGGGGGGGGGGATCTCGGTGGTCAAGCAGTCTGTCTCGCGTTCCATAAGTTATGGGTTCGCTTCCGTTCAGTCCTAGGTCATTGACATTCGGATCTCACGGTTGTAGTTTTACTTCCCTCGAGCTCCTGGGGGAGCAGTATGAGTATGTCACATGATATGGCACGATAAGCCAGCCGTACAGCATCTTGTATTGCATCTTGATAATGATACACTTGTACTTGTATCTGTGTAGTGCTCTCCAGGAGTTTTACATTGGTGACTGTCATACAAATAATTTTGTTAAAATATAAATAATATTTATTAGCCAATTCAATATTATTATTTATAAATAGGGTTTTTGCTTTTGAAACCATCACCATCTCAATAAATATTGTACGTCAATTCTAAGCCGAGTTATTAATATTTTTGTGTCATGATCTAGAACCAGGAAGTACAAAGAAATCTAGTAAAATAAGCACAACTGATCTTGGCCCATTACAAGGAGCTACGAAATTTTGCTTTTCTATTACTGTGGCTTGTTATATTTATTCTACTGCCACAAATGAAACTTATATTCTGTTTAATTTTAGTATTTAAATTATCAATTCTAATTATAAATAAATACAGTTAGTTAGTTAGTTAGTTACTCGCGGTTCCAACTTCACAGCAACGGGTCGTCCCCATTATACTCCATTCCTGTGCCAGTGAATATCACACAAAATGCCTCCCACTGCCCAATGTGAAAAGTGGAAAAGACAGGAGTCTTGACAAACAACAGCCCGCACAGATACACTGTGCATAATGCCGCCGCCAGAATGTCAACACAATAGTCCCCCACAAAACATCCAGTTCATCTCTGATGGAATCGGCAGTCATTTTCCCATCTGAATGTTTCCTAGATGTTCACCCACACAGTACACGAAAATACAGTTCATCGTCGATGGCAGTGGCAGTCAACCAGAAGCCCAGCAGCCACGCATTTCTGCATAAGGCAAAAACTGGTCAACTCTGGGACATAGCCAGCTGCCATCGCTCCGAACATGCAGTCACGTTCCAAAAAACCTTGGGCAGATTCAGAAGCATTTCACATGAAACTCACAGTGTCGCGCCACGCACTCACTCAGTAGCAGGGCGACGGAACCTCCTTAGTCTCCTCTTACGACATGTGTGGTAGGCTGCAGTGTAGCTATTCTTTGCTTCCCTTATGGGCCCCGGCAACACACAGGAGAAAAAAAAAATACAGGTCGGCTATAGTATGGTACTATTGTATGGGCACCACCATTTAAAATTTTGTGTTATGACTGCCATATCTCAGTTTCATGGTTGTGCTAAACATTTTTTCCCCTGAATGCTATCGAAAGCGAGTATTGTTGAAACTTCAGATATATGTAAAATTGAACACAGAATTGAAAAATGCAACAAAAAGTCAAGGTTGGTTTAAAATACAGGAGTTATAAGAAAAATTATCTTCCCTTCATGAATAAACTTAAATAAATTCAAGATAAGAAAGTTCTAAGCGACAGTTGCTTGCAGCCAAGCAGACAGACCACAGTAGCACTTATTTGAGTTGTTTCCTCGATCTGTGGCTTGTGGTTTTCAAATGCATCAAATCAAAAGCAGATGTGGGTAAAAACCAGATGTCACTGGATGGTCGCTAAATATTTTCCGGGAAAATTTCTCCCACCTTTCTCCCCCCATACTCACCAAGACCGGTAACTGACATTGCTAATTTTAGTCCACCTAGTTTGCCCAGTCAGCAATCATTAATTGAATTAATTAATTAATGTTTGTACTTTATAATCCATCCATCATGTGCCATGCCGGTAAGCGTGGGCGGTCATGTTCTGCCATCTCACTCGATCACCAGAGTCGTGGATCAGCTCCATGTTTCTGTCTCAACCATGCCACAAGGCCAAGCCATCTAGGTACTTGCTTCTAGGTCTTCCCCTTGGTCTGTTCCCCTCGATCTTACCAGTTGTCACCAAATTCTCCAATCCATTTCTTCTCATAACATGCCCAAATAATTTTGACTGTCTACGTCTAATTTCTCTAATCAATCTACGATCTTCATTTGTTTCTTGAAGGACTTGTTCATTGGTCTTTCTGGCTGTCTGTCAAAGACTCGACCGCATCCCCTCCGCCCGGAAGAGCAGTCAATCTTGAAGAGGCCAGGAGGTGATACGGTGCCCGAGGTAAGGGCAGGGGAGATGAGGTAATGGGAGATGGTTATCCATTCCCTCATGAGACACGCAGGCGTTGTTCAGAGAGTTAGCACTCTAATCACAGTAGCATCACGCCTCGTGGTAGCCACGGAGAAGTTGAGTATCCACTCAACATACCACGTCTGCGATCAGCGTGCCATGTGAGGCAACACGCACCAAGGTCAAGGTCGATCCGCGTGGTGTGTGACCACGGGATGAAAGAACGTCAGACGGGAGGACAGGACTTGTAGTGTGCACCTCGTTAGAGTAGCGATAGGGGTTTTGTGTTTAACTAAATAGATAGAGAGTTAGCATAGGCATTAGCAACTAGTGATAGATAATTTCTGTGGCTTTATGTTGTGTGTTTACTAGCGACTGTTACCTGCTTGTAGCGAGCCAACGGCAATAAAATGTACCAGTTATTTTCCTCGCACACGACTTGCAAGTTTACTTGTTTGGTGTGGGAGAAGTATCCGATAGTGCCTGTCAGTTGAGTTGTTGACAGGCAAGGATAATTGTGGTGTCAGAAGTGGTGCTTGAACGAAAGTTCAAGCTAATCCACTCAGCCACGGCTCTGGACTAGGAGCTAATTTTTGTCAGTGACGGTAATCTGTGCAGACGAAAACAATTTGCGGGCTAGAAATGTGCCTATCGTGACGAAATAGATTGTTTAATTGTGCTTATGAAATGGTTATTTAGTGAAATCATGTATTCTTCAAAGCTGTAAGTAGTAATATTCTTATTTTCTCATATTTATTTATGTATTTACCAATTTATTTATAAATAAGCACCAAATATGATTCATGGCGGAGCGATACACAGCCAGCCGACAATATCGATTTTTGAAAACTAAAAATAGCGCTGCGCCTCTGACGTAGAATGATTGACAAACAGTCGTCCTAGGTCATTTGCATACAGCAATCGAGTGTTTACAAAATCGCCAAGCGGCTGCTCGCCTGAATCTGTGCTTTATATTATTTATTATTTGTTTATTTGAGTTATTAAATGAATATATTTATTTATTTAAACATTATGATGTTATTTTTATTTAGTTAAAAACAGTTATTCATATTTTTGGTCCTACTTTCTCTTTGTTTACCGTCACGATGGAACTATTTTTGGCCAAGCAGATGAGACTTGGCTGCACAACACTTACAGAAATTAACTAGGGTAGTAACAAAAGGCAAATACTGTTAGAACGAAGACAGGACATTGACATTAAATTTAATTAATACATATTCTAGTTGTTTGTGAGTCTGTCATTGTCAAAGTCATTGTCCTTAGTTGTCGGGTAAATCATATCGTGCAGTAATAGTAAGTACTGCTGCCCTGCATATCAGAGGGCGAACAACAGCTGAGTACGTATACTGGTGTGCCAAATAAAGTGTCCTGATTACGATACGTGCCGCGATCCCAAAGTACCAAACTAGGTGACCTGTGTCAACGGAGTTCCGTTCCCTGATTCTCGGGAACATTAAGTTGAGTATACCTATATTTTTGGCATGCATTGTGATTAATAGTGCATCTCTTTTTCAGCTTGTGATACACTAGCATATTTTTGTGCTCTGATTTTCCAACATAGAAATTTGGTTCAACATATAAACCGAAAATACAATTCATAATCCTCAACGAGAAACAAATATAAAACATCATAGATAAATATTTGAATAAACAAATCATTGGAAGTCAACGCTAGCGAATTACTAAACAGCATGGCTACTTTAGCTGACTTCATAAAAGCAGGCAAAGATTTACAATATACAGGTAAAGAGCTAGAAGAATATGCTGATAAGAGATTTAAAGAAATAAAGGATGCTGAGAGAGACGAACGTGCACGAGATAGACAACAACAAAAGGAAAAAGAAGAACGAGATAGACAACATCAAAAGGAGATGGCACAACTAGCTGAAATAACAAAACAGAAACAGCTAGAAGATGACAAACAGATGAAACAACAACAGTTAGAACATGATAAGCAGGTTAAACAACAACAGTTAGAACATGATAAGGAATTCGATTTACAGCAAAGGCAATTAGATGAAATGGTAAGAAATAAGGAAAAACAAATACAGGCAGAAGCAGAGACCCGGTTAAAGATGAAACGTATAGAGTTAGACTCACGCGCAGAGATCGCTGCCACTAAACTAAAAGGCAACAAGAGGAAAATAAGTTCAAGAAATACAAAAACATTATCAAACCATATTGTAAAGAAGATTCCATAGCAGCCTGGACAGATAATGTAGAGTATCTATTTAAATATCACCAAGTTCCATTAGAGATGTGGGCTCCGATTTTTATGAAGAATCTGAGTGGTGAGCCCCTTAAAGTGATAGAATCTATACCAATTGAGCTCAGATCTAACTATCAATACATCCATGATAGGATTATGCAGCACTTTTTACTTGATGCCCCTGGGTATCAGGTTCAGTTCTCAAATTTAAAACCTAAACCTAGTGAAACGTTTATTGATTATGTTTCAAATGTGCAGAGTGTACTAAACAGGTGGCTTAAAGCAGCTAACATAGGTAAAGACTTTGATAGATTAAAAAACTTAATAGCTATGGATAAGGTAATATCCACTATACCTTCTCCTTTTGCTAAATTTTTGCAGCAGTCAGACATTGAGAACATCGAGCAGTTTGAGAAAAAAGGCTCAGCATATTTTTCTGCAAACAGAGATATTTTTAGGACCTCAAATGACTCTGAGATAGCTTCTTGTGTGAAAGACCAACCAAAAAACTATCAGAAGAATAGAAAACCAGTTCAGAAAATCAATCAGAAAGACAGGAAAATATCTAAATGCATATACTGTCAATTTTTTCATGACACTTCTGCTATGTGCGATAAAGCGCCTAACTATCCGGCACATCTGGAAGATGTCATCAAGAAGCAACAACATAAAAGAACTGCATACAGGCGTGCAGTCAAATGCTTTTTCTGTTCCAGCTACGGCCATTATTCAAATAAGTGCCTGGGCCGCCAACGTATGAAAGCCAACAGTGCTATTTTGATTAATACATCTTCTGTTAGTAATAGAGAGATTGATTGTAATGTTAAAAATGTATTACCATTTAGACATTCTGAACATGTGTGTTGTGTAAACGATGTGTTAAGCTCTGACAGTTGTGGACATTGTCACCAATTTCATGCAGACGAAAGACTAAAATGTGAACATACAGTACCATTCTCATCCGAGATTGGAAATCCAGCATTAGCCTCCAGAGGCAAGTTAGTGTTCCACAATGCAATGGTCAACGACAAACCATGCCAATGTTTGCTGGACAGCGGCAGTACCCTTTTTGGTCTTAGAAAGGATCTAGCGAGTCCAGGTGATTATACAGGCGACTCTGTCAAATGCCGAACCTTTTCGGGTAACATTGAGATTTACCCTTTGGCCAAAGCCCGTATCAATACACCTTTCCTTTCTGGTACCTTTACTTTTGCATTACTTGACAACCCTTGTACTGATTTGATTTTGGGTTCCTTACCCCAACTAAAACAATGTACTAGTGATGAGATAGCTGCATGGGAAAGATTAAATGCAGCTAGTGCAACTACTAGAGCAGACACTGTAAAACATCAAGACACACTGCAAGATGAGAGACTACTGTTGCTTTCTCCATCTGGCACTTATGATACCAACAAACAGAAAATTATAGAACAGCAGAAAGCTGATCCGAGTGTGTCTCCATATTTAAAATTAATGAAAGAAAGATCTAAAGTGACCAAAAATGCCTCAGGGTTCCTTAAACCTAATAATGGCTTTCTTACGAGATATTGTACATCTGAGAACCATGAGAATCTGCAAACGGTGCGACCTGTACAACACCGCTTAACTGTGCAAAAACCGGCACAGGAGTCACCGCTTGCAGGTCACCTGGCATACGACAAAGCCAGGACTAGATCCCATGCTCAGTTTCATTGGCCAGAGTTTTGGAATGATATAAAATTATTTTGTCGTAATGTATTTTCTTGTAATGTCTGTCAACAATTACTACATAAGTTTAAGGGTAGACATCCTACAGCCGAAGTACTACCTTCTACTCTGACTTCTAGACCTGTAAGAGGGAGGGTCAAATGTACCAATACACAAGCAAGGGTGCTTGAACAATCGATGGTAAACCAGATCAAAACATGCGTCGGTTACTTCCAGACAAGCAAAATGGCAAGGACCATTCAATGTGTTACGTGACATTTCCAATGTTGACTATGGAATATCAATAAACAGACACTCAAAGATATTCCATGTCAACTTGTTAAAACTTTATTTTTCACAACAAGACACATAAGTAGAGACAGACGAACATAGTGCATCCACACCTAGTAATGAGACGACAGACATACACAACGCAACTACACTAGTTAGCGAGACTGGCAAATCCGACAAGATGCATACATTTAGTGAGCTTACAGGATACGCATGATATATGTTTCCATACGGATGACTGGACAACACACTGACTGAAACGAAGACATGTCTGTGACAGAGTGCGACTCTTCGGTCTCACTGTCAAACCGAGCAAAGTCAAACTTAGGCCTAAAAGAACTTCATTTTTGGGTCATGTCATTTCTCAAGGTCTACTAAAGACTGACCAGAAAATTAGTACCAAAATTATGAATCTGACCATGTCTAACAGAAAGAAACAGGTCAGAAGCCTTTTGGGATTAGTAAATTACTCAGAAATTATAATTCTATATTCCAATGTTTTAAAAGCATTTGTAAAATGAAATGTCAAAGATGCATTATTAATTTCTGCATTGTCAAAAATGAAAATCTTTTTTTGAGATATTCCAATCCTCCGCTTGCCTAATCCTAGGCTCGTTTATTATTCTAGGACAGATGCCAGCAGTACTAGGCCAATTTTTTGAGGGCATCTGCCACCCGAGTTGCTACGTGAGCCGTAAGATCACACCTGATGAGTCCAGAGATTCCATATCACAGTTGCAACCCTAAGCGTCATCTATGCGGTGAGAAAGCTCCATCTAATTCTGACGGATGTTCACTGCATTGTCCAGACCGACAACTCCCCGGTCACGGTCATACAGAGTGGTGTGCATCAAAATGACCGGATATACAGGTGGTCACTAATTTTACCATCTGGGGTAGAAATACCTGAAATCCCACATATAAATGTAGAGTGATAGTTAGTACATGAATATATTATATTATTCTATGTAAAATAGGTTACATATACATCGACATTATGTGCTTCATCATGTACCAAGAACAGTGAACTATCATGTGTCCGTAGACATCAAGTGAAGAACTGTGCTGCAAAACGTAGATATCACCGTGTGAAATAGGACAGCTCATTACCAACTAAGCTCCATTCCGGTGTATCATTTGTGTGAAGCGCAGAAAACAGTGTCAGAACAATGCTTAATTACAGACACGAAAAGGCTGAGCTACGACACCAGCGAACTCTACACGTGCACTACCAATAGAACACTAGTATGACTGTGCTATGTATTTCAGATACCCAGGCAAAGTGTGTAGATATATTATGCCTATAAAACCAATGTACAATCATGAAGGCAACAACTAACCTGAGGTAGCTGAATACCATGTATATAAACATATTGTGATATGTAATATAATATTTTAAGATAGTGATAAATTAGATATAGGTTAGGAAATATAATAGTTCTCATTCATTTTAATAGCGTAGGTAGTACAGTAATTAACCCATTATAATTAAATTAGAATATTAATTTAGACGTAAAAATAGTTAATTACAAGCTAAATTAGAAGTTTGATAGGAATAGTACCATTTAGGTTGTTATATTTCACTTAGCTTCATTTCAGTTCAGTTCATTCCATCTTAATGAAACCATACCACCTATCAAATATTACCATTTAGTAATATCATCATTTTACATCAGAATAGGATAAAAAGATTAGATAAGTGAACATACATCGTTTACACCATTTAGATTATAGAACATTTAGAACATACATCATTTACACCATTTAGATTAAGAATATCACTCATATAATTCCTTTGTGCATTTAAAAACATTAGTTAGTAGAGTGTTAGAAAATTACATAATTTCTGTTCACATCATCCATGTAATTAAGGTACATAACTCACGTCACATTAATTACATTTAAATAGTTAGATTACATCCCTTACATTAGATAAACATAACGATTAATATAAACATATCATATAATTAACATGACAAAATTTAGTTGACACATTAAATACATATTTATAGAAGTAATATTATTATGTTAGGATTTAGAGTTGTAGTTAGTATAATATAATGGATGATGAGACCAAAGGGATACGCCATCAACCCTTTCTCGTCCGTGTAAATATAGTGTAAATACATGACTCGTGCAGCGATTTTCGCACAGTCATTGGGCTCAAATATCTCAAACTGAGTCAAACCTGTACAGTGTCACTCCAAGGTTTTTAAATAATCGGAAGGATTAGTGTGGAAGGATAAAAGATGTGTGACAGAATTAAGGATGAAAGAAGTGTGACAGAAGTGTGAAAGTGAGAGCGAATGGAAAATAGACGGGAGAGAGTAAGATCAGTCAGCAAATTCTTCTGCTGCCTGGCGCGACTTTTAATGTTTTTCTGTGTTAGTGTTGGTTTTCGTTATTGAGAATGTGTTAGTGTGAATGTGTGTCTGTAAGATAGTTTACAACTTAGATTACAGTATTTTGGGGTTTCATAACAAGGGAATGTAGTCACGAATTAGTGTTATACACCTGTTTGTGGCCACAGTTAACCAAATTATGACACTTAAAAAACTAACATACATACACAGAGGAGGTAGAAACATAGGTTAGAAATTAGATTAGTAGATTAATTATATCCAAACACACAAACAACCAGAAAAACAAACAGATAAATTACATACACTTTGTCTAGATCAAAGGGAAATAACTTCGGGTCAGGGGACATAATAGACAACGAAAAACTAACTTAACAGTGAAATAGGACTTTACACGCGGAAGCGAAGTAGGTAAAGCCTGTCGCACACACTCTTGTATAATGGTTGTTAAATATTATATGGGGGGGGGGGGGGACATAAAGCAATTCATGTGTTGACCCTAAAAAAGTCAACTTTGTATGGGTAGTAAGTTAATTTACTATGTGAGGGCAGGTCTTATAAGACAACGGTCCGGTTCAGACATACCTCTAATAAATATAATATAGCATGTGAGAAAAGGGCTCACGCCAACCAGTCAAGTTTGTGGCGATTGCCAGTAGCCAAGTAAAGTTTTGCTACATTGTGACAATAGTCAGTAGAAGTCTATTAGAGTGCCCAAAGCCAGGTTATCTAGAGTCTTTGACAAAAAAATTAGAGACAGTAAATTTTTTTTTTTTAGAAACCTCTTGCGTCACAACAAATGAGTGAAAGTTGATGACGCAACACAAGAGGGGTGGGTGTGTGTCAAAGACTCGACCGCATCCCCTCCGCCCGGAAGAGCAGTCAATCTTGAAGAGGCCAGGAGGTGATACGGTGCCCGAGGTAAGGGCAGGGGAGATGAGGTAATGGGAGATGGTTATCCATTCCCTCATGAGACACGCAGGCGTTGTTCAGAGAGTTAGCACTCTAATCACAGTAGCATCACGCCTCGTGGTAGCCACGGAGAAGTTGAGTATCCACTCAACATACCACGTCTGCGATCAGCGTGCCATGTGAGGCAACACGCACCAAGGTCAAGGTCGATCCGCGTGGTGTGTGACCACGGGATGAAAGAACGTCAGACGGGAGGACAGGACTTGTAGTGTGCACCTCGTTAGAGTAGCGATAGGGGTTTTGTGTTTAACTAAATAGATAGAGAGTTAGCATAGGCATTAGCAACTAGTGATAGATAATTTCTGTGGCTTTATGTTGTGTGTTTACTAGCGACTGTTACCTGCTTGTAGCGAGCCAACGGCAATAAAATGTACCAGTTATTTTCCTCGCACACGACTTGCAAGTTTACTTGTTTGGTGTGGGAGAAGTATCCGATAGTGCCTGTCAGTTGAGTTGTTGACACTGTCCATGGTATTCTTTGCATTTTCCTCAGAAACCACACCTCTACAGCCATCAGATGTTTTTCAGCCTGACTGCTCATTGTCCACGCTTCAACTTTATAATACTTTATTAATATTTAAATTAATGATCAATCTACATCCTTCCCTTCTCTATGTTTCTGATCCATTCTGTAGTACTATTTTAATATTTTACATGAACAATCTGTTTAAACTTTTTGACTTCCACAAATGTCCAATTGCTATGAAAGTCCTCTTGCCTTTTGCATTCTTATTTTATCTTTTTATGTTGACCCACCTGTGTCTACATTGCTACCTAAATAAATAGGTGTACAATTTTGCCTACTGAAGTGAAGTTTCACCAAGGGAGATCAGGTTATCATTTGTTTGATTTATTCTCATTATCTTTGTCTTTCTCTGTGAATTTTTAGACTTAATTGTTTCTTCTTCTTCCTTCATTCGCTAGAAATATATCTATAACTGCAATGTTGTCTCTTGTATGAATTGTGACCTCCTATCTAATGTGTTTAGGTAAATTTTGAATCTAATTTAAATGTGAGAGACAAGAAGACAATGTCATCAACAAAGTCCAGATCATTGAGCTTCAATGTACAAGTAGACAATAGTGGCACCAAATGTAATGACCTAATTGTCAAATGTAGACACGCTCACAAATTTCATCTTAGAAGCTCACAAATTAAAATTCTTGCTCCTAAGCAACAGTTTCTCCCCCGATGGTGTTTCCACCTTGTCGTAGTGGGGGAGCTTGAGTTTCTCAATTACCCTGAGAGCTATGCCGGCGGTAGGGTAACTACCAGCAGGGCCTCCCAAGCCGGACAGGTCAAAGGATAGAGAACAGACAAAGAGAAACACCCTGGTCCTCCAGGTTGGGGGTTGAAGCATGGGGTTAACATTCCCACCTTTGTAAAAACTATTTTGTTATAAAACAGATAATAAGCCTCGAATTCGGACTGACTTATTTGGAACGTTAAAGGACTCTTGAGATCTGGAACATGGAATGTACGGACACTATATCGAGGAGCTGGTGCGGCTGAAGAACTAACCCAGGAGCTGGTTGAATATCAAATGGATATAACAGCAATTCAAGAAATAAGGTGGCCAGGATAGGGTACTTTAGAGCAAAATGGAATGATTGTAATATATGGAGGAAACACCCAAAATAAACATGAATTGGGAACAGGTTTTGTCATCAAAAAAGAGTTATGGGGGAACGTTCTAAATTTTAAAGCTGTTAATGACAGAATTAGTAAATTACAAATAAAAGGTAAATGGAAAAATATAACAATGATTAATGTACATGCACCTACTGAAGAGAAAGAAGATGACGTTAAAGAAGACTTTTATAATGATTTGGAAGATGTCATAGATGAAACCCCCAAACAGGACATCCTGATTGTGCTGGGAGACTTCAGTGCAAAAATAGGTAGAGAGCAAACTCATAAAAAAGTGGCTGGTATGGAAAGCCTACATATAACTTCAAATGATAATGGATGGAGAGTCATCAACCTGGCAGAAGCCAAAGGACTGCAGATTAGCAGTACCAGACTACAAAGAAAGGATATACACAAACAAACTTGGAAATCATGTGACAAGAGAACCTATAATCAAATAGATCACATTGTAATTAACAACAGAAATGCATCAAACATACAACAAGTTAAAAGTTATAGAGGAGCTGAGTGCCACAGCGACCACTTCCTAGTTGGAGCAAAATTTAAAATAAAACTTAAGAGAGCTTTCTATACTAAATTACAAAGGTTACACCCAACATATAATTGAAAAACTACATGAAATTACAGTCAAGAGAAATTTACAGATGAAATAAAATGTAAACTTGAAACTCTGCAAAACCCTTTGGAGGAAAGCGTTGACCAAAATTGGTTGAACATCAAGAATACAATTCAATCTACCGCAGAAGAATGTCTTGGTGTGTTAACCACGCACAGAAAGAACAGATGGTTCAATCAAAAATGTGAAGAAGCAGTCATTAGTAAAAAGAATGCCAGACATTTATGGTTAAATGACATCAACAACATTCAAAAGGAAGAGCAATATAGAAATGAATGTAAAGAGGCTACAAAAATAGTTCGACAGCAGAAGCGAGAATATATGAGTAATATAATCAAAGATATGGAAACTAATCACCAGAAAGTTTTTTTAAAGAACTGAAGTCAATGAAATGAGGGCACCAACACAACACATATGGTTTAAAAGACAAAAATGGGAATATGATAAATACCAATGAGGAAATGTGCAACACATGGAAAGAATATTTTGTTGAATTACTAAATTGTGAAGTTCCAAGTAACACTTTCCCACAGGAAGAGGTTCTAACGTGTGAGCCACAAATTGAAGAACTATTATTATTATTAATAATTATCTTACGACAAATAGCCGAGAAAGATTGGGAATATAAAAGAGATCTCCATAACATTTTTGTGGATTTTAAAAAGGCTTATGATAGTGTCCATAGGAATAGTCTATGGAATGCTATGCAGGAATTTGGAATACCAAGGAAGTTAATCAACATGACCAGACTATGCATGGAAGATACTTATAATATAGTAACATATAAAGGCAGGAAATCAGACCCTTTCCAAATAACATCTGGCTTGAAACAGAGTGATGCACTATCGCCGCTACTCTTCAATCTGGCTCTAGAGAAAGTTGTAAGGAAGGTAAAGGAGGAATGTGATATTGGAGGAACATCCAAGCTGCTTGGTTATGCAGATGATATAGATATTATAGGGGAAAATGAACAAAAGACATTAGAAATATTGACTCACTTAAAGGAAAAAGCCAACAGATGGGGCTGGTTATCAACCAAGATAAGACAGAATATATGGTAATTTCAAGAGAAGGAATGGCTAAAAACTCTGGCCATATACAAATAGATAATATGACCATTAAAAGAACGGAAACATACAATACCTGGGTACAATCTTCAACTGCTCCAACATAATAAGGGAAGAAATACAAACTAGAATCAATTCTGGAAATAAGATATACTATGCACTACAACATCTACTAAAATCAAATGCGCTATCTCGTAACACCAAAATCACAATATACAAAACACTGATCAGACCAGTTGTGCTGTATGGCTCTGAAACCTGGAGTACAATGAAAGGAGACAAAGCCTTGTTACAAACCTTTGAGAACATAAGTTTTAAGACGCATCTTTTGGACCATTAGGGATACACAAAGTGGAGAGTGGAAAAGAAGTAACAAAGACATTTATGATCTGTTTAAGTCCCCGCTAATCACTGGTATCATGAAGGCTAATAGACTACAATGGCTGGGGCATATAGAAAGAATGGAAGATAATAGGGAAACAAAACTCGCTTACACTCAGGAAATAAATGACCGTAGACCCCGAGGTAGACCAAGAAGACGGTGGAGAGATAATATATATACAGACCTACAAGCACTTGGAATCAACGACTGGCAAGAGAAGGTCAACCAGAGAGACGAATGGAGACGGATTGTATCTGCAGCAAAGAACCTCAATGGCTTGGAACGCTGAAGAAGAAGAAGAAGAAGAAGAAGCAACAGTTTAGAGGGAACATTGATGACAAGATTCTCTTGTTTTTCTCTCCAATTGAAGACACATTATTGGATGTATGGAAGGGGGGAAAATTATACAACAAAGAATGGCTGCCGCTATAAGTATTGCATCAACTTTAATGTGTGTATGATGTGTGACACAAGTAGTAATTATTTTCCATCAAGCTGTCATGTATTTTTATGCTATTTTTGTCATGATAAACTGACATCATTACACTGTGATAGATTTCCAAACCAAATTCTTAAACAGGACTTGAGGAATAACTTATCAGAAATCATGTCTTGGAAGTAATTATAAGACATTTTATATCATTAATCATCTTGAAAAACAAAATCCATCCATCATGTGCCTTGCCGGAAAGCGTTTTTGGTCATGACTCACTATTTCGCTCAATCACCAGAGTCATGGATAAGCTCAGTGTTCCTGTCTCGACCATGCCATGTGGCGAAGGGATTTACTTCTCAATCTTCCCTGTCTCTTCCCTTC